>JAVIAB010000088.1:57561598-57698758 GCA_032433765.1 Megaustenia siamemsis | reverse complement strand
TAGGATCAATACACCAACATATCGCTACATCAACACACCAGGATCAACACACCAACATATCGATACATCAAACATAATCAATACACAAACACAACACGATCAACATACCAACATATCGATACACCAAAACACTATGATCAATACAACAACATATCAATACACCAACACACTAGGATGAATACATCAGTTTATCGATACAACAAACACACCACAATCACCATATCAACATATCGATACACCAACACACTAGGTCAATACACCAACATATCCATACACCAACACTCTAGAATCAATACACCAACATATCGATACACAAACACACACGATCAACACACCAACATATCCATACACCAACACACTAGGATCAATACACCAACATATCGATACACAAACACACATCACGATCAAAACACCAACATATCCATACACCAACACACTAGGATCAATACACCAACATATCGATACATCAACACACCAGGATCAACACACCAACATATCGATACATCCACACCACCATATCAATACATAAACACACACGATCAACATACCAACATATCGAAACACAAACACACCACGATAAAAACACCAACACAATAGATCAACCACAAACCAACACATCGATACTCCACACACAGATCAACACAACCACATATCAATACACAAACACATCACGATCAACACACCAACATATCGATACACAAACACACCACGATCAACACACAACATATCCATATACAAACACAACACGATCAAACACCACATATCCATACACCAACACACTAGGATCAATACACCAACATATCGCTACATCCACACCAGGATCAACACACCAACATATCAATACACAAACACAACACGATCAACATACCAACATATTGATACACCAACACACTAGATCAAAACATGAACATATCCATACACCAACACACTAGGATCAATACACCAACATATCGATACACAAACACATCACGCAACACACATACAAACACCAACGCATCGATACACACACCCACGATCAACACACCAACATATCGATACACAAACACACCACGATCAACACACAACATATCGATATACAAACACACCCACGATCAACACACCAACATACCGATATACAAACACACACGATCAACACACCAACATATCGATATACAAACACACCACGATCACACACCAACATATCGATATATAAACACATCATGATCAACACACCAACATATCGATACACAAACACACCACAACAGTACACCAACATATCGATATACAACACACCACGATCAACACACCAACATATCGATATACAAACACATCACGATCAACACACCAACATATCGATACACAAACACATCACGATCAACACACAACAACGCATCGATACACAACACACCAGGATCAACACACCAACATATCATACACAAACACATACGATCAACACACCAACATATCGATATACAAACACACCACGATCAACACACAACATATCGATATACAAACACAATCACGATCACACACACCACGATCAACACACCACATATCGATATACAAACACATCACGATCAACACACCAACATATCGATACACAAACACACCACGATCAACACACCAACATATCGATATACAAACACACCACGATCAAACGCCAACATATCGATACACCAACACACTACGATCAACACACCAACATATCGACATCAACACACCACGATCAACACACCAACTTATCGATACATCAACACACCAATATATCTACACAAAACCAACACGATCAACATACCAACATATCGATACACCAAAACACTACGATCAATACACAACATATCCATACACAACAACACTAGGATCAATACACCAACATATCGATACACAAACACACCACGATCAAAACACCAACATATCCATACACCAACACACTAGGATCAATACACCAACATATCGATACATCAACACAAGGATCAACACACCAACATATCAATACATCAAACACGATAACTATCAATACATAACCAACACAACACGATCAACATACAACATATCGAAACACAACACAACCACGATAAAACACCAACACACTAGGATCAACACACAACACATCGATACATCAACACACCAGGATCAACACACCCACATATCAATACACAAACATATCACGATCAACACACCAACATATCGATATACAAACACACCACGATCAACACACCACATATCGATACACAAACACACCTCGATCAACACACCAACATTTCGATATACAAACAACCATCACGATCAACACACCAACATATCGATATACAAACACACCACGATCAACACACCAACATATCGATATACAAACACATCACGATCAACACACCAACATATCGATATACAAACACACCCCACGATACCAACACCAACATATCGATATATAAACACATCACATCAATCACACACAACAAATCGATACACAAACACACCACAATCAACACACCAACATATCGATATACAAACACACCACGATCAACACACCAACATATCGATACACAACACACCACGATCAACACACCAACATATCGATATACAAACACATCACGATCAACACACCAACATATCGATATACAAACACATCACGTTCAACACACTAACAATCGATATACAAACACACCACGATCAACACACCAACATATCGATATACAAACACATCACGATCAACGCACCAACATATCGATACACAACACATCACGATAAAAACCCAACACACTAGGATCAACACACCAACACATCGATACATCAACACACCAGGATCAACACACCACCACATATCAATACACAAACACATCACGATCAACACACCAACATATCGATATACAACACACACCACGATCAACACACCAACATATCGATAAACAAACACACCTCGATCACACACACCAACATATCGATATACAAACACATCACGATCACACACCACGATCAACACACCAACATATCGATATACAAACACATCACGATCAACACACCAACATATCGATACACAAACACACCACGATCAACACACCAACATATCCATATACAAACACACCACGATCAAAACGCCAACATATCCATACACCAACACACTAGGATCAATACACCAACATATCGCTACATCAACACACAAGGATCAACACACCAACATATCGATACATCAACACACCACATATCAATACACAAACACAACACGATCAACATACCAACATATCGATACACCAAAACACTATGATCAATACACAACATATCAATACACCAACACACTAGGATGAATACATCAGTTTATCGATACAACAAACACACGACAATCAACATATCCACATATCGATACACCAACACACTAGGATCAATACACAACATATCCATACACCAACACTCTAAATCAATACACCAACATATCGATACACAAACACTACGATCAACATACCAACATATCGAAACACCAAAACACTATGATCAATACAACAACATATCCATACACCAAAACACTAGGATCAATACACCAACATATCGATACACAACACACCACGATCAAAACACCAACATATCCATACACCAACACACTAGGATCAATACACCAACATATCGATACATCAACACACCAGGATCAACACACCAACATATCAATACATCAACACACCAACATATCAATACATAAACACAACAC
Organism: Megaustenia siamemsis; assembly: GCA_032433765.1. NCBI lineage: Eukaryota > Metazoa > Mollusca > Gastropoda > Stylommatophora > Ariophantidae > Megaustenia > Megaustenia siamemsis. The sequence continues at coordinate 57,695,085 of JAVIAB010000088.1, read as the reverse complement.
GATCAACATACCAACATATCGAAACACAAACACACCACGATAAAACACCAACACACTAGGATCAACACACCAACACATCGATACATCAACACACCAGGATCAACACACCAACATATCAATACACAAACATATCACGATCAACACACCAACATATCGATATACAAACACACCACGATCAACACACCAACATATCGATACACAAACACACCTCGATCAACACACCAACATTTCGATATACAAACACATCACGATCAACACACCAACATATCGATATACAAACACACCACGATCAACACACCAACATATCGATATAAAAACACATCACGATCAACACACCAACATATCGATACACAAACACACCACGATCAACACACCAACATATCCATATACAAACACACACGATCAAAACACCAACATATTCATACACAACACACTAGGATCAATACACCAACATATCGCTACATCAACACAACACGATCAACATACCAACATATTGATACACCAACACACTAGGATCAAAACATGAACATATCCATACACCAACCCACTAGGATCAATACACCAACATATCGATACACAAACACATCACGATCAACACACCAACGCATCGATACACAAACACACCACGATCAACACACCAACATATCGATACACAAACACACCACGATCAACACACCAACATATCGATATACAAACACACCACGACCAACACACCAACATATCGATACACAAACACATCACGATCAACACACCAACATATAGATATACAAACACCACGATCAACACACCAACATATCGATATATAAACACATCACGATCAACACACCAACAAATCGATACACAAACACACCACAATCAGCACACCAACATATCGATATACAACACACCACGATCAACACACCAACATATCGATACACAAACACACCACGATCAACACACCAACATATCGATATACAAACACATCACGATCAACACACCACATATCGATATACAAACACATCACGATCAACACACTAACATATCGATATACAAACACACCACGATCAACACACCAACATATCGATATACAAACACATCACGATCAACGCACCAACATATCGATACACAAACACATCACGATCAACACACCAACAATCATACACAAACACAACCACACGATCAACACACCAACATATCGATATACAAACACATCACGATCAACACACCAACATATCGATATACAAACACATCACGATCAACACACCAACATATCCATATACAAACACACCACGATCAACACACCAACATATCCATATACAAACACATCACGATCAACACACCATATCGATATACAAACACATCACGATCAACACACCAACATATCGATACACAAACACACCACGATCAACACACCAACATATCCATATACAAACACATCACGATCAAAACACTAACATATCCATACACCAACACACTAGGATCAATACACCAACATATCGCTACATCAACACACCAGGATCAACACACCAACATATCAATACACAAACACAACACGATCAACATACCAACATATTGATACACCAACACACTAGGATCAAAACATGAACATATCCATACACCAACACACTAGGATCAATACACCAACATATCGATACACAAACACATCACGATCAACACACCAACGCATCGATACACAAACACACCACGACCAACACACCAACATATCGATATACAAACACATCACGATCAACACACCAACATATAGATATACAAACACACCACGATAAAACACCAACATATCGATATATAAACACATCACGATCAACACACCAACAAATCGATACACAAACACACCACAATCAGCACACCAACATATCGATATACAAACACACCACGATCAACACACCAACATATCGATACACAAACACACCACGATCAACACACCAACATATCGATATACAAACACATCACGTTCAACACACTAACATATCGATATACAAATACACCACGATCACACACCAACATATCGATATACAAACACATCACGATCAACGCACCAACATATCTATACACAAACACATCACGATAAAAACACCAACACACTAGGATCAACACACCAACACATCGATACATCAACACACCAGGATCAACACACCAACATATCAATACACAACACATCACGATCAACACACCAACATATCGATATACAAACACACCACGATCAACACACCACATATATCGATACACAAACACACCTCGATCAACACACCAACATATCGATATACAAACACATCACGATCAACACACCAACATATCGATATACAAACACATCACGATCAACACACCAACATATCGATATACAAACACATCACGATCAACACACCAACATATCGATACACAAACACACCACGATCAACACACCAACATATCCATATACAAACACACCACGATCAAAACGCCAACATATCCATACACCAACACACTAGGATCAATACACCAACATATCGCTACATCAACACACCAGGATCAACACACCAACATATCGATACATCAACATATCAATACACAAACACAACACGATCAACATACCAACATATCGATACACCAAAACACTATGATCAATACAACAACATATCAATACACCAACACACTAGGATGAATACATCAGTTTATCGATACAACAAACACACCACAATCACCATATCAACATATCGATACACCAACACACTAGGGTCAATACACCAACATATCCATACACCAACACTCTAGAATCAATACACCAACATATCGATACACAAACACACAACGATCAACACACCAACATATCCATACACCAACACACTAGGATCAATACACCAACATATCGATACACAAACACACCACGATCAAAACACCAACATATCCATACACCAACACACTAGGATCAATACACCAACATATCGATACATCAACACACCAGGATCAACACACCAACATATCGATACATCAACACACCAACATATCAATACATAAACACAACACGATCAACATACCAACATATCGAAACACAAACACACCACGATAAAAACACCAACACACTAGGATCAACACACCAACACATCGATACATCAACACACCAGGATCAACACACCAACATATCAATACACAAACACATCACGATCAACACACCAACATATCGATACACAAACACACCACGATCAACACACCAACATATCCATATACAAACACAACACTATCAAACACCAACATATCCATACATCAACACACTAGGATCAATACACCAACATATCGCTACATCAACACACCAGGATCAACACACCAACATATCAATACACAAACACAACACGATCAACATACCAACATATTGATACACCACACACTAGGATCAAAACATGAACATATCCATACACCAACACACTAGGATCAATACACCAACATATCGATACACAAACACATCACGATCAACACACCACGCATCGATACACAACACCCACGATCAACACACCAACATATCGATACACAAACACACCACGATCAACACACCAACATATCGATATACAAACACACCACGACCAACACACCAACATACCGATATACAAACACATCACGATCAACACACCAACATATAGATATACAAACACACCACGATCAACACACCAACATATCGATATATAAACACATCATGATCAACACACCAACAAATCGATACACAAACACACCACAACCAGTACACCAACATATCGATATACAAACACCCACGATCAACACACCAACATATCGATATACAAACACATCACGATCAACGCACCAACATATAGATACACAAACACATCACGATAAACACACCAACACATCGATACATCAACACACCAGGATCAACACACCAACATATCAATACACAAACACATTACGATCAACACACCAACATATCGATATACAAACACACCACGATCAACACACCAACATATCGATATACAAACACATCACGATCAACACACCACGATCAACACACCAACATATCGATATACAAACACATCACGATCAACACACCAACATATCGATACACAAACACACCACGATCAACACACCAACATATCCATATACAAACACACCACGATCAAAACGCCAACATATCCATACACCAACACACTAGGATCAATACACCAACATATCGCTACATCAACACACCAGATCACACACCAACACCAACACAACTTATCGATACATCTACACACCAATATATCAATACACAAACACAACACGATCAACATACCAACATATCGATACACCAAAACACTATGATCAATACAACAACATATCCATACACCAACACACTAGGATCAATACACCAACATATCGATACACAAACACACCACGATCAAAACACCAACATATCCATACACCAACACACTAGGATCAATACACCAACATATCGATACATCAACACACCAGGATCAACACACCAACATATCAATACATCAACACGCTAACATATCAATACATAAACAACAACACGATCAACATACCAACATATCGAAACACAAACACACCACGATAAAAACACCAACACACTAGGATCAACACACCAACACATCGATACATCAACACACCAGGATCAACACACCAACATATCAATACACAAACATATCACGATCAACACACCAACATATCGATATACAAACACACCACGATCAACACACCAACATATCGATACACAAACACACCTCGATCAACACACCAACATTTCGATATACAAACACATCACGATCAACACACCAACATATCGATATACAAACACACCACGATCAACACACCAACATATCGATATACAAACACATCACGATCAACACACCAACATATCGATACACAAACACACCAGGATCAACACACCAACATATCCATATACAAACACACCACGATCAAACACCAACATATCCATATACCAACACACTAGGATCAATACACCAACATATCGCTACATCAACACACCAGGATCAACACACCAACATATCAATACACAAACACAACACGATCAACATACCAACATATTGATACACCAACACACTAGGATCAAAACATGAACATATCCATACACCAACACACTAGGATCAATACACCAACATATCGATACACAAACACATCACGATCAACACACCAACGCATCGATACACAAACACACACACGATCAACACACCAACATATCGATACACAAACACACCACGATCAACACACCAACATATCGATATACAAACACACCACAACAACACACCAACATATCGATATACAAACACATCACGATCAACACACCAACATATAGATATACAAACACACCACGATCAACACACCAACATATCGATATATAAACACATCACGATCAACACACCAACAAATCGATACACAAACACACCACAATCAGCACACCAACATATCGATATACAAACACACCACGATCAACACACCAACATATCGATACACAAACACACCACGATCAACACACCAACATATCGATATACAAACACATCACGATCAACACACCAACATATCGATATACAAACACATCACGATCAACACACTAACATATCGATATACAAACACACCACGATCAACACACCAACATATCGATATACAAACACATCACGATCAACGCACCAACATATCGATACACAAACACATCACGATCAACACACCAACATATCGATACACAAACACACCACGATCAACACACCAACATATCGATATACAAACACATCACGATCAACACACCAACATATCCATATACAAACACACCACGATCAACACACCAACATATCGATATACAAACACATCACGATCAACACACAAACATATCGATACACAAACACACCACGATCAACACACAACATATCCATAAACAAACACATCACGATCAAAACACCAACATATCCATACACCAACACACTAGGATCAATACACCAACATATCGCTACATCAACACACCAGGATCAACACACCAACATATCAATACACAAACACAACACGATCAACATACCAACATATTGATACACCAACACACTAGGATCAAAACATGAACATATCCATACACAACACACTAGGATCAACACACTAGGATCAATACACCAACATATCGATACACAAACACATCACGATCAACACACCAACGCATCGATACACAAACACACACGATCCAACACACCAACATATCGATATACAAACACATCACGATCAACACACCAACATATCGATATACAAACACACCACGATACAACACAACATATCGATATACAAACACATCACGATCAACACACCAACATATCGATACACAAACACACCACGATCAACACACCAACATATCGATATACAAACACACCACGATCAACACACCAACATATCGATACACAAACACACCACGATCAACACACCAACATCGATATACAAACACATCACGATCAACACACCAACATATCGATATACAACACACCACGATCAACACACCAACATATCGATATACAAACACATCACGATCAACGCACCCAACATATCGATACACAACACATCACGATAAAAACACACACACTAGGATCAACACACCAACACATCGATACATCAACACACACACAGGATCAACACACCAACATATCATACACAAACACATCACGATCAACACACCAACATATCGATATACAAACACACCACGATCAACACACCAACATATCGATAAACAAACACACCTCGATCAACACACCAACATATCGATATACAAACACATCACGATCAACACACCACGATCAACACACACCAACATATCGATATACAAACACATCACGATCAACACACACCAACATATCGATACACAACACACCACGATCAACACACCAACATATCCATATACAAACACACCACGATCAACGCCAACATATCCATACACACACACTAGATCAATACACCAACATATCGCTACATCAACACACAAGGATCAACACACCAACATATCGATACATCAACACACCACATATCAATACACAAACACAACACGATCAACATACCAACATATCGATACACCAAAACACTATGATCAATACAACAACATATCATACACCAACACACTAGGATCAATACATCAGTTTATCGACAAAACACACGACAATCAACATATCAACATATCGATACACCAACACACTAGGGTCAATACATCAACATATCCATACACCAACACTCTAGAATCAATACACCAACATATCGATACACAAACACACTACGATCAACACACCAACATATCATACACAACACACACGATCAATACACCAACATATCGATACACAAACACACCACGATCAAACACCAACATATCCATACACCAACACACTAGGATCAATACACCACCATATCGATACATCAACACACGGATCAACACACCAACATATCATACATCAACACACCAACATATCAATACATAACACAACACGATCAACATACCAACATATCGAAACACAAACACACCACGATAAAACACCAACACACTAGGATCACACACCAACACATCGATACATCACACACCAGGATCAACACACCAACATATCAATACACAAACATATCACGATCAACACACCAACATATCGATATACAAACACACCACGATCAACACACCAACATATCGATACACAAACACACCTCGATCAACACACCAACATTTCGATATACAAACACATCACGATCAACACCCACATATCGATATACAAACACACCACGATCAACACACCAACATATCGATATACAAACACATCACGATCAACACACCAACATATCGATACACAAACACACCACGATCAACACACCAACATATCCATACAAAACAACCACGATCAAAACACCAACATATTCATACACCAACACACTAGGATCAATACACCAACATATCGCTACATCAACACACCAGATCAACACACCAACATATCAATACACCAACACAACACGATCACATACCAACATATCGATACACAACACACTAGGATCAAACACCAACATATCCATACACCAACCACAGGATCAATACACCACCATATCGATACACAAACACATCACGATCAACACACAACATATCGATACACAAACACACCACGATCAACACACCAACATATCGATACACAAACACACACGATCAACACACCAACATATCGATATACAAACACACCACGATCAACACACCAACATATCGATACACAAACACATCACGATCAACACACCAACATATCGATATACAACACACCACGATCAACACACCAACATATCGATATATAAACACATCACGATCAACACACCAACATATCGATACACAACACACCACAATCAACACACCAACATATCGATACACAAACACACCACGATCAACACACCAACATATCGATACACAAACACACCACGATCAACACACCAACATATCGATATACAAACACATCACGATCAACACACCAACATATCGATATACAAACACATCACGATCACACACCAACATATCGATACACAACCACACCACGATCAACACACCAACATATCGATATACAAACACATCACGATCAACACACCAACATATCGATACACAAACACATCACGATCAACACACCAACATATCGATACACAAACCACCAACGATCAACACACCAACATATCGATATACAAACACATCACGATCAACACACCAACATATCGATATACAAACACATCACGATCAACACACCAACATATCGATACAAAACACACCACGATCAACACACCAACATATCCATATACAAACACATCACGATCAACACACCAACATATCGATACACCAAACACACTACGATCAACACACCAACATATCGATACATCAACACACACGATCAACACACACAACATATCAATACACAAACACAACCACGATCAACACACCAACATATCGATACACCAACACACTAGGATCAACACCAACATATCCATACACCAACACACTAGGATCAATACACCAACATATCGATACAAACAACATCACGATCAACACACCAAAGCATCGATACACAACAACACACCACGATCAACACACCAACATATCGATACACAAACACACACGATCAACACAACAAAAACCAACATATCGATATACAAACACACCACGACCAACACACCAACATATCGATACACAACACATCACGATCAACACACCAACATATCGATAACAAACCACCACACGATCACACACCAACATATCGATATACAAACACATCACGATCAACACACCAACATATCGATACACAAACACACCACAATCAACACACCAACATATCGATATACAAACACACCACGATCAACACACCAACATATCGATATACAAACACATCACGATCAACACACCAACATATCGATATACAAACACATCACGATCAACACACCAACATATCGATACACAAACACACCACGATCAACACACCAACATATCCATATACAAACACATCACGATCAAACACCAACATATCCATACACCAACACACAGGATCAATACACCAACATATCGCTACATCAACACACCAGATCAACACACCAACATATCAATACACAAACACAACACGATCAACATACCAACATATTGATACACCACACACTAGATCAAAACATGAACATATCCATACACCAACACACTAGGATCAATACACCAACATATCGATACACAAACACATCACGATCAACACACCAACGCATCGATACACAAACACACCACGACCAACACACCAACATATCGATATACAAACACATCACGATCAACACACCAACATATCGATATACAAACACACCACGATAAAAACACCAACATATCGATATATAAACACATCACGATCAACACCAACAAATCGATACACAAACACACCACATCAGCACACCAACATATCGATATACAACACACACGATCAACACACCAACATATCGATACACAAACACACCACGATCACACAACATATCGATATACAAACACATCACGATCAACACACCAACATATCGATTACAAATACACCACGATCAACACACCAACATATCGATATACAAACACTCACGATCAACGCACCAACATATCTATACACCAACACATCACGATAAAAACCCAACACACTAGGATCAACACACCAACACATCGATACATCAACACACCAGGATCAACACACCAACATATCAATACACAAACACATCACGATCAACACACCAACATATCGATATACAAACACACCACGATCAACACACCAACATATCGATACACAACACACCTCGATCAACACACCAACATATCGATATACAAACACATCACGATCAACACACCAACATATCGATATACAAACACATCACGATCAACACACCAACATATCGATATACAAACACATCACGATCAACACACCAACATATCGATACACAAACACACCACGATCAACACACCAACATATCCATATACAACACACCACGATCAAAACGCCAACATATCCATACACCAACACACTAGGATCAATACACCAACATATCGCTACATCAACACACCAGATCAACACACCAACATCGATACATCAACATATCATACACAAACACAACACGATCAACATACCAACATATCGATACACCAAAACACTATGATCAATACAACAACATATCATACACCAACACACTAGATGAATACATCAGTTTATCGATACAACAAACACACCAAATCACCATATCAACATATCGATACACCACACACTAGGGTCAATACACCAACATATCCATACACCAACACTCTAGAATCAATACACCAACATATCGATACACAAACACACAACGATCAACACACCAACATATCCATACACCAACACACTAGGATCAATACACCAACATATCGATACACAAACACACCACGATCAAAACACCAACATATCCATACACCAACACACTAGGATCAATACACCAACATATCGATACATCAACACACCAGGATCAACACACCAACATATCGATACATCAACACACCAACATATCAAACATAAACACAACACGATCAACATACCAACATATCGAACAACACAACACAAAACACACGATAAAACACCAACACACTAGGATCAACACACCAACACATCGATACATCAACACACCAGGATCAACACACCAACATATCAATACACAAACACATCACGATCAACACACCAACATATCGATACACAAACACACCACGATCAACACACCAACATATCCATATACAAACACACCTATCAAAACACCAACATATCCATACATCAACACACTAGATCAATACACCAACATATCGCTACATCACAACACACAGGATCAACACACCAACATATCAATACACAAACACAACACGATCAACATACCAACATATTGATACACCAACACACTAGGATCCAAACTGAACATATCCATACACCAACACACTAGGATCAATACACCAACATATCGATACACAAACACATCACGATCAACACACCAACATATCGATACACAACACCCCACGATCAACACACCAACATATCGATACACAAACACACCACGATCAACACACCACATATCGATATACAAACACACCACGACCAACACACCAACATATCCGATATACAAACACATCACGATCAACACACCAACATATCGATATACAAACACACCACGATCACACACCAACATATCGATATACAAACACATCATGATCAACACACCAACATCGATACACAAACACACCACAACCAACACACCAACATATCGATATACAAACACACCACGATCAACACACCAACATATCGATATACAAACACATCACGATCAACGCACCAACATATCGATACACAAACACATCACGATCAACACACACACATCGATACATCAACACACCAGGATCAACACACCAACATATCAATACACAAACACATTACGATCAACACACCAACATATCGATATACAAACACACCACGATCAACACACCAACATATCGATATACAAACACATCACGATCAACACACCACGATCAACACACCAACATATCGATATACAAACACATCACGATCAACACACCAACATATCGATACACAAACACACCACGATCAACACACCAACATATCCATATACAAACACACCACGATCAAAACGCCAACATATCCATACACCAACACACTAGGATCAATACACCAACATATCGCTACATCACACACCAGGATCAACACACCAACTTATCGATACATCTACACACCAATATATCAATACACAAACACAACACGATCAACATACCAACATATCGATACACCAAAACACTATGATCAATACAACAACATATCCATACACCAACACACTAGGATCAATACACCAACATATCGATACACAAACACACCACGATCAAAACACCAACATATCCATACACCAACACACTAGGATCAATACACCAACATATCGATATATCAACACACCAGGATCAACACACCACATATCAATACATCAACACACTAACATATCAATACATAACACAACACGATCAACATACCAACATATCGAAACACAAACACACCACGATAAAAACACCAACACACTAGGATCAACACACAACACATCGATACATCAACACACCAGGATCAACACACCAACATATCAATACACAAACATATCACGATCAACACACCAACATATCGATATACAAACACACCACGATCAACACACCAACATATCGATACACAAACACACCTCGATCAACACACCAACATTTCGATATACAAACACATCACGATCAACACACCAACATATCGATATACAAACACACCACGATCAACACACCAACATATCGATATACAAACACATCACGATCAACACACCAACATATCGATACACAAACACACCACGATCAACACACCAACATATCCATATACAAACACACCACGATCAAAACACCAACATATCCATATACCAACACACTAGGATCAATACACCAACATATCGCTACATCAACACACCAGGATCAACACACCAACATATCAATACACAAACACAACACGATCAACATACCAACATATTGATACACCAACACACTAGGATCAAAACATGAACATATCCATACACCAACACACTAGGATCAATACACCAACATATCGATACACAAACACATCACGATCAACACACCAACGCATCGATACACAAACACACCACGATCAACACACCAACATATCGATACACAAACACACCACGATCAACACACCAACATATCGATATACAAACACACACAACCAACACACCAACATATCGATATACAAACACATCACGATCAACACACCAACATATAGATATACAAACACACCACGATCAACACACCAACATATCGATATAAACACATCACCATCAACACACCAACAATCGATACACAAACACACCACAATCAACACACCAACATATCGATATACAAACACACCACGATCAACACACCAACATATCGATACACAAACACACCACGATCAACACACCAACATATCGATATACAAACACATCACGATCAACACACCAACATATCGATATACAAACACATCACGATCAACACACTAACATATCGATATACAAACACACCACGATCAACACACCAACATATCGATATACAAACACATCACGATCAACGCACCAACATATCGATACACAAACACATCACGATCAACACACCAACATATCGATACACAAACACACCACGATCAACACACCAACATATCGATATACAAACACATCACGATCAACACACCAACATATCCATATACAAACACACCACGATCAACACACCAACATATCGATATACAAACACATCACGATCAACACACAAACATATCGATACACAAACACACCACGATCAACACACAAACATATCCATAAACAAACACATCACGATCAAACACCAACATATCCATACACCAACACACTAGGATCAATACACCAACATATCGCTACATCAACACACCAGGATCAACACACCAACATATCAATACACAAACACAACACGATCAACATACCAACATATTGATACACCAACACACTAGGATCAAAACATGAACATATCCATACACCAACACACTAGGATCAATACACCAACATATCGATACACAAACACATCACGATCAACACACCAAAGCATCGATACACAAACACACCACGATCAACACACCAACATATCGATACACAAACACACCACGATCAACACACCAACATATCGATATACAAACACACCACGACCAACACACCAACATATCGATATACAAACACATCACGATCAACACACCAACATATCGATATACAAACACACCACGATCAACACACCAACATATCGATATATAAAACACATCACGATCAACACACCAACAAATCGATACACAAACACACCACAATCAACACACCAACATATCGATATACAAACACACCACGATCAACACACCAACATATCCATATACAAACACATCACGATCAACACACCAACATATCGATATACAAACACATCACGATCAACACACCAACATATCGATACACAAACACACCACGATCAACACACCAACATATCCATATACAAACACATCACGATCAAAACACCAACATATCCATACACCAACACACTAGGATCAATACACCAACATATCGCTACATCAACACACCAGGATCAACACACCAACATATCAATACACAAACACAACACGATCAACATACCAACATATTGATACACCAACACACTAGGATCAAAACATGAACATATCCATACACCAACACACTAGGATCAATACACCAACATATCGATACACAAACACATCACGATCAACACACCAACGCATCGATACACAAACACACCACGACCAACACACCAACATATCGATATACAAACACATCACGATCAACACACCAACATATAGATATACAAACACACCACGATAAAAACACCAACATATCGATATATAAACACATCACGATCAACACACCAACAAATCGATACACAAACACACCACAATCAGCACACCAACATATCGATATACAAACACACCACGATCAACACACCAACATATCGATACACAAACACACCACGATCAACACACCAACATATCGATATACAAACACATCACGTTCAACACACTAACATATCGATATACAAATACACCACGATCAACACACCAACATATCGATATACAAACACATCACGATCAACGCACCAACATATCTATACACAAACACATCACGATAAAAACACCAACACACTAGGATCAACACACCAACACATCGATACATCAACACACCAGGATCAACACACCAACATATCAATACACAAACACATCACGATCAACACACCAACATATCGATATACAAACACACCACGATCAACACACCAACATATCGATACACAAACACACCTCGATCAACACACCAACATATCGATATACAAACACATCACGATCAACACACCAACATATCGATATACAAACACATCACGATCAACACACCAACATATCGATATACAAACACATCACGATCAACACACCAACATATCGATACACAAACACACCACGATCAACACACCAACATATCCATATACAAACACACCACGATCAAAACGCCAACATATCCATACACCAACACACTAGGATCAATACACCAACATATCGCTACATCAACACACCAGGATCAACACACCAACATATCGATACATCAACATATCAATACACAAACACAACACGATCAACATACCAACATATCGATACACCAAAACACTATGATCAATACAACAACATATCAATACACCAACACACTAGGATGAATACATCAGTTTATCGATACAACAAACACACCACAATCACCATATCAACATATCGATACACCAACACACTAGGGTCAATACACCAACATATCCATACACCAACACTCTAGAATCAATACACCAACATATCGATACACAAACACACAACGATCAACACACCAACATATCCATACACCAACACACTAGGATCAATACACCAACATATCGATACACAAACACACCACGATCAAAACACCAACATATCCATACACCAACACACTAGGATCAATACACCAACATATCGATACATCAACACACCAGGATCAACACACCAACATATCGATACATCAACACACCAACATATCAATACATAAACACAACACGATCAACATACCAACATATCGAAACACAAACACACCACGATAAAACACCAACACACTAGGATCAACACACCAACACATCGATACATCAACACACCAGGATCAACACACCAACATATCAATACACAAACACATCACGATCAACACACCAACATATCGATACACAAACACACCACGATCAACACACCAACATATCATATACAAACACAACACTATCAAAACACCAACATATCCATACATCAACACACTAGGATCAATACACCAACATATCGCTACATCAACACACCACGATCAACACACCAACATATCAATACACAAACACAACACGATCAACATACCAACATATCGATACACAAACACACCACGATCAACACACCAACATATCGATATACAAACACACCACGATCAACACACCAACATACCGATATACAAACACATCACGATCAACACACCAACATATCGATATACAAACACACCACGATCAACACACCAACATATCGATATACAAACACATCACGATCAACACACCAACATATCGATACACAAACACACCACAACCAGTACACCAACATATCGATATACAAACACACCACGATCAACACACCAACATATCGATATACAAACACATCACGATCAACGCACCAACATATAGATACACAAACACATCACGATCAACACACCAACACATCGATACATCAACACACCAGGATCAACACACCAACATATCAATACACAAACACATTACGATCAACACACCAACATATCGATATACAAACACACCACGATCAACACACCAACATATCGATATACAAACACATCACGATCAACACACCACGATCAACACACCAACATATCGATATACAAACACATCACGATCAACACACCAACATATCGATACACAAACACACCACGATCAACACACCAACATATCCATATACAAACACACCACGATCAAAACGCCAACATATCCATACACCAACACACTAGGATCAATACACCAACATATCGCTACATCAACACACCAGGATCAACACACCAACTTATCGATACATCTACACACCAATATATCAATACACAAACACAACACGATCAACATACCAACATATCGATACACCAAAACACTATGATCAATACAACAACATATCCATACACCAACACACTAGGATCAATACACCAACATATCGATACACAAACACACCACGATCAAAACACCAACATATCCATACACCAACACACTAGGATCAATACACCAACATATCGATACATCAACACACCAGGATCAACACACCAACATATCAATACATCAACACACTAACATATCAATACATAAACACAACACGATCAACATACCAACATATCGAAACACAAACACACCACGATAAAACACCAACACACTAGGATCAACACACCAACACATCGATACATCAACACACCAGGATCAACACACCAACATATCAATACACAAACATATCACGATCAACACACCAACATATCGATATACAAACACACCACGATCAACACACCAACATATCGATACACAAACACACCTCGATCAACACACCAACATTTCGATATACAAACACATCACGATCAACACACCAACATATCGATATACAAACACACCACGATCAACACACCAACATATCGATATACAAACACATCACGATCAACACACCAACATATCGATACACAAACACACCACGATCAACACACCAACATATCCATATACAAACACACCACGATCAAAACACCAACATATCCATATACCAACACACTAGGATCAATACACCAACATATCGCTACATCAACACACCAGGATCAACACACCAACATATCAATACACAAACACAACACGATCAACATACCAACATATTGATACACCAACACACTAGGATCAAAACATGAACATATCCATACACCAACACACTAGGATCAATACACCAACATATCGATACACAAACACATCACGATCAACACACCAACGCATCGATACACAAACACACCACGATCAACACACCAACATATCGATACACAAACACACCACGATCAACACACCAACATATCGATATACAAACACACCACAACCAACACACCAACATATCGATATACAAACACATCACGATCAACACACCAACATATAGATATACAAACACACCACGATCAACACACCAACATATCGATATATAAACACATCACGATCAACACACCAACAAATCGATACACAAACACACCACAATCAGCACACCAACATATCGATATACAAACACACCACGATCAACACACCAACATATCGATACACAAACACACCACGATCAACACACCAACATATCGATATACAAACACATCACGATCAACACACCAACATATCGATATACAAACACATCACGATCAACACACTAACATATCGATATACAAACACACCACGATCAACACACCAACATATCGATATACAAACACATCACGATCAACGCACCAACATATCGATACACAAACACATCACGATCAACACACCAACATATCGATACACAAACACACCACGATCAACACACCAACATATCGATATACAAACACATCACGATCAACACACCAACATATCCATATACAAACACACCACGATCAACACACCAACATATCGATATACAAACACATCACGATCAACACACAAACATATCGATACACAAACACACCACGATCAACACACAAACATATCCATAAACAAACACATCACGATCAAAACACCAACATATCCATACACCAACACACTAGGATCAATACACCAACATATCGCTACATCAACACACCAGGATCAACACACCAACATATCAATACACAAACACAACACGATCAACATACCAACATATTGATACACCAACACACTAGGATCAAAACATGAACATATCCATACACCAACACACTAGGATCAATACACCAACATATCGATACACAAACACATCACGATCAACACACCAACGCATCGATACACAAACACACACGACAACACACCAACATATCGATATACAAACACATCACGATCAACACACCAACATATAGATATACAAACACACCACGATAACAACACCAACATATCGATATATAAACACATCACGATCAACACACCAACAAATCGATACACAAACACACCACAATCAGCACACCAACATATCGATATACAAACACACCACGATCAACACACCAACATATCGATACACAAACACACCACGATCAACACACCAACATATCGATATACAAACACATCACGTTCAACACACTAACATATCGATATACAAACACACCACGATCAACACACCAACATATCGATATACAAACACATCACGATCAACGCACCAACATATCGATACACAAACACATCACGATAAAAACACCAACACACTAGGATCAACACACCAACACATCGATACATCAACACACCAGGATCAACACACCAACATATCAATACACAAACACATCACGATCAACACACCAACATATCGATATACAAACACACCACGATCAACACACCAACATATCGATAAACAAACACACCTCGATCAACACACCAACATATCGATATACAAACACATCACGATCAACACACCACGATCAACACACCAACATATCGATATACAAACACATCACGATCAACACACCAACATATATACACAAACACACCACGATCAACACACCAACATATCCATATACAAACACACCACGATCAAAACGCCAACATATCCATACACCAACACACTAGGATCAATACACCAACATATCGCTACATCAACACACAAGGATCAACACACCAACATATCGATACATCAACACACCAACATATCAATACACAAACACAACACGATCAACATACCAACATATCGATACACCAAAACACTATGATCAATACAACAACATATCAATACACCAACACACTAGGATGAATACATCAGTTTATCGATACAACAAACACACGACAATCAACATATCAACATATCGATACACCAACACACTAGGGTCAATACATCAACATATCCATACACCAACACTCTAGAATCAATACACCAACATATCGATACACAAACACACTACGATCAACACACCAACATATCCATATACAAACACACCACGATCAAAACGCCAACATATCCATACACCAACACACTAGGATCAATACACCAACATATCGCTACATCAACACACCAGGATCAACACACCAACTTATCGATACATCTACACACCAATATATCAATACACAAACACAACACGATCAACATACCAACATATCGATACACCAAAACACTATGATCAATACAACAACATATCCATACACCAACACACTAGGATCAATACACCAACATATCGATACACAAACACACCACGATCAAAACACCAACATATCCATACACCAACACACTAGGATCAATACACCAACATATCGATACATCAACACACCAGGATCAACACACCAACATATCAATACATCAACACGCTAACATATCAATACATAAACACAACACGATCAACATACCAACATATCGAAACACAAACACACCACGATAAAAACACCAACACACTAGGATCAACACACCAACACATCGATACATCAACACACCAGGATCAACACACCAACATATCAATACACAAACATATCACGATCAACACACCAACATATCGATATACAAACACACCACGATCAACACACCAACATATCGATACACAACACACCTCGATCAACACACCAACATTTCGATATACAAACACATCACGATCAACACACCAACATATCGATATACAAACACACCACGATCAACACACCAACATATCGATATACAAACACATCACGATCAACACACCAACATATCGATACACAAACACACCAGGATCAACACACCAACATATCCATATACAAACACACCACGATCAAAACACCAACATATCCATATACCAACACACTAGGATCAATACACCAACATATCGCCACATCAACACACCAGGATCAACACACCAACATATCAATACACAAACACAACACGATCAACATACCAACATATTGATACACCAACACACTAGGATCAAAACATGAACATATCCATACACCAACACACTAGGATCAATACACCAACATATCGATACACAAACACATCACGATCAACACACCAACGCATCGATACACAAACACACCACGATCAACACACCAACATATCGATACACAAACACACCACGATCAACACACCAACATATCGATATACAAACACACCACAACCAACACACCAACATATCGATATACAAACACATCACGATCAACACACCAACATATAGATATACAAACACACCACGATCAACACACCAACATATCGATATATAAACACATCACCATCAACACACCAACAAATCGATACACAAACACACCACAATCAGCACACCAACATATCGATATACAAACACACCACGATCAACACACCAACATATCGATACACAAACACACCACGATCAACACACCAACATATCGATATACAAACACATCACGATCAACACACCAACATATCGATATACAAACACATCACGATCAACACACTAACATATCGATATACAAACACACCACGATCAACACACCAACATATCGATATACAAACACATCACGATCAACGCACCAACATATCGATACACAAACACATCACGATCAACACACCAACATATCGATACACAAACACACCACGATCAACACACCAACATATCGATATACAAACACATCACGATCAACACACCAACATATCCATATACAAACACACCACGATCAACACACCAACATATCGATATACAAACACATCACGATCAACACACAAACATATCGATACACAAACACACCACGATCAACACACAAACATATCCATAAACAAACACATCACGATCAAAACACCAACATATCCATACACCAACACACTAGGATCAATACACCAACATATCGCTACATCAACACACCAGGATCAACACACCAACATATCAATACACAAACACAACACGATCAACATACCAACATATTGATACACCAACACACTAGGATCAAAACATGAACATATCCATACACCAACACACTAGGATCAATACACCAACATATCGATACACAAACACATCACGATCAACACACCAACGCATCGATACACAAACACACCACGACCAACACACCAACATATCGATATACAAACACATCACGATCAACACACCAACATATCGATATACAAACACATCACGTTCAACACACTAACATATCGATATACAAACACACCACGATCAACACACCAACATATCGATATACAAACACATCACGATCAACGCACCAACATATCGATACACAAACACATCACGATAAAAACACCAACACACTAGGATCAACACACCAACACATCGATACATCAACACACCAGGATCAACACACCAACATATCAATACACAAACACATCACGATCAACACACCAACATATCGATATACAAACACACCACGATCAACACACCAACATATCGATAAACAAACACACCTCGATCAACACACCAACATATCGATATACAAACACATCACGATCAACACACCACGATCAACACACCAACATATCGATATACAAACACATCACGATCAACACACCAACATATCGATACACAAACACACCACGATCAACACACCAACATATCCATATACAAACACACCACGATCAAAACGCCAACATATCCATACACCAACACACTAGGATCAATACACCAACATATCGCTACATCAACACACAAGGATCAACACACCAACATATCGATACATCAACACACCAACATATCAATACACAAACACAACACGATCAACATACCAACATATCGATACACCAAAACACTATGATCAATACAACAACATATCAATACACCAACACACTAGGATGAATACATCAGTTTATCGATACAACAAACACACGACAATCAACATATCAACATATCGATACACCAACACACTAGGGTCAATACATCAACATATCCATACACCAACACTCTAGAATCAATACACCAACATATCGATACACAAACACACTACGATCAACACACCAACATATCCATACACCAACACATTAGGATCAATACACCAACATATCGATACACAAACACACCACGATCAAAACACCAACATATCCATACACCAACACACTAGGATCAATACACCAACATATCGATACATCAACACACCAGGATCAACACACCAACATATCGATACATCAACACACCAACATATCAATACATAAACACAACACGATCAACATACCAACATATCGAAACACAAACACACCACGATAAAAACACCAACACACTAGGATCAACACACCAACACATCGATACATCAACACACCAGGATCAACACACCAACATATCAATACACAAACATATCACGATCAACACACCAACATATCGATATACAAACACACCACGATCAACACACCAACATATCGATACACAAACACACCTCGATCAACACACCAACATTTCGATATACAAACACATCACGATCAACACACCAACATATCGATATACAAACACACCACGATCAACACACCAACATATCGATATACAAACACATCACGATCAACACACCAACATATCGATACACAAACACACCAGGATCAACACACCAACATATCCATATACAAACACACCACGATCAAAACACCAACATATTCATACACCAACACACTAGGATCAATACACCAACATATCGCTACATCAACACACCAGGATCAACACACCAACATATCAATACACAAACACAACACGATCAACATACCAACATATTGATACACCAACACACTAGGATCAAACATGAACATATCCATACACCAACACACTAGGATCAATACACCAACATATCGATACACAAACACATCACGATCAACACACCAACGCATCGATACACAAACACACCACGATCAACACACCAACATATCGATACACAAACACACCACGATCAACACACCAACATATCGATATACAAACACACCACGATCAACACACCAACATATCGATACACAAACACATCACGATCAACACACCAACATATAGATATACAAACACACCACGATCAACACACCAACATATCGATATATAAACACATCACGATCAACACACCAACAAATCGATACACAAACACACCACAATCAACACACCAACATATCGATACACAAACACACCACGATCAACACACCAACATATCGATACACAAACACACCACGATCAACACACCAACATATCGATATACAAACACATCACGATCAACACACCAACATATCGATATACAAACACATCACGATCAACACACCAACATATCGATATACAAACACACCACGATCAACACACCAACATATCGATATACAAACACATCACGATCAACACACCAACATATCGATACACAAACACATCACGATCAACACACCAACATATCGATACACAAACACACCACGATCAACACACCAACATATCGATACACCAACACACTACGATCAAAACACCAACATATCCATACACAAACACACTACGATCAATACACCAACATATCGATACACAAACACATCACGATCAACACACCAACATATCGATACACAAACACACCACAATCAACACACCAACATATCGATACACAAACACACCACGATCAACACACCAACATATCGATACACAAACACACCACGATCAACACACCAACATATCGATATACAAACACATCACGATCAACACACCAACATATCGATATACAAACACATCACGATCAACACACCAACATATCGATACACAAACACATCACGATCAACACACCAACATATCGATACACAAACACACCACGATCAACACACCAACATATCGATATACAAACACATCACGATCAACACACCAACATATCCATATACAAACACACCACGATCAACACACCAACATATCGATATACAAACACATCACGATCAACACACAAACATATCGATACACAAACACACCACGATCAACACACAAACATATCCATATACAAACACATCACGATCAAAACACCAACATATCCATACACCAACACACTAGGATCAATACACCAACATATCGCTACATCAACACACCAGGATCAACACACCAACATATCAATACACAAACACAACACGATCAACATACCAACATATTGATACACCAACACACTAGGATCAAAACATGAACATATCCATACACCAACACACTAGGATCAATACACCAACATATCGATACACAAACACATCACGATCAACACACCAACGCATCGATACACAAACACACCACGACCAACACACCAACATATCGATATACAAACACATCACGATCAACACACCAACATATAGATATACAAACACACCACGATAACAACACCAACATATCGATATATAAACACATCACGATCAACACACCAACAAATCGATACACAAACACACCACAATCAGCACACCAACATATCGATATACAAACACACCACGATCAACACACCAACATATCGATACACAAACACACCACGATCAACACACCAACATATCGATATACAAACACATCACGATCAACACACTAACATATCGATATACAAACACACCACGATCAACACACCAACATATCGATATACAAACACATCACGATCAACGCACCAACATATCGATACACAAACACATCACGATTTTAACACCAACACACTAGGATCAACACACCAACACATCGATACATCAACACACCAGGATCAACACACCAACATATCAATACACAAACACATCACGATCAACACACCAACATATCGATATACAAACACACCACGATCAACACACCAACATATCGATAAACAAACACACCTCGATCAACACACCAACATATCGATATACAAACACATCACGATCAACACACCACGATCAACACACCAACATATCGATATACAAACACATCACGATCAACACACCAACATATCGATACACAAACACACCACGATCAACACACCAACATATCCATATACAAACACACCACGATCAAAACGCCAACATATCCATACACCAACACACTAGGATCAATACACCAACATATCGCTACATCAACACACAAGGATCAACACACCAACATATCGATACATCAACACACCAACATATCAATACACAAACACAACACGATCAACATACCAACATATCGATACACCAAAACACTATGATCAATACAACAACATATCAATACACCAACACACTAGGATGAATACATCAGTTTATCGATACAACAAACACACGACAATCAACATATCAACATATCGATACACCAACACACTAGGGCCAATACGTCAACATATCCATACACCAACACTCTAGAATCAATACACCAACATATCGATACACAAACACACTACGATCAACACACCAACATATCCATACACCAACACACTAGGATCAATACACCAACATATCGATACACAAACACACCACGATCAAAACACCAACATATCCATACACCAACACACTAGGATCAACACACCAACACATCGATACATCAACACACCAGGATCAACACACCAACATATCAATACACAAACATATCACGATCAACACACCAACATATCGATATACAAACACACCACGATCAACACACCAACATATCGATACACAAACACACCTCGATCAACACACCAACATTTCGATATACAAACACATCACGATCAACACACCAACATATCGATATACAAACACACCACGATCAACACACCAACATATCGATATACAAACACATCACGATCAACACACCAACATATCGATACACAAACACACCACGATCAACACACCAACATATCCATATACAAACACACCACGATCAAAACACCAACATATTCATACACCAACACACTAGGATCAATACACCAACATATCGCTACATCAACACACCAGGATCAACACACCAACATATCAATACACAAACACAACACGATCAACATACCAACATATTGATACACCAACACACTAGGATCAAAACATGAACATATCCATACACCAACACACTAGGATCAATACACCAACATATCGATACACAAACACATCACGATCAACACACCAACGCATCGATACACAAACACACCACGATCAACACACCAACATATCGATACACAAACACACCACGATCAACACACCAACATATCGATATACAAACACACCACGACCAACACACCAACATATCGATACACAAACACATCACGATCAACACACCAACATATAGATATACAAACACACCACGATCAACACACCAACATATCGATATATAAACACATCACGATCAACACACCAACAAATCGATACACAAACACACCACAATCAGCACACCAACATATCGATACACAAACACACCACGATCAACACACCAACATATCGATACACAAACACACCACGATCAACACACCAACATATCGATATACAAACACATCACGATCAACACACCAACATATCGATATACAAACACATCACGATCAACACACTAACATATCGATATACAAACACATCACGATCAACACACCAACATATCGATATACAAACACATCACGATCAACGCACCAACATATCGATACACAAACACATCACGATCAACACACCAACATATCGATACACAAACACACCACGATCAACACACCAACATATCGATATACAAACACATCACGATCAACACACCAACATATCGATATACAAACACATCACGATCAACACACCAACATATCCATATACAAACACACCACGATCAACACACCAACATATCCATATACAAACACATCACGATCAACACACCAACATATCGATATACAAACACATCACGATCAACACACCAACATATCGATACACAAACACACCACGATCAACACACCAACATATCCATATACAAACACATCACGATCAAAACACTAACATATCCATACACCAACACACTAGGATCAATACACCAACATATCGCTACATCAACACACCAGGATCAACACACCAACATATCAATACACAAACACAACACGATCAACATACCAACATATTGATACACCAACACACTAGGATCAAAACATGAACATATCCATACACCAACACACTAGGATCAATACACCAACATATCGATATACAAACACATCACGATCAACGCACCAACATATAGATACACAAACACATCACGATAAAAACACCAACACACTAGGATCAACACACCAACACATCGATACATCAACACACCAGGATCAACACACCAACATATCAATACACAAACACATCACGATCAACACACCAACATATCGATATACAAACACACCACGATCAACACACCAACATATCGATAAACAAACACACCTCGATCAACACACCAACATATCGATATACAAACACATCACGATCAACACACCACGATCAACACACCAACATATCGATATAAAACACATCACGATCAACACACCAACATATCGATACACAAACACACCACGATCAACACACCAACATATCCATATACAAACACACCACGATCAAAACGCCAACATATCCATACACCAACACACTAGGATCAATACACCAACATATCGCTACATCAACACACAAGGATCAACACACCAACATATCGATACATCAACACAGCAACATATCAATACACAAACACAACACGATCAACATACCAACATATCGATACACCAAAACACTATGATCAATACAACAACATATCAATACACCAACACACTAGGATGAATACATCAGTTTATCGATACAACAAACACACGACAATCAACATATCAACATATCGATACACCAACACACTAGGGTCAATACATCAACATATCCATACACCAACACTCTAGAATCAATACACCAACATATCGATACACAAACACACTACGATCAACACACCAACATATCCATACACCAACACACTAGGATCAATACACCAACATATCGATACACAAACACACCACGATCAAAACACCAACATATCCATACACCAACACACTAGGATCAACACACCAACACATCGATACATCAACACACCAGGATCAACACACCAACATATCAATACACAAACATAACACGATCAACACACCAACATATCGATATACAAACACACCACGATCAACACACCAACATATCGATACACAAACACACCTCGATCAACACACCAACATATCGATATACAAACACATCACGATCAACACACCAACATATCGATATACAAACACACCACGATCAACACACCAACATATCGATATACAAACACATCACGATCAACACACCAACATATCGATACACAAACACACCACGATCAACACACCAACATATCCATATACAAACACACCACGATCAAAACACCAACATATTCATACACCAACACACTAGGATCAATACACCAACATATCGCTACATCAACACACCAGGATCAACACACCAACATATCAATACACAAACACAACACGATCAACATACCAACATATTGATACACCAACACACTAGGATCAAAACATGAACATATCCATACACCAACACACTAGGATCAATACACCAACATATCGATACACAAACACATCACGATCAACACACCAACGCATCGATACACAAACACACCACGATCAACACACCAACATATCGATACACAAACACACCACGATCAACACACCAACATATCGATATACAAACACACCACGACCAACACACCAACATATCGATACACAAACACATCACGATCAACACACCAACATATAGATATACAAACACACCACGATCAACACACCAACATATCGATATATAAACACATCACGATCAACACACCAACAAATCGATACACAAACACACCACATCAACACACCAACATATCGATACAAACACACCACGATCAACACACCAACATATCGATACACAAACACACCACGATCAACACACCAACATATCGATATACAAACACATCACGATCAACACACCAACATATCGATATACAAACACATCACGATCAACACACCAACATATCGATATACAAACACACCACGATCAACACACCAACATATCGATATACAAACACATCACGATCAACACACCAACATATCGATACACAAACACATCACGATCAACACACCAACATATCGATACACAAACACACCACGATCAACACACCAACATATCGATATACAAACACATCACGATCAACACACCAACATATCGATATACAAACACACCACGATCAACACACCAACATATCGATATACAAACACACCACGATCAACACACCAACATATCGATATACAAACACATCACGATCAACACACCAACATATCGATATACAAACACACCACGATCAACACACCAACATATCGATATACAAACACATCACGATCAACACACCAACATATCGATACACAAACACATCACGATCAACACACCAACATATCGATACACAAACACACCACGATCAACACACCAACATATCGATATACAAACACATCACGATCAACACACCAACATATCGATACACACACATCACGATCAACACACCAACATATCCATATACAAACACACCACGATCAACACACCAACATATCCATATACAAACACATCACGATCAACACACCAACATATCGATATACAAACACATCACGATCAACACACCAACATATCGATACACAAACACACCACGATCAACACACCAACATATCCATATACAAACACATCACGATCAAAACACTAACATATCCATACACCAACACACTAGGATCAATACACCAACATATCGCAACATCAACACACCAGGATCAACACACCAACATATCAATACACAAACACAACACGATCAACATACCAACATATTGATACACCAACACACTAGGATCAAAACATGAACATATCCATACACCAACACACTAGGATCAATACACCAACATATCGATACACAAACACATCACGATCAACACACCAACGCATCGATACACAAACACACCACGACCAACACACCAACATATCGATATACAAACACATCACGATCAACACACCAACATATAGATATACAAACACACCACGATAACAACACCAACATATCGATATATAAACACATCACGATCAACACACCAACAAATCGATACACAAACACACCACAATCAGCACACCAACATATCGATATACAAACACACCACGATCAACACACCAACATATCGATACACAAACACACCACGATCAACACAATAACATATCGATATACAAACACATCACGTTCAACACACTAACATATCGATATACAAACACACCACGATCAACACACCAACATATCGATATACAAACACATCACGATCAACGCACCAACATATCGATACACAAACACATCACGATAAAAACACCAACACACTAGGATCAACACACCAACACATCGATACATCAACACACCAGGATCAACACACCAACATATCAATACACAAACACATCACGATCAACACACCAACATATCGATATACAAACACACCACGATCAACACACCAACATATCGATAAACAAACACACCTCGATCAACACACCAACATATCGATATACAAACACATCACGATCAACACACCACGATCAACACACCAACATATCGATATACAAACACATCACGATCAACACACCAACATATCGATACACAAACACACCACGATCAACACACCAACATATCCATATACAAACACACCACGATCAAAACGCCAACATATCCATACACCAACACACTAGGATCAATACACCAACATATCGCTACATCAACACACAAGGATCAACACACCAACATATCGATACATCAACACACCAACATATCAATACACAAACACAACACGATCAACATACCAACATATCGATACACCAAAACACTATGATCAATACAACAACATATCAATACACCAACACACTAGGATGAATACATCAGTTTATCGATACAACAAACACACGACAATCAACATATCAACATATCGATACACCAACACACTAGGGTCAATACATCAACATATCCATACACCAACACTCTAGAATCAATACACCAACATATCGATACACAAACACACTACGATCAACACACCAACATATCCATACACCAACACACTAGGATCAATACACCAACATATCGATACACAAACACACCACGATCAAAACACCAACATATCCATACACCAACACACTAGGATCAATACACCAACATATCGATACATCAACACACCAGGATCAACACACCAACATATCGATACATCAACACACCAACATATCAATACATAAACACAACACGATCAACATACCAACATATCGAAACACAAACACACCACGATAAAAACACCAACACACTAGGATCAACACACCAACACATCGATACATCAACACACCAGGATCAACACACCAACATATCAATACACAAACATATCACGATCAACACACCAACATATCGATATACAAACACACCACGATCAACACACCAACATATCGATACACAAACACACCTCGATCAACACACCAACATTTCGATATACAAACACATCACGATCAACACACCAACATATCGATATACAAACACACCACGATCAACACACCAACATATCGATATACAAACACATCACGATCAACACACCAACATATCGATACACAAACACACCACGATCAACACACCAACATATCCATATACAAACACACCACGATCAAAACACCAACATATTCATACACCAACACACTAGGATCAATACACCAACATATCGCTACATCAACACACCACGATCAACACACCAACATATTGATACACCAACACACTAGGATCAAAACATGAACATATCCATACACCAACACACTAGGATCAATACACCAACATATCGATACACAAACACATCACGATCAACACACCAACGCATCGATACACAAACACACCACGATCAACACACCAACATATCGATACACAAACACACCACGATCAACACACCAACATATCGATATACAAACACACCACGACCAACACACCAACATATCGATACACAAACACATCACGATCAACACACCAACATATAGATATACAAACACACCACGATCAACACACCAACATATCGATATATAAACACATCACGATCAACACACCAACAAATCGATACACAAACACACCACAATCAGCACACCAACATATCGATACACAAAAACACCACGATCAACACACCAACATATCGATATACAAACACATCACGATCAACACACCAACATATCGATATACAAACACATCACGATCAACACACTAACATATCGATATACAAACACACCACGATCAACACACCAACATATCGATATACAAACACATCACGATCAACGCACCAACATATCGATACACAAACACATCACGATCAACACACCAACATATCGATACACAAACACACCACGATCAACACACCAACATATCGATATACAAACACATCACGATCAACACACCAACATATCGATATACAAACACATCACGATCAACACACCAACATATCCATATACAAACACACCACGATCAACACACCAACATATCCATATACAAACACATCACGATCAACACACCAACATATCGATATACAAACACATCACGATCAACACACCAACATATCGATACACAAACACACCACGATCAACACACCAACATATCCATATACAAACACATCACGATCAAAACACTAACATATCCATACACCAACACACTAGGATCAATACACCAACATATCGCTACATCAACACACCAGGATCAACACACCAACATATCAATACACAAACACAACACGATCAACATACCAACATATTGATACACCAACACACTAGGATCAAAACATGAACATATCCATACACCAACACACTAGGATCAATACACCAACATATCGATACACAAACACATCACGATCAACACACCAACGCATCGATACACAAACACACCACGACCAACACACCAACATATCGATATACAAACACATCACGATCAACACACCAACATATAGATATACAAACACACCACGATAACAACACCAACATATCGATATATAAACACATCACGATCAACACACCAACAAATCGATACACAAACACACCACAATCAGCACACCAACATATCGATATACAAACACACCACGATCAACACACCAACATATCGATACACAAACACACCACGATCAACACACCAACATATCGATATACAAACACATCACGATCAACACACCAACATATCGATATACAAACACATCACGTTCAACACACTAACATATCGATATACAAATACACCACGATCAACACACCAACATATCGATATACAAACACATCACGATCAACGCACCAACATATCTATACACAAACACATCACGATAAAAACACCAACACACTAGGATCAACACACCAACACATCGATACATCAACACACCAGGATCAACACACCAACATATCAATACACAAACACATCACGATCAACACACCAACATATCGATATACAAACACACCACGATCAACACACCAACATATCGATACACAAACACACCTCGATCAACACACCAACATATCGATATACAAACACATCACGATCAACACACCAACATATCGATATACAAACACACCACGATCAACACACCAACATATCGATATACAAACACATCACGATCAACACACCAACATATCCATATACAAACACACCACGATCAAAACGCCAACATATCCATACACCAACACACTAGGATCAATACACCAACATATCGCTACATCAACACACCAGGATCAACACACCAACATATCGATACATCAACATATCAATACACAAACACAACACGATCAACATACCAACATATCGATACACCAAAACACTATGATCAATACAACAACATATCAATACACCAACACACTAGGATGAATACATCAGTTTATCGATACAACAAACACACCACAATCACCATATCAACATATAGATACACCAACACACTAGGGTCAATACACCAACATATCCATACACCAACACTCTAGAATCAATACACCAACATATCGATACACAAACACACAACGATCAACACACCAACATATCCATACACCAACACACTAGGATCAATACACCAACATATCGATACACAAACACACCACGATCAAAACACCAACATATCCATACACCAACACACTAGGATCAATACACCAACATATCGATACATCAACACACCAGGATCAACACACCAACATATCGATACATCAACACACCAACATATCAATACATAAACACAACACGATCAACATACCAACATATCGAAACACAAACACACCACGATAAAAACACCAACACACTAGGATCAACACACCAACACATCGATACATCAACACACCAGGATCAACACACCAACATATCAATACACAAACACATCACGATCAACACACCAACATATCGATACACAAACACACCACGATCAACACACCAACATATCCATATACAAACACACCACGATCAAAACACCAACATATCCATACATCAACACACTAGGATCAATACACCAACATATCGCTACATCAACACACCAGGATCAACACACCAACATATCAATACACAAACACAACACGATCAACATACCAACATATTGATACACCAACACACTAGGATCAAAACATGAACATATCCATACACCAACACACTAGGATCAATACACCAACATATCGATACACAAACACATCACGATCAACACACCAACGCATCGATACACAAACACACCACGATCAACACACCAACATATCGATACACAAACACACCACGATCAACACACCAACATATCGATATACAAACACACCACGACCAACACACCAACATATCGATATACAAACACATCACGATCAACACACTAACATATCGATATACAAACACACCACGAACAACACACCAACATATCGATATACAAACACATCACGATCAACGCACCAACATATCGATACACAAACACATCACGATCAACACACCAACATATCGATACACAAACACACCACGATCAACACACCAACATATCGATATACAAACACATCACGATCAACACACCAACATATCGATATACAAACACATCACGATCAACACACCAACATATCCATATACAAACACCCCACGATCAACACACCAACATATCCATATACAAACACATCACGATCAACACACCAACATATCGATATACAAACACATCACGATCAACACACCAACATATCCATACACAAACACATCACGATCAACACACCAACATATCGATACACAAACACACCACCATATCCATACACAAACACATCACGATCAACACACCAACATATCGATACACAAACACACCACGATCAACACACCAACATATCCATACACCAGAACCATATCTCATGAACAGTAACTATCCAAAGAGTCATGTTTTTTAAAGCCATCACGGACAACCTCGTTCCAGATTTCTGAAACTTCCTTACAAGTAATTACGTCATCGATCATTGTCGTGGGTTTGAACAAGAAATGATTAATTTTGTACAGGTTACGAAGCGTTATCTCCGTCCCTTGCTACAATGATTGAATGGTCCGTATCTCTCCTATCCCAAGTTGTATATACTTCCCATTCATTATATATCCCGTCCAGACAGGAATCAGCCACGGAGTCTATTGTTTATGAAATGTGTTAATGGAGACAGACCAATGTTCTGTGTATGTTCTTTTTTTTTTTTTTTTTTTTTTGGGGGGGGGGGGGGGCGGGGGATTCAGGCTACTGTAGTGTCCACGTGGATTATACGTAAGACTGTAGAAGTTAAAGTATAACTTGTATGTACATTCTAATTGTGATGTTCTGTCTGTGGGGGCGATCAAAACACTTAACCTGACAGCTGACTTCATGTGAGAGTCTGGAATCCTACTCTGATTGAGTCCTGATCGCAGAGAGAGAGAGAGAGAGAGAGAGAGAAGAGAGAGAGAGAGAGAGAGAGAGAGAGATAGTATGTACATTAAAATGTACACAATTTGCGTGTGTACGAAGAAAATCTATATTTGGTTGATATTTGTGATTGTGTCGAGAGATAGTCGATTAGACTGTCGACAAATAAAGGGGCGGATTCTAGTCACAGGACATGCATGGCTTCTAGATTTGTTGACGTCATACTGTGTCTACTTCAAATGTGATTTCTACTATTCTATTGAACATTCTGAATTGGATATTCATCTGGTAAGGACATCAATGGATCATCATCATCATGTACCATGCCGGTTGGCGTAGGCGATCATGTCCCTCCACAATCTTCTATATACAGTGCATCGTATCAGTTCTGTTGTTGACTGTTTTCCATGCCATGACACCAAGCTATCCAGTATTTTCTCTCTTTGTCGTCCGCGATCTCTCTTTCCTTTTATTTTGCCAGTTGTAACCAAGTATTCCAACTTTCCTTTTCTCATGATGTGCTCGAAAAATGTTGATTGCTTCTTTCTGATGTTTTTTTTTAAGAGCTCCCTTTTGTGTTGGCCTCTTTGAGAACTTCCTCATTGGTCTTTTTATCTGTCCAGGGAACTTTCAACATTCTTCTGAGAAATCCCATCTCTGTGGACTCTAATCGTCTTTTAATTTGTTTGTCTACTGTCCATGATTCGCTTCCATAGGTCAGAATTGGTCATCAATGGATATTGTTTACAAATATCAAACCTACAATGAAGCTTGCTCCAGATTATTGCAAACTGATCGCCCGACTGGTGAGTTACATTTAAAATACATTTTATTTAGCTTTCATTGACTCTCCCTTCACTATCTAAGTACTTACTTCAATGAGTTCATGGCCTACAAATATTACTTCCATGTTCTACAATAGTCCTTCTTTAACTGCATATATGATCTTATATATTTGATTCAATAACAAAATTTTTGTACTGCTACTGCTGTCACATACTTAATTTATATGCAGCTACTAAGCTATCCGATCTATATCTAATTCTCTCATTATGTGATCTATTATATCCTAGTCTATACTATTGTGAACTGGACTACAAAGGATAAGAGGTAAGCTTCGATCCAAAACGACGGCTTCCGGTTCACCCAGCCTTTAATGGGTACCGGATTTTTTTTCTGGAAAAGTGAAGCGGCAGGGGCGTAAAACCGACCACATTACCCCAAAGATCATGTGCCGAAGGTCTGTAAAATTTATGGTCACTAACACCATATTCCCTATACGCCACTTGGAGTGACGGGGGTACTTTACATTTTTTATTATATACTATTACATGCGTGTCCTAATCTCCTAATGTTCTCCGCCCAGACATAGGTGTCCTATTCTATTCCTATATAAAAGGCTCTTTTTAATTGGTGACATTTGGTAGTTCAGAAATCTGTCAAAAACATTATGTATATATGTGTCATGTATATATGTATTATGTATAATGAAACCAGTAAAATTTCTCAGAAATGACAAGACTTTTGAAACAGTTGAGTGAATGTAGATAGCTGGAGATGTTGTTGGCTTGATAGAGGTACAGCAGGGGTATGGAGTAGAATAGCTCAGGTAAAGACAACACCCACAGTTGGTAGAGGTACAGAAGGGGTATGGAGTAGAATAGCTTAGGTAAAGATAACACCCAGAGTTGGTAGAGGTAAAGCAGGGGTATGGAGTAGAATAGCTCAGGTGAAGATAACACCCACAGTTGGTAGAGGTACAGCAGGGGTATGAAGTATAATAGCTCAGGTAAAGATAACACCCACAGTTGGTAGAGGTACAGAAGGGGTATGGAGTAGAATAGCTTAGGTAAAGATAACACCCACAGTTGGTAGAGGTACAGCAGGGGTATGAAGTATAATAGCTCAGGTAAAGATAACACCCACAGTTGGTAGAGGTACAGCAGGGGTATGAAGTATAATAGCTCAGGTAAAGATAACACCCACAGTTGGTAGAGGTACAGAAGGGGTATGGAGTAGAATAGCTTAGGTAAAGATAACACCCACAGTTGGTAGAGGTACAGCAGGGGTATGAAGTATAATAGCTCAGGTAAAGATAACACCCACAGTTGGTAGAGGTACAGCAGGGGTATGAAGTATAATAGCTCAGGTAAAGATAACACCCACAGTTGGTAGAGGTACAGCAGGGGTATGAAGTAGAATAGCTCAGGTAAAGATAACACCCACAGTTGGTAGAGGTAAAGCAGGGTTATGGAGTAGAATAGCTCAGGTAAAGATAACACCCACAGTTGGTAGAGGTACAGCAGCGGTGAGGTGAAGAATAGCTCAGGCAAAGCTGGCACCCAAAGAAAGAGGAAGAACGTGTGCAATCCATTATTGTCAATAGAAATAAGTAAAAGGGTTCTTCGTTGTTATCTGGCTGCACTCCGGATCTTGAAATGACACCTTTTTATCCTCCACTCTGATCCTACCACTCACTTTCTATTCTTCGACCCGTCATTAGTGGCTTTTAAATACGATAGGAAACTTCGGGACATTTTAGTTAGGAGCTGCCCCCGCAACCCTGGCCAGAACTTTCTGGATATGATCCGCTGCAACAGATCATGCTGTATGTGTCCATTCGTACTACAGACTCAGTCTTATTCCCGAATGGCCATTGTGATATCCAGGTAGGCTTTACGTGCATTTCTCGGAATCTGATATGATCCATCATCTGCTAACATTGGCGATATACTTATATAACATCAAACATGGTGACAGAATCTGTGATCTCTTATATAACATCAAACATGATGACAGAATATGTGAACGCTTATATAACATCAAACATGATGACAGAATCTGTGAACGCTTATATAACATCAAACATGATGACAGAATCTGTGAACACTTATATAACATCAAACATGATGACAGAATCTGTGAACACTTATATAACACCAAACATGATGACAGAATCTGTGAACACTTATATAACACCAAACATGATGACAGAATCTGTGAACACTTATATAACACCAAACATGATGACAGAATCTGTGAACACTTATATAACACCAAACATGATGACAGAATCTGTGGTGTGGACGACATTAATGGAAGTTCATCAATAAGTTTGTGATGTGGACGACATTAATGGAAGTTCATCAATAAGTTTGTGATGTGGATGACATTAAGAGAAGTCCATCAATAAGTTTGTGATGTGGACGACATTAATGGAAGTTCATCAGTAAGTTTGTGATGTGGACAGCATTAAGAGAAGTCCATATATATCACCGATGAACTCTCTTCCTCACTTGCCTAAGTATTTGATGCGTTGCACCTATTTCAGATTTGTCCTGTTTATTTGTATGCTGTATTATGGTGATGAATGTTTCTTTGATATGGCAATTATGGCTTTCTTTTACTATTATGTCTATCATTCCTTGTAGTTCACTCTCTCGTTATGTCAATGTAAGTGATAAATAAGAGTGGTGACAACACGCAGTCTTGTCTTATTCTATATAAGAGCCAACACGCAGTCTTGTCTTATTCTATGTTACTACGAATGGCTTTGATGTTCCATAACTTGCTGTAATCACACGTCTACAGTTATATATAAGCTGCTGCAACATCTAATAATGTGGTCATTTACTCCATAATGAGCTAATGTTTGTGGTAATCTACTTCTATCCACCCTATTGAAAGCTTACTCTTGGTCTACAAATTATTTCTACTTTCTGTTATTCCCTACTAGCTGCCTGAAGTGAAGCATCTGAGCAGCTTCTATTTTCTCTAAACCCCATAAGCTGGGGTCTATGATAGATCATAATCTTGACACACATTTCGCCTACGTGGCTCAGCAGTCATATCCCACGGTATTACTCTTTTGTTTCCTTTATTCTTCCAAAGGGGAATTATTATTACAAGTTGATAGTTGTTTTACCCATGCTGCATTGACAACTCTATGTAACCATCTGCTGCTGCTAAACTCTTCTTCTGCTTGCATTATCCCCCCCCCTCCCCTGGTAATCTATCTGCTCCTGGTGATTTGTATTTTGGTGAATGTTTAGCCCCCTTTTGACCTCTGATAGTATTTCTGGTTCTAGTGATGCCATCTCCTAGTCTCTAGCCTTGTGTTGTTACATTCTGTATCTCGTCTAGGGGATTGAGCAGGTCCTTAAAGTATTCCCTCCACCTCCATCTGTTTCTATTAAAGGATTTCCTTTCGCTCATTCATTTTTGTCTCTTGGGTTATAGATTTCATTTCTTTCTCTCATACTTTTAAATAATTTTAATTTGATAATTATTATAATGATCCCTTTCTTCCAGTTTTTAGGAACTTTTTCCTCCATCTCTGCTTTGAAAGTTGGCTACCATTTCACTCTGTCTCTTGCTTTGATGGTGCAGTTTGTCTTGTTCATCTTTTGATGTTACTCGTCCATGTTCTTTTTCCTCCTCTGCCTATTTTACCTTGTATTTTCCCTTTCAATATTACTTTTATTATTATGCCCCAAAAATCTCATTTGTCTAGTTTGAATTGTCTTTAGTAGTTGTTGTATGCAGTAGTGTTTTCAGTTTTAGTTGATTGTATTTAGTAGTTTTAAGACTTCATCGTTTGTTTTCTTTGCTTTCCATCCAATTCTACCTAATTTTATGTTCTGCTTTCTTGTCTAATATCATAACATTTTGCTATTCTTAGTAATAACTCTGATGTTATTTGTTTTGAACTTTCATAGGCGGAATAGGTTTTCAGCATTCCTGTGGTTATTTTATCTATGCCAGAGGCTTTATATTATTAGTCACGTGGTTCACTACTAATTCCATTTCTGTTATAGTCATTTCTTTTATAAAGTGTTGATGTCTAGATGCTGCGCAGTTGGTGTTCGTCTGTTTCAAACTGCATCAAATGAGATGTGGGCAGTTAAGAATATCCTGGAAATGTTCAGCCCATCAGACTTGTTTGTTAGCACTAGAAGTTGGTGCCATCTTTACTTAGAACAGGACCTATTGTTTCTGTATATAATATAATAGCTGGAATGCTGGAACTATGCAATCAAAACAATTTATTTATCACCAACACATTCTTCAAACACAGAGAGTCGCAAGTATACACCTGGTACAAATGGAATGACACAACATGCAGAAGCCAGATAGATTTTATACTAACAAGAAAAGAGAACAAGAAAAGAGTAACCGACAGTAGAGCAATCCCAAATATTACAGACGACACGGATCACAAGATGGTTATGATCACACTAAGACAGCCAAAAATAAAGAGAAAACACGAAAACAAACAAAAGAAGCGAAAAGAACAGACAATAAAAATAAAACAATTAAACGATCAAGAAACAAGGAAAAACCCTAGAAGAAAAACTCAGAGAGGAATTCAAGAAACTCCCTAACGAAGTAGGCACAGTAGAAGAAGAGTGGAAACAATTTAAGGAAACAGTAACTAACATCTCTAAAACAGTTTGTGGAACGAAGCTAAGAACAAGAGAAGGGAAAAAGAGCACCCCGTGGTGGAACGAAACAATCAGAGAAGCAATTAAAGAAAAGAAGAAACTGTTTAAAAATTGGAGGGAGAACAAGAACCAAGAAAAATATGAAAGATATGCCTTAGTTCGAAAAAGAGTTAAAATGCTGATCAAAGAAGCTAAGCAAAGGAATTGGACAGAATTCAGACACAACATGAGCAGGGACTTCAAGACAGCCACAAGAGATTTCTACAAAGCAGTAAAAGCCACAAGAGCGAGAAAAGAAAACCATGATCCTACTGAGCTGATAAATGACAAAGACGGACAGCCAATATCAAACAACCAATGTATGCAACAGAGATGGAAAGAATATTTTGAAGACCTGTTAAACATACCAACTACCAACAAGACAACAAA
Source organism: Megaustenia siamemsis (assembly GCA_032433765.1). NCBI lineage: Eukaryota > Metazoa > Mollusca > Gastropoda > Stylommatophora > Ariophantidae > Megaustenia > Megaustenia siamemsis. Next base: position 57,652,173 of record JAVIAB010000088.1, on the reverse strand, counting down.
AACCACACTAGAACTCACAAATACTGAACCCAACATAATGAAAGAGGAAATAGAAGAAGTAATCAAATATGCACCAAGAAACAAAGCACCAGGGATAGATAACATTCCAATAGAAATAATAGCAGCAGCGGGAGAAACAGGAATGCAATGGCTGCACAGAATATTTAATGCAGCATGGCACCAACAACAAGCCCCAGAAGACTGGCAACAGGCAATCATCATACCAATATGGAAAAGAAAGGTAGCAAAAGAGACTGCAATCAATATAGAGGTATATCTCTGCTCAGCCATGTAGGAAAGCTATACGCCAAAATCTTGGAAAAAAGACTGAGACCAATAATAGAACTACAGTTAAGCGATTCTCAAATGGGGTTCCGAAAAAACAGAGGATGTACCGACGCACTATTCACACTAAAACAGCTTGCAGAAAAAACGACATAACACAATCAAAACTTATACATAGCCTTCATTGACCAGGAAAAAGCATTCGACAGAGTAAACAGAGAACAACTGTGGGAGATACTAACAACATACGGAGTAAGCCAACATCTAACCAACATTATTAAAAGTCTCTACGCCAACAGCAGCTGCAGGGTCAGAACAGCAACAGGCTACACAGACCACTTCGAAGTTAGATCAGGTGTAAGACAGGGTTGCGTACTATCCCCCCTACTGTTTATTACATACATGGACCATATATGCAAGCTAGCCAACCCATCAGAGACAGAGGAGATCAACGAGCTTCTATTTGCAGACGACCAGGCACTAATACATGAAACAATAGAAGACCTACAAGAACACTTAAACAAACTCAACATCTTAGGAACAAAATACAACATGAAAATCAACATCAACAAAACAGAAGTCATGAATGTCGCCAAAAATAAACAAACATCAACATAACTATAGAAGGCAGACAACTAAAACAAGTAGAGGAATTCAAATACCTAGGAAGTCTAATGACAAACGACAATTCCCAAACAGCAGAGATAGAATCAAGATGCAACAAAGCTTGTCAAATCATCGGACAGTTATCACCACTATTGTCCAACAAGGAAATAACTCTGGAGGCAAAACGAGCACTATACAATACAATCTTCATTCCAACGTTGTGCTACCAATGCCAGACCTGGACTCTAGATGCAAGAACAATAAGAAAAATAACCTCTACAGAGATGAAATGTGTTAGACGAATGACAGGAAACAGTCTGAGAGATAAGATCAGAAATGTAGAACTGAGAAAAAGCTAGGAATAGCCCCAGCCATAGAATATATAAGGAAACAACAGATAAAATGGTTCGGCCACGTGACAAGGCAGAAAGAACAAAACACAACACAACGAGCCTTCAACAAACGTTGTGAGAACAACAGACCCAAGGGTCGACCACGAAAAAGATGGATCGATGGAATATTAGAAGCACTAGGAAACATAACAGCAGCAGAGGCGAACATAAGAGCAAAAGACCGCAAATTATATCTCCCCTCGACGCTGAAAGGCAGATGAGGAAGGAAAGAAGAAGAAGAAGAAGATATAATAGCTTGCTATTTCCAGTTTTGGAGGCTAGTTCAGCTTCAACTGCCAGATTCTATATTTGTTCTTTTATCACTTCAGAGCGCACTTTGTTCTCTCGTTTACTGAAGTGACATAATTAGGTGGCATCCTTCATTTATTGAATTGACAACAAGAGGCAGTTTGTTCATGACTTATATAATAGGAAGCATCTCTTGTTTAAACTGATTTATAATAGGAAGCATCTCTTGTTTAAACTGATTTATAATAGGAAGCATCTCTTGTTTAAACTGATTTATAATAGGAAGCATCTCTTGTTTAAACTGATTTATAATAGGAAGCATCTCTTGTTTAAACTGATTTATAATAGGAAGCATCTCTTGTTTAAACTGATTTATAATAGGAAGCATCTCTTGTTTAAACTGATTTATAATAGGAAGCATCTCTTGTTTAAACTGATTTATAATAGGAAGCATCTCTTGTTTAAACTGATTTATAATAGGAAGCATCTCTTGTTTAAACTGATTTATAATAGGAAGCATCTCTTGTTTAAACTGATTTATAATAGGAAGCATCTCTTGTTTAAACTGATTTATAATAGGAAGCATCTCTTGTTTAAACTGATTTATAATAGGAAGCATCTCTTGTTTAAACTGATTTATAATAGGAAGCATCTCTTGTTTAAACTGATTTATAATAGGAAGCATCTCTTGTTTAAACTGATTTATAATAGGAAGCATCTCTTGTTTAAACTGATTTATAATAGGAAGCATCTCTTGTTTAAACTGATTTATAATAGGAACCATTTTGTTCTCTCATTCACGAACTTACTACATTTTGTTCTCATTCACGAACTGACTTATAACAGGAAGCATTTTGTAAGCATAACTTTTAATAGAAACCATTTTGCTTTGCTTTCTCATTTACTGACTTATAGAACACTATTTGACTGTCAGTGTATGAAAGAAAAAAAATGCATATTTAGTGTTTTTCTTCTTTCATACACTGAATTCTCTCCCGTGCATAATAGACATCTTTCATTTAAATTAATAGGGAGCATTCAGTTCTCTCATTTATCAACTGACATCACTTATAATACGAAGCATTTCAATCTCTCATTTAGTGAACTAATTTAGAAAAGTATTCACTTAAATAAGCAGTCCTGTGAACTAATTGATAATAGGAACTGACTTTATGGAGCATATTCTTCTCTCCTTTGATGAATAAGTCATTTAATGAACTAAATGATTAATTTTGTTCTAACATGTCATTTAATGAACTAAATGATTAATTTTGTTCTAACATGTCATTTAATGAACTAAATGATTAATTTTGTTCTAACATGTCATTTAATGAACTAAATGATTAATTTTGTTCTAACATGTCATTTAATGAACTAAATGATTAAGTGTTGAACATCAATGTTGAGAACAGTTCCAGTTTCATGATGCAATAATTAATTATACATTACATCCACAACAGAGATTGATGATTATAAATCACACACAATCATTTCATTATTATAAATCATAACTAAAATCTATCATAATTTTCAGGCTATGACAGCACATAGGGCAGAAATTCCAGACTGTGTCCGACGATCATTATTATCAAGCATCAGACCCTACACAACCCACATTGTATCTCACCACACGACTCTGTTCTGGGGAAATTCCTCCAATCTTAGTGAGGGAGTAGATGGCGGCTATCACCTCAGTGTTTCTTTACGTCTTTCTCTTGTACCCGCCTAATAAGAAATAAACATAATTAGTCGTCCCTAAATGGAGATACACATAAACTGATTATTATAAATCACATCAAACTATATACACATATCACTATATATCAACCAGACTTATAAATCGCAAGTATGTAAGACAGACAAAAAGGCTGGCATGCTGTTGCGATCTCAGGTGACCAGAGTGAACATCAAAGTGGGTAGTGGCTTTACCAAACAACACAAATAGTCAACTGCCCTCCATTTTCTAGGTCAACTCTGGTGAAAGAGAACAGAAAAAAGAGCAAGCCTTGAACAAGAGTATCAACTTAAAACATTTCACACCACAAAACAATAGAAATATTGCCACCAACAAAAGACAAAAGTTCAACACTGTGTGGTTCATTTTTCCAACTGAATTAATAATGTATTATCAGACACATTTCCACTCTGTTTATATGGGCAGACTTACATGAAACATTTGACCTGTGTTTCAATGATCAACATTTACTCCACCAATTACTATAGGAATCATTATCTGTTTGTCTTGTGATTCAGAGCTGTGCATTTACCTCACAGATGAAATAGGAGCCATTCTGCCCTCTGCTTTAGAGGTAGACATTAATTCCCTGATATACTTTAGGTATCAGTTTATCGGTGGAGTAAATGTCTACCGTTAAATCACAAGGTTAAAGTGATTCCTGCAGTATGTTGGTGGAATAAATGTCTACCGTTAAATCACAAGGTTAAAATGATTCCTACAGTATGTTGGTGGAATAAATGTCTACCGTTAAATCACAAGGTTAAAATGATTCCTGCAGTATGTTGGTGGAGTAAATGTCTACCGTTAAATCACAAGGTTAAAATGATTCCTACAGTATGTTGGTGGAATAAATGTCCACCTCATCAGAGTGCAAAATTATTCCTACAGAATATCAGTAGAATAGATGTCTACCGCTAAATCAGAGGGCAACATGATTCCTGATTAAACGGGCCAAATTACAAGAAATATTTTGTAATTGTTCTTCAACGATCAACATTCATTCTCCCATTATATACTGTAGGAACCATTTTGACTTTTGATTTACCAGTATATACTTATTCCACCGATTTTCTGTAAGAATAAGGGAGCCGCGATAGCTCAGTGATTAGTGAACTGGACTACAAAGGACAAGAGGTAGGGTTCGATCCCAACTGACGGCTGCCGGGTTCACCCAGCCTTTAATGGGTACCTGATATTTTTCTGGGAAAGTAAAGTGGCACGGGCGTAATACCAACTACATTACCCCAAAAATCATGTGCCGAAGGTCTGTAAAATTTATGGTCACTAACAACATATTCCCTATATGCCACTTAGTGTGACAGGGGTTCTTTACTTTACTTTTTTTTATTCTGTAGGAAGAATTTTGTCTTCTGATTTAGCAGTAGACAATTATATTGATACACAACAGCAATCATTTTGCCCTCTGATATAGCAGTAGATCATTTTTTTCCTCTATATTCAGTAGGTATCAGTTTATTGGTGGAATAAATGTCTACCGCTAAATCACAGGGCAAAATGATTCCTACAGTTTATCGTTGCAAATAATGTCTTCCGCCCAATCAGAGGGCAAAATGATACCTTCAATATTAAAATGGAATTTCCTACATTATGTCAGTGCAGTAAATGTCTAAAGTCAAATCAGAAAACAAAATTATTTCTACAGTATTCTGGTGGAATATATCTCTACCGTTAAATCAAAGAGCAGAACAGTTCCTACAATATATCTCTGGAGTAAATATCTACCGCTGAACCATACGGGCAAAATGGTTCCTATTGTATTTTGGTGAAGTAAATGTCTTTTGTTAAATCAGAGGGCAAAATACTTCCTACAATTTATTGGTGGATTAATGTCTTCAGCCATATCAGAAGACAAAACAATACCTACAGTATGTTCGAGGAGATAAATGTCTACCGCCAAATCAGAGAGCAAAATGCATCCTACACTATGTCGGTGGGTCAAATGTCTATCACAAAATTATTCCAATAGTATACTGAGGAAAAAATTTCTACCACCAAATTACATTGTAAAATGATCCCTAAAATATATTGGGAGAAGAAATGTCAACTGCCAAATATGATGGCAGAATGATTCCTGCAGTATGTCAGTGGACTAAATATCTGCCACTAAATCAGATGGCAAAATGGTTCCTACAGTATGTCGATGGGCTAAATGCCTACCGTAAAATCAGAAAGCAAATTTATTCCATATGTTGGTGGGCTAAATGTCCACTATAAAATCAGAGGGTAAAATCATTCCAACAGTATATGGTGGAAAAAATTTCTACCGCTAAATCAAATGGCAAAATGGTTCCTAAAGTATATCGGGGAATAAATGTCTACTGCTAAATCAGAGGGCTAAATGATTCCTATATTTTATGGTTGGAATAAATGTCTACCGCTAAATCAGAGGTGCTAAATGATTCCTACATTTATGGTTGGAATAAATGTCTACTGCTAAATCAGAGGTGCTAAATGATTCCTACATTTTATGGTTGGAATAAATGTCCGCCACCAAATTGATTCCTAATTAAACGGGCTGACTTACAAGATATACTTTTGTCCTGTGCTTCATCCACTGATATACTGTAAGAATCATTTTGTTCTCTGATTTAGTGTTAAACATTTATTCCACAAACATATAAACTACACCTAAAGCTACATATCTAAACTGATAAGAATAAACACATCCAAACCAGTATGATCAAACTCTACCTAAAACTAAATACTCAAACAATTGTATGCCAGACCTCAAATTAGATGCAAAACTATATTACACTTAAATTGACCAGCATGAATCATACTTGAAACTAGATGCACATAAAACGGATAGACAGAAAGTTGGATGGTTATATAGTTAAAAAGGCAGGTAGGTAGGCAATCAAGTAGATAGGTAGGGAGACTACCTGGCAGGAACAGGGGTAGACAAAATAAAATGAACTCACCTGAGATAAAAAAAAAAAAGCAGCATGAACAACAGCAGAGATTGCACAATGTGGGTGAACTGTGTTGTTCCTTTACCAGACAACTCAAAATATAATACCTGCCTCTGTTCTCTTGGTTGTTCTCTAAAGAAGAAAATTTCAAATAAGCAAACACAGAACGTGAAATCGTTTCAATAACAAAATTATTTAAAACATTTCAGACCAGAAATTAATCCAAATATTTCCACAGACAAATTCTAACTAAAAACATCCAACATGTTCATACTACACACAACAATGTTGGCAATGACACTCAGGGGACGTTACTCTAAAATTGTGTTTGCAATGTTTACATTGTGGAAAGGGCAGTCATGTGTCTTTACAGTGCCTGGATTTATGATAAACCATGTCTAGATCTAGACACTCAAACCATTAAATTATAAATCACGCCTAAAATTAAACAAAACAATAATTATAAATCATGACTAAAACTAGAGATACACAAACCAATTACATATAACACCTAAAATTATATACGGTCAAAGAAAATAAATGCATAAAAATGCGAAGCTGCAGTAAAGCTAATTGTAAGGAGAAATTTTTTAAAATATGTAGAAAAAAAATAATAGAAAAGACGGTATGGTTAAAGCTTTACGCAATAAGTATACGACAAATTTGAACGTTTCGGCTCAACAGGCCTTCAGCAGAAACAAACATAAAACACAAATATGTATTTTAAATAAAAAATAATAATTTTGAACTACAATGAGAAATACAAATATTTCCCTGTAAACTTTTATATGGGCAGAATCAAAATGAACGTTAGTGAGCACGGGGTACAAGATGTGCGCACACAGAACCAGAAGTTCCCACTTCTTGTTCTCCCATCAGTTCCATAATTTTGACCCACAAGTTCTTCCATTACTTTAACCCATCAGTTCTACGATTTTGACCCACCAGTTCTATTATTTTCAAGGAGGAGAAATAAAAAATTTAGAAATAATTGTACGGTTAAAGCTTTACGTAATTGACGGACGACACAAAATTTGAAAGATATTTCAGTTCAATAGACCTTCAGCAGGAACAAACAAACAACGCACACACAGATATGTAAGTAAATAAAACTAGTTCTACATCTTCATCATCAAGTACCAAGACTGCTGGCATAGGTGATCATGTCTCTCCACAACTTTTGATCTCGACAGTTATTTATCATTTCAGTTGTTGACCTTCTGCCATGCCATTCTCTTAAAATGCCTGGTATATTTCTCTTTGCTTCCCTCTTTCTTCGTCCTCAATTTTACTAAATGTTACAATATATTCCAGCTGTTCCCTTCTCATAACATGGCCAAAAGAATGATGATTGTTTCTTCCTAATATTGGATATTAGCTCTCTTTTTGTTTTGGCCTCTTTCAGAACGTTTAGTTTTCCCTTCTGCAAGAGTGTTCTTACGTTCCAAGTACCTATCTTCAGAGTATGTTTTTTTTTCTTTATCTTGCTTACAGTACCTTGATGACGATCGGGTATCACCTGTAGCACATGATGTCCCATACCGAAAGAGGGTATTCCACTGGAATGTTGTCAGGAATTCTATTATTATGGCAATTCATGATTGTGCAAAGAAATTACGATGGTGGTTTTCTGTTGCCTTCCGTTGGTTTGTTTATGGTTGGCTCACTAGCCTTTGATTATAAAGTCTCATCCACAAGGCAGTGGGGTTGTTTTACTTCAGGGTACCCTCCCTTAGCCTTTTACTCTCCCAAGCAAATCTGCAAGGCAGCAGCATGAAGCACCCAAAACAAAATAATTTAAAGCTTGCATGGGAAATAAAAGTCAAAATGTCTTCCCTGTATCATGGCCAGAAAGAAAATGAACGAATGGTGCAGAATATGCGGTGTCATTTGTCCAGCCGATGGGAGGGTCAAAAACAAGTTAAAGGGTTCTAAAAATATGTGGGGGGAATTTGTCTAGGTTACTTCGACTACAACGTCACCAGCAATGTCTAGACATATCTACGCACCTATATATACAGACACACACATACAAGGCTTACACCATACGTGTGCGTGCACATACAGCCTACATACCAGAAGTGTCCACACCGAGGTCCATGTGAATACACAAAGGAGAAAGAATAGACCAGAAGAATAGTGGGTACTTGAAAGAGGGAAAGAGTGAGATTCAGAGGAGGGTTCATTAAGAACATGTAAAAGGTAAGGTACCATGTAGTACAGGTGGAAAAGGTAACGTCTTGCACAAAAGTGAGTAGCCCAGACAAAAGGGATATTCTATTGTCCTTTCGAGCCGAAGACGGCACATAGGGCAGAACTACAATCTCAAAAACAGAAACCTTGCGTGCCAAAGTGGCACATATTGCAGAGATCACTGCTTCTAAAATCTATGGCTCTGTTTCCATAACAATACTTTTTACAATGACAGCTTGTCAAGCCATCGATCAACCTCCTTAGTCGCCTCTTACGACATGCCTGGAAGGTCACAGTGTCACTATTCTTTACCTCCCTCATAATGAGGCCCCGGTAACACACGGGATATAGGAGACCATCAAAGTATCGCAGTTTTTGTCTAGTAGAGGAGAGCTGTGAATGGCATAACATGTGCACATACTAATGTGCTCATACATGGGCAGAATAATAGAATATGCAATAGGGAAGGAGCAGCAGCAGGGAAACTGTGTACAAGTGTGATACATTTATACCTCATGGGGTCAGCCAACCCAGTTGGACTATAAGGCGATTCTCCAAGACGAATCGGCTGCAGTCACCAGAGTGGCAAATGACAATACCTGTAATACAGATGTCATTTTTGCCTATGTGGTCTGAGGAATTGAAATGGGGTTGTGCGGGCTGTCCAACTCTAAAAAAATAGGTGTTTGTTGTAGCTGGTCGAACTTTAGTGTTAGCCTTCATCCGCGCCCTGTCCATGGTGGCAGCCAGTTAATGCAGAACTTTGTTGTGTTGCCATATGTACCGCCCTAGGCCTAGCGCTGTCTTGCAAGAGGAAAGAACATGCTCCATCATTATCTTTCACTGCAGAGAGGACATTGAATGTCATATGTCTTTCCCCACTTCACAAGGTTGCAGGCTGATGGTAGAAGATCGTACATAGATTATATAGCTAAATTGCAGCGATGTCTTATGTCATTCCATGTTAGAGGGACTGGTTGGTCTTGAGGCAAGATGTTGGTCTTGAGGCAAGATGTCAGTCTTGATACAGAGGGGTTGTAAGTTAAAATTCCGCCTGCGCCAGTTGGGATTTATATTTGTGAGTTCTCTCTGTGGTAACAACTCCTGGTCTTAGCAACGAGGCCCATCTTGAAATGTCAATTACTCATAAATGGAAAAAAATTTTAGTACCCCCCAAGATGGAGTTATCTGCCTATGTGGCGAGGGACCCCTATGCACACGACTGTCAGGGAAAAATGGATTAACATGCAAAATTACTCTAGAGACTTCACCAGGTGCAAACTGGTCAATGAAAGAACAAATATAATTCCATGTTAGCGTCTGCTCCAGGGTCTCATCCTATGTGGTCCATTAACCTTGCTGTTGTGCTGTTTGCACACGTTTGTTCTCCTCAGCGGTTCTGATCTTCTGGACTACCATGTCTCTACATTATCTGTTTTAATGCTTTTGATCACCACTGGATGTCTCTGTGACCAAATCCACACCTGTTGGTCTGCAAGTAGCCCATCACTTCCTTCAATTGGAGACTGCAAGTCTAGCAAGTAGAGAAGTTAGAAATAGATCTAGCTACTTGAGAGATTACAAATGGATCTTAGCTAGTAGAGAGATTAGAAATAGTTCTAGCTAGTAGAGATGTTAGAAATATATCTAGCTGGTACAGAAGTTAGAAATAGATCTAGCTAATAGAGAGATTAGAAATAGATCTAGCTAGTAGAGAGATTAGAAATAGATCTAGCTAGTTGAGAGATTAGAAATAGATCTAGCTAGTAGAGAAGTTAGAATTAGATCTAGCTAGTAGAGAAGTTAGAAATAGATCTAGCTAGTAGAGAGATTAGAAATAGATCTAGCTAGTAGAGAAGTTAGAAATAGATCTAGCTAGTAGAGAAGTTAGAAACAGATCTTAGCTAGTAGAGAGATTAGAAATAGATCTTAGCTAGTAGAGAGATTAGAAATAGATCTAGCTAGTAGAAAAGTTAGAAATAGATCGTAGCTAGTAGAGAAGTTAGAAATAGATCTAGCTAGTAGAGAGATTAGAAATAGATCTTAGCTAGTAGAGATATTAGAAATAGATCTAGCTAGTAGAGAGATTAGAAATAGATCTTAGCTAGTAGAGATATTAGAAACAGATCTTAGCTAGTAGAGAAGTAAGAAATAGATCTAGCTAGTAGAGAGATTAGAAATAGATCTAGCTAGTAGAGAGATTAGAAATAGATCTAGCTAGTAGAGAGATTAGAAATAGATCTTAGCTAGTAGAGATATTAGAAACAGATCTTAGCTAGTAGAGAAGTAAGAAATAGATCTAGCTAGTAGAGAGATTAGAAATAGATCTAGCTAATAGAGAAGTTAGAAATAGATCTAGCTAGTAGAGAGGTTAGAAATAGATCTAGCTAGCAGAGAGATTAGAAATAGTTCTAGCTAGCAGAGAGATTAGAAATAGATCTAGCTAGCAGAGAGATTAGAAATAGATCTAGCTAGCAGAGAGATTAGAAATAGATCTAGCTAGCAGAGAGATTAGAAATAGTTCTAGCTAGCAGAGAGATTAGAAATAGATCTAGCTAGCAGAGATCTAGATCGCCTGTGCGCTACCGGGGCCCGAAAGGGGAGTAAAGAATAGCGGCGCTGTACCCTACCAGGCATGTTTGTAAGAGGCGAGAAAGGAGGGTTGGGCATAGGACTGGCTATCCCATACTGTAAAAAAATAAGCCGAAAAAACCTCACAAACATGGACAAGTCAATGTACCAGTCAAACACCAGTGGATAAAGAGATACCGCGAAGATGATGGCGCTGGATAGGACACACACTACGGAAGCCAACTGAGAGTATTACGCAACAGGCCCTTTTTTTGGAATCCCCAGGGGAAAAGACAAAGAGGAAGACCAAGGAATTCTTGAAGAAGACAGATAGAAGCAGAGATGAAGATGATGGGGAAAACATGGAATGATCTTAAAGAATGACAAAAAAACAGAACGACTTGGAAGGTGTTTTGTTGAGGACCTATGCTCCACAAGAAGGTAGAAGAAGAAGAGTAGAAAGATTTAAAATAGATCTAGATAGTAGAAATATTGGAAATAGATCTGTCTAGAAGATATTTTATATATAGATCTATCTAGTAGATAGATTAGAAATAAACCTTAGCTAGTAGCAAAGTTAGAAATTGATCTAGACAATTGATAGGAACAATGGTAATTGTGATAGGAACAATTAGAAGAAGTGATATCAGAAGACTGACACAAACATGATAACAATTTGAGACTGACGCAAACATTATAACAGTTTGAGACTGACACAAGCATGATAACAGTTTGAGACCGACACAAACATGATAACAGTTTGAGACCGACACAAACATGATAACAGTTTGAGACCGACACAAGCATGATAACAGTTTGTGACTGACACAAACATGATAACAGTTTGAGACTAACACAAACATGATAACAGTTTGAGACAAGACACAAACATGATAACAGTTTGAGACTGACACAAACATGATAACAGTTTGAGACTGACACAAACATGATAATAGTTTGAGACTGACACAAACATGATAACAGTTTGAGACTAACACAAACATGATAACAGTTTGAGACTGACACAAACATGATAACAGTTTGAGACTGACACAAACATGATAACAGTTTGAGACTGACACAAACATGATAACAGTTTGAGACTGACACAAACATGATAACAGTTTGAGACTGACACAAACATGATAACAGTTTGAGACTGACACAAACATGATAACAGTTTGAGACTGACACAAACATGATAACAGTTTGAGACAAGACACAAACATGATAACAGTTTGAGACTGACACAAACATGATAACAGTTTGAGACTGACACAAACTTGATAACAGTTTGAGACTGACACAAACATGATAACAGTTTGAGACTGACACAAACATGATAACAGTTTGAGACTGACACAAACATGATAACAGTTTGAGACTGACACAAACATGATAACAGTTTGAGACTGACACAAACATGATAACAGTTTGAGACTGACACAAACATGATAACAGTTTGAGACTGACACAAACATGATAACAGTTTGAGACTGACACAAACATGATAACAGTTTGAGACTGACACAAACATGATAACAGTTTGAGACTGACACAAACATGATAACAGTTTGAGACTGACACAAACATGATAACAGTTTGAGACTGACACAAACATGATAACAGTTTGAGACTGACACAAACATGATAACAGTTTGAGACTGACACAAACATGATAACAGTTTGAGACTGACACAAACATGATAACAGTTTGAGACTGACACAAACATGATAACAGTTTGAGACTGACACAAACATGATAACAGTTTGAGACTGACACAAACATGATAACAGTTTGAGACCGACACAAACATGATGACAGTTTGAGACTGACACAAGCATGATAACAGTTTGTGACTGACACAAACATGATAACAGTTTGAGACTGACACAAACATGATAACAGTTTGAGACTGACACAAACATGATAACAGTTTGAGACTGACACAAACATGATAACAGTTTGAGACTGACACAAACATGATAACAGTTTGAGACTGACACAAACATGATAACAGTTTGAGACTGACACAAACATGATAACAGTTTGAGACTGACACAAACATGATAACAGTTTGAGACTGACACAAACATGATAACAGTTTGAGACTGACACAAACATGATAACAGTTTGAGACCGACACAAACATGATAACAGTTTGAGACTGACACAAGCATGATAACAGTTTGTGACTGACACAAACATGATAACAGTTTGAGACTGACACAAACATGATAACAGTTTGAGACTGACACAAACATGACAACAGTTTGAGACTGACACAAACATGATAACAGTTTGAGACTGACACAAACATGATAACAGTTTGAGACTGACACAAACATGATAACAGTTTGAGACTGACACAAACATGATAACAGTTTGAGACCGACACAAACATGATAACAGTTTGAGACTGACACAAGCATGATAACAGTTTGTGACTGACACAAACATGATAACAGTTTGAGACTGACACAAACATGATAACAGTTTGAGACTGACACAAACATGATAACAGTTTGAGACTGACACAAACATGATAACAGTTTGAGACTGACCTTTGAGAGCTATAGCATGTTGTTCAGGCTCTGTACACATCAAATGGGACATGTCATGAATTAAGCTCAAAGCTGTTGCGCTGTGTGTACACATCCAATGAGACATGTATTGAATTAAGCTGAAAGCTGTTGCTGTCTGTACTTGTCCAGTGGGACATGCTGTCTGGAGTTAAGCTCAAAGCTGTTGGAGTCAACCCATGGCCAGGGTTCCTTTAGCCAGGCTCCTGTCCAAGATAGAAGGCAGCACTAGAAAGCACTGTAACCTGAGAAGTCAAGACGCACATCACAGCACCTAGAGGATAAAGGTGGATGAGTGTGAAATGGGGTACAAAGGTGTATGGATATAAGTATATGGAGCTCTTTAAAGACGGTTAGAGGCCACAGAGATTGGATTTCTCAGAAGAATATTGAAAGTTCCCTGGGCAGCTAAAAAGACCAATGAGGAAGTTCTCAAAGAGACCAACACAAAAAGGGAGCTCCTAAAAAACATCAGAAAGAAACAATCAATATTTTTTGGGCACATCATGAGAAGAGGAAAGTTGGAATATTTGGTTACAACTGGCAAATAAAAGAAAAGAGAGATCGCGGACAACAAAGAGAGAAAATACTAGATGGCTTTGTGTCATGGCAATGAAACCAGTCAACAACAGAACTGATACGATGTACTGTAGATATAAGATTGTGGAAGGACATGATTGCCTACGCCAACCGGTATGGCACATGATGATGATGATCCAGCTCTTGCAGTGTTGTGTTTGATGCTGAGCACCATGCAGATCATCCATATTCTAAATGTGGGCGTATACTCTGTTGGCAAACTTTACTGAGTATTCTCCCACACACCCCATGTTGTTCCACACAGCTTTCTTGGAATAGTCAACTTCCTCCTTGCTTTTTGGGTTGCCTTATTTCTGCTTCTGCATATAATCTGCTGTTTTAAGAATATTAGTGCCTTATGCTCTAGGTTATTATTTTTTACTAAGCAGCTTCTTACTTGGCTGAATATGCCAATATTGGATAGACAGATTTGACTACAGAATGAACAAGATGTTTTTGTGGTGTCTGGCCTCGTTTCCTGTGCCTTTTGCTTTCTAAATTTAACATCACTTCCTCGAATGTACCTGTGCCTTTTTTTTATTTCCATCTCCAAGGTTCTATGACCCCAAACTTTCCCAGTTTCTTTTGCTGATAGAGAGTTCACTACAGGAAGCCCTGAAAACATCCTTATATACAGCACTGGCCTTCTTTTTGGTCTTTTTTCTGTCCCTCAGTTCACCATACAATGATTATTTGGGAATATGATTGTTGTCCATTACAGAAGCCATTTGTTTATGAAATTATAGCTTGCACCATACTTGATTCTTGCCTTTGTTGACAGCTCCACAATTATCAATATTTTTGTAATTAATTTACTTGTTAACTTTGGCAAAACTTATTTTTAAATTTAGCGCTAATTTAAACATGTGTGCAAATTTTGAAAGCGATCTGTAAATGCAGGCAGTGCAGGCCAAACAAATTAACGAAAGGGCTATGACGCCACTAAAAACCATGTGTGATCTTCCACAGCCAACTTTAAATTTTCCAGGCGTGGACATCTGTCCAGATGGATCCTGTGATATTTTCCACTATATTCCTCTTAATCACATCAAAGCAAAATTATTCTTTCACTTAAATGTTAACTTTTTCTTCTACTTGTCACATAGGGCCTACACGTAATGAAGATATATTTGAATGTTTCATTGTAAGGGCTATCAATCTATCACATGTTAAATTTTAAGTGACTATTTAACTAATTTATTTTATATCAGTAGCTTCAACAAGGTTTAGCTTAGGATTTGTTGTAGATCCAAACCCTCCTAAACCTAAAAGGGGGCCTTTTCTAATCTAATGACAGATTCAGTGGATTCACTGAGATTCCAGAGCGACAGAATAAACTTTTATATTTATAAAGTATACAGTAATTTTGAGTAATAAAGTGTAAGTAGAACCTTTCAATTATTCAATGTTATGCGCCTACTAACGAAGCTGATGATGAAGTTAAGGACGATTTTTATAACCAACTGCAACAACTTATAAACAAAATACCAAAACACGATCTTTTAATTGTAATGGGAGATTTCAACGCCAAAGTGGGACAAGATAATGCAGGAGTGGAACATGTGATGGGGAGAGAAGGCTGTGATAATACTAGTCAGAATGGAGAAAGATTAAAAGAATTATGTTTAATAGAAAATTTAGTTATAGGTGGGACATTATTTCCACACAAAAATATTCACAAAACAACATGGATATCTCCTGATGATAGAACCTCCAATCAAATTGACCACCTATGTATTAAACAACAATTCAGATCATCATTAATAGATGTAAGAGCTTACAGAGGTGCTGATGTTAATAGTGACCACAACCTGTGCATTGGGAAAATAAGATTAAAATTTAGAAACC
The DNA here is from genome assembly GCA_032433765.1 of Megaustenia siamemsis. Classification (NCBI taxonomy): domain Eukaryota; kingdom Metazoa; phylum Mollusca; class Gastropoda; order Stylommatophora; family Ariophantidae; genus Megaustenia; species Megaustenia siamemsis. Next base: position 57,636,196 of record JAVIAB010000088.1, on the reverse strand, counting down.
AACAGAAGAGGTCAATTACACATAAAATTGATAGTCATAAACTGAAAGATGAAGCCATAAAGGAAAAGTTTAACATAGAGCTAAGTAATTGTTATACAGCACTCGGTGAAATAGACTTAGATATCAATGAGATGTGGGACTCACAGAGCAAAATACTAATGACAGCAGCAGAAGCAAGTGCTGGACTGAAGAAAATGGAAAAACGAGCTTGGATCTCAGACACCACGTGGAAATACATCAAAGAAAGAAGAGAAGCGAAGAGAGCCATGACTAATGTAAAGACAGATCTTGGAAAGGTTCTGGCAAAAGCAACATACAAAGAATTAGACAACAAAGTGAAAAGTTCAGCAAGAAGAGATACAAGAGCTTATATAGACAATTTGGCAGAGAAAGCAGAGACAGCTGCAATTACAGGAGACAGCAGAACTCTTTATACTGTGCAAAAGATGCTGACAAACACCTATACATCCAGTGGAACACCAATTCTAGACAAATCTGGATCAATGCTAACAACAAGCGCAGACATAAAAGCCCGTTGGGCGGAACACTTCAAAGAAATTCTTAACCGTCCACTACCCCACAGTTTAATAGATTTTGAAACTGAAACACCAGCAGCAGAATTAAATGTAAATTTAGATGACTTCACCTTGAGTGAAATAGAAACCACCTTAAAGCTTATGACCAATAACAAGGCTGCTGGAGAGGATAAGTTAACAGCTGAGATCCTCAAGGCAATTGATAGCCATAATCTAATACATCTCCAAAAAATGTTCAACATCATTTGGAAAACAGAGAAGACGCCTCATAAATGGAAAAAAGGAATCATTGTTAAGATCCCAAAAAAGGGCAATCTTAGAGATTGTAACAACTGGAGAGGCGTGACACTTTTGTCAGTTGCCTCAAAGTTATTCTGCAAAATCATCCTAAATAGAATACAGGATTCAATAGATACAGTAATGCGTGAAGAACAGGCTGGGTTTAGAAAAGGGAGAAGCTGTATTGACCACATTTTCACTCTACGACTTATATTGGAGGAACACATTGAAAAGCAAAAACCGTTTGTACTTAACTTCATCGACTTCAAAAAAGCATTTGATAGTATTCATAGAGATTCTTTGTGGAAAATTCTGAAGCAATATGGTTTACCATCAAAAATCATAAATATTATCAAAGACATGTATGATGGTTACACATGTGCAGTTCGAACAGAGGAAGGACTGAGCGAATGTTTCCCAATAGAAACTGGGGTTAAACAAGGATGTATTTTATCGCCCTTTTTATTTGGAATTGTTATGGACTTCATAATGAAGAAATGCTGCACTGGTAATAAAGGCATCGAATGGATACAAGGAGACCATTTGGAAGACCTCGACTTTGCTGATGACATAGTTCTCATCAGCAGTCAGATAAAAACGATGCAGGAAAACACAAATGAACTATCATCAATAGCCAGCAAAATTGGGCTTGAGATCAATCATGAAAAGACTAAAGTCATGACTAGTTTAATTCCAACAGGTGACAAAATATACATGGAAAACAAACCAGTTGAAGAGATCGATCACTTTATCTATCTTGGAAGTCACATTGATCGAGAAGGGATACGAGCAAAGAAATTAAAATCAGAATAGCTAAAGCAGCAATGTCTTTCAGAAGCCTTGAAAAGTTGTGGAAATCAAAACTTATCAGCACAAACACAAAACTTAGGCTATTCAAATCAAATGTACTATCAACCCTTACGTATGCGTGTGAAAGCTGGAAAACAACAAGAGATATAGAAACAAAGTTGAACGCATTCGAAAATAAATGTCTAAGGAAAATACTTGGTATAGCATGGAACGAATTCAAAACAAATGAGGAAATTAGAGAAATCGCCAATCAACCACTAATATCTTCAGTAATAAAGAAAAGACGATGGTCATACGTTGGACATGTGATGAGAAGAGATAATAACCGAATAGCAAAGCAAGCCCTCATATGGGAAACAACAGGTAAAAGAAAAAGAGGAAGACCCAGGGAGACACTGAGAAGAACATTGATGAGAGAGGCAAGAGCAGCAGGAGTCGGCTCCCTCAATGAGATAGAACTGCTTGCACAGAACAGAGACAGATGGCGAGATTTGATAAAATATCTTTAAAAGAAAACTGCTAGAACAAAAAATCCATATAGGAGAAGGTGTATCTTGGTCTACGCCCTATGGGCCGGTTACGGCTCGAACCGAAAGGTCAATAGATAGATAGATAGAACCATACTCCGAGAAGAATAAATTTGGGATACTAAACTCGTTAAAATTACCTAATGTTTTAATAGAAATTTAGATACAAGTTAAAGTTAATATATTTAAATATAAGTTAAAGTCACTGTCAGTGAACTGTCACTACTACTCAAGACTACTCTACTGTCACTGTCACTACTGTCAGATCTCGGGACACACCACACTACACCACTTACTCACTGACGGTGACACAACACAGTTACACACGACAGTACAGCCAAAGACCAGTTGAGTAACTTAGTGAGTTCAAGCTAACAATTATAACCTAAATTATCACACGTCTATATACAGTACACACACATATCTTCACTGTGATTAGATGCACATAAAAGCAGCAATGACTGGTCCCAGACAAGAAAGTTGACCAACTTCTTCCAGATGTCCGCTATTGAAGCTCAATAATGGCCGTAGTGACCTCCCTCTCCGGTGTAAACACAAACAAACTACCTCCCATTTATTGCCTTCACGTTTTATCTAATTTCTTTTCCGTCTTAGGAATACTGCTATAGTTTTTTTGTTTTATATAACCAGAACTCAATCACCATAAACAACAAGAATCCTAATATACCAGACCATCTACATGACAATGTTTATTATTTTGTATGAAATTATGTTAATAGTTCACGAAACATGAAATCGGTGAGTTATCGAGTTATTTGCGGCTCATCATCATTGCACTCCGAACATGTCCATAGGTGCTCGGATCCCCTCCTCAGCAAGTCTCGCTCTCGCAGTGTCCAGCGACTGACGACTCCCAGTTCTGTGTTGGCCGAGAAGTCTTCTTATACACCCATTATGGTTGTCGAAGTCCTGTGCCCTTACCACATCTCGGACGGCATTGATGATGTCCGACCGATCCATTGACCATCTTCAACGATAGCACAGCTGGCCAACCTGTCCGCTCTTTCATTTCCCCGTTCTTCCGCATGTCCAGGGACGTAAAAAAAAGGTGACCATACCTATTTTTGACTTCTGCAATGACTCTACCTGCGTGCTGAGTCCACCTCCACTTTTCTTATCATGCTCATCGTATCACTTAGTATGCAGGCGTGAGTGACACTAACCGGATGAATGCCCTGGTCACTGCCATCACCTCCATCGTCATGCTACTCGTGGTCATAACGTATGCACCACTGTCTTCTTTGACTATTCTGCCTGCCGAGCGTGCTGTAAATGCCCATGCACTCCTTTGGTTTCGTATTGCAGATTCGTCTGTATAGATGACTGCAACTTCCTCATCGGTGTTATCCAAAATGAGACCGTTGACCTCCGCATTGACCACGACTGAGTTATGTTCCCTACTTTTCCTGTCGAGTATGACAAAACACTAGAGTATCCTCTTGAATGACGTAGGTGCAGGTATCCACTCCTCGCCAACGTTGATATTGCCTACAGATCTGTTTTATGGCATCATCTGCTCGGCCCACTCATGTTTTGCCTCTTTTTGGCCTGGCACCTGTAGCTGTGTTGAGCTCGTGGTGCAATGGATGCTCTTTATCTGTACTAATCTCCAGGTATGCTCGTGCCCTCCAGATCTTGATTCTGTCATCCATGGTTAGAAAGCCAAGGAGATACCTCATTGCTACACAGGGAGTGTCCCTCTTTACACCACAAGATAATGCGCTTAGCTTCATTCTGTACTTTCTCCAGCCTGTCAATTTGCGTTTTACTGACAGTAAGAATTGCTAGGGCATCCTCGATTGGTGCGAGGACTAGTCTCTGGAATAGAAGAGTAAGTAGCCTCTGCTCGATGTTGGCAGCTGCCATGACTTTCAAGGTGGCCAATCCTTTGCGGGATTTTGTTATCACATGGTCGACGTGGTCCCTAAAACACAGGCTGCGATCAAATTTATTGACAAGGTACGCCATCAACCTGCTACTGGTCACAACATCAACTCCCACCGGTGTTTCCGTTTTTACAATATGATTGTTAAGGGAGAACCATGCAAATCATGCTTTATTAGGATTAACCAACTTCCACACCAGGAAGTGACGATCGAGTTCGTCTTGCATTGTGGAACCGATTTCCCGTCTGTCTCTTCCCTGTCGATATACCAGAATATCATCAACAAAAGTCGTAGTTCTTCCCCTCCCATCCAGCTGTTGTTCCGTGATCCTTATTGTGTACGAACACGTTAAATAGAACTGGTGACAATGGTGTGCCTTGTGGCAGCCCTGGACAAATGGATGTTCACTCGGGTGACCAACTTACACATTTGAGTATCATTTTCCTCTGAAACAGTGCAGCTGCGGTCCGTCTAATGAGAAAGGCGTGCACCGCCAATTTGATGAGCATGTGCATGAGGTATTCAAATGGTACTCTATTGTTGATCCTCCAGATCTATAGTAGCAGCACATGTCTCCTTTCGTCTGTGGAAGCCTTCGAAGATGTCATAGGCGAAGACTGCCGCATTGAGCCACGTCTCTTTGTTATATCTATAACCTCCGAGTGTGGGTGGGAATGCGCGTATCTGTTCAAGGAGACAGCTGAGGACACGGGTAACTATTTTCTCCAGCAGCTTGCCCGCAGTGTTCTGCATCGTGATGATTCTGTAGGCACTGATTTGAGAATTGTCCTTGTTTGGCTTCGGTAGCGATAGTAAGTAGCTGTGTAGCCACTCATCCTTAATCTGGCCACTCCGAATGCTGACATTAAACTCTTTGGCCAGTTTTTTTTTCAAGTTGTCGTCGGTTAAATCGCCAATGTCGTCGTACCGAATACCATCTAGACCAGGAGCAGTGTTGTATGACCTTTTAAGTGTTGTGCGAATTGTATCTATTGTGATTATGAGGTCTTTCTCCCAGCACTGCATTCACACACAATTCTGAGTGACCCCCGTATCCTCACTCTTACAGCCTCATTTCTTTGGTCAGTTTGCTCAATTTAGCGGCGAGCAGGGCCTTCCTTTTGCTCTCATCAGATTTGTGCCATATCCGGCCTGTGCTCTGAAAGTTTGGTATGCCTCTGTGTCGTGTTGTGCCATTCATGCTCTGATGAAGACGCCAGAATGTGGCTAGCGATTTTTCTGAGCACACTTTTTTTGTAGAAATCACCCCATTTGGCATCCTTAGCCTGCTTAGCACATAGTTTAAAGTGCATCATTGTTTGGTCGACCTCTACTTTCAGACGCCTCAAGAGCTCAGGTTGTGTTCTTCCATTCTTTCTGGCTTTCTGCCATGTCTTGACCGTTTGCCTCTTGTTCTGCCACGCTTCGTCGACTTCTAAGTTCCACTAGGACGGCTGCGTCCCTCTCTCCTGCCTCCTGTGAGGGGCATCCTGTTTACTATGTCTGATTTTGCTAATTCCCTGGTCTGTGTTTTCATATTCGAATATGTTAAGCTTGCTTTTCTGGCTTCTATTTCTGCTTTTCTCAATTAGGACACATGGATAGTGATCACTTCCGTGAAATCCTTGTACACTACACCTGCAAACCGGTGCGAAGGCGGAAGAACCATTCTGGTTGCCCTTCCATCATTCAAGCACACTAAATCGGCCGACATCAGTGCGTTCTCTAGGTCTTCTCCCTGCTTATTGGTTATGACGTTACCCAACTGGTTGCCTCTAGCATTAAAGTCTCGGCAGAAAATGACGTTCTCCCCCTCGAACACGAAGAGATTCTGCCATTGTTGTGTGTCACCTTCCCGTTACAGGCATACACATTTACAAATACAAAAGGAACTGGGGTCTGCACCCTAACTACATGTACCTGTAATTCTTCACTGTCCCACGCAGACATATCAACCTCATCTGCTACCATGTTGTTACGCACAAGGATGGCTTGTCCAAGGTATCGTCTATTGTAGAAACAGTGAAATCCAGGGGCACTAGCTGTCCTATGACGAAGAAGTGTTGCTTGCAAAATCATTATATCGGCGCCGCACGATAGCTTTTTCAAGAACGGGCCGTCGTTGATGTATGGAAGCACAGTTCCAGTTATGTAACGCGCACATACTTTAGGTCTAACCCCTGGCACTTTCAACGTTTCTGACACATTCCGGCACGTTTATCTGTTTTTGTTTTCCTTCTTCGCTGTTGTCGTTTAGGCTTCATCCGAATAAGTCTTGTCGTCATTGCTGATGTTGTCGCTCACAGTCGATGGTCTAGACTCATGTGCACTCACTCGGTTGCACGGTCCAGAACCTGTTTCCACGTTATAGACTAGCCAACCCGTCATACAGCTCTTCGGCACGTGGATACACACTGAGCTTTTTTTTTCCTTAATTCAGAATAACCCAGCAATGAAATCACACTTACTTGCCGACGAACCGGCGAAAAGACACCACCATCTTGTGTCGCACCGGAAGCGCAATGTGTATGTATGCGTGCGTGCGCGCACGATGTCCTTTAGATTATGATATGAAGAAATGCAAAAATGTCTAAAAGACATTTACAAGGAAATGTTAAAGGAACGAGAGGAATAGGAATATTTCACCATCTACACAATCTTTAAAGAATGGACGAATTTTCAATGAATGGAATAATATAATAAAGAATATGGCATTAAAATATATATGATGAACTATAGATAGAATTAGCAGAAAACACATCAAGCCACGGCACAAGATGATGGTAGTTAAGATTTCTTAGTTATCACAACTTATCCAAATCAAACTAATCCAACACACGATGAACTATTAAACATTGAAGTCGCATGTACAGAAACCACTTGAAACAATTTTCATTACTATCCGTTATTAATATTTCAAAGAAATACTCACAATTTTATAAGGCATAAACGTAGACAGCAAAGATCTAAGAATAATAAAGAACATGTACTGGCAACAAAAAGCGGCCATTAAAAACTGGAAATCAACTGAGAATGTTTCAACAAATAAAACAGAGTGTTAGGCAAGGTTGTGTGCTGTCACTAGATTTATTTAATATGTAGAGAGAGATTATTTTAAGATCCATATGGGGTATGGCTGGAATAACAATCGGAGGCCATAATATAAATAATCTAAGGTATGCTGATTATATAGTCTTCAACGCTAAGAGTGAAAATGAGTTACTTGAAATGTTGGACATTATAATGAAGGAAAGCAAAAATAAAGGACTCAGCCTTAATATAAAAAAGACAGAAGTAATGGTAACAACAACGAAAAAGACATCACCGCAATGCACAATAAAGACAAGTGGGACAATATTAAAACAGGTAAATGAATTTAAATATCTGGGAGCATTGTTAACTTCAGATGGTAGATGTACAACAGAGGTGAGATGAAGAATGGCTCAGGCAAAAACAGCTTTTCCAACAAATGAGGAAGATGCTGTGCAATCCATTTTTGACAATAGAAACAAGAAAAAGAATTCTAATATGTTAAATAGAGCCAGTCTTAACATATTGCCGTTAATCATGAACAATAGGACAACAAAAAGAAAATCGCTGGAGGCTGTAGAAATGTAGTTTTGCAGAAGAATGTCGAGTATACCATAGATAGTTAAGAAGAATAATGAAAACGTTCTGAAAGTGGGCAAAGCAAAAAGAGAGCTAATTTCCAATGTTAGGAAGAAACAATCATCATTTGTGGCCATGTAATGTGAAGGGAACAGCTGGAATATATTGTAACAACTGGGAAAATTGATGGACGAAGAGATAAAGGGAAGCAAAGAGACAAGATACCAGACAGCTTAAGAAAATGGCTTGGCTGAAGGTCAACAACAGAAATGATAAATAACTGTCGTGATAGAAAGTTGTGGAGAGACATGATCACCTACGCCAGCAGGCACGATACTTGATGATGATCCATTATTAAGATTCCATATCCGTTTTATCAACTATAACTTATTTTTCATTCATCATCATCATCATCAAGTACCAAGTTCCGGGTTATTGAGTTATTGCGTTATTTACGGGTCATCATCATTGCACTCCGAACATGTCCATAGGGTGCTCAGATCCCCTCCACAGCAAGTCTCGCAGTGTCCAGCGATTGACGACTCCAGTTCTTTTTTGGTTGATTAGTGTACTTACACGCCCACTAAGTTTCTCATTTCTGGCTGTGTTAATCTTAACTCCCATCTCTTTCATCCGAAGTAGTGACGTGAACTCATGGTTGTCGAAGTCCTGTGTCATTCCCACTTTCCGGAGGGCATTGATGATGTCCACCCCATCCATTGGTTGATCGTCTTCAACGACAGCGCAGCTAGCCAACCTGTCCGCTCTTTCATTTACCAGTACTCCCGCATGTCCATGGACATAGACAAAGGTGGCCTTACGTATTTTTGGCTTCTGCAACGACTCTACCCATTGCATGCGTACAGAGCCCGCATCAACCTTTGTTATCATGCTCATCGAATCACTCAGTATACATGCGTGGGTGTAGTCTTGTGAATCTAACCAGATGAATACCTTGGTCACTGCCATCACCTCCATCGTCATGCTACTCGTGGTCATGACGTATGCACCACTGTCCTCCTTGGCTATTCTGCCTGCCAAGTGTGCTGTAAATGCCCATGCACTCCTTTGGTGTCGTATTACAGATCCGTCTGTATAGACTTTCTCGTCGGTGTTTTCCCAGATGAGACCGTTCACCTCCGCATTGACCACAACTGAGTTCTGTTCCCTACATTTCCTGTCGAGTATGACAATACACCAGAATGTGCCTCTGAATGACGTAGGCACCGGTATCCACTCCTCGCCAGCGTTGATATTAGTAATTCTACAGACCTGTGGTTATCCACGGGTTATCTATTTCTATCGAACACGTGTCCCTATTGACTTGCTGTACGATCTTACCAGCATCACTTGACCGTTGTTTCTCGTGACCTTTCTTGAATACCTCCATGTCTCAACACCACAGCAACTGCTGCACTGGCAGCCATGTTTAACCCACAGATAAATATTAAAAATACTTGGTATAGAATGGAACGAATTCAAAACAAACGAGGAAATTAGAGAAATCGCCAATCAACCACTAATATCTTCAGTAATAAAGAAAAGACGATGGTCATACGTTGGACATGTGATGAGAAGAGATAATAATCGAATAGCAAAGCAAGCCCTCATATGGGAAACAACAGGTAAAAGAAAAAGAGGAAGACCCAGGGAGACACTGAGAAGAACATTGATGAGAGAGGCAAGAGCAGCAGGAATCGGCTCCCTCAATGAGATAGAACTGCTTGCACAGAACAGAGACAGATGGCGAGATTTAATAAAATATCTTTAAAAGAAAACTGCTAGAACAAAAATTCATATAGGAGAAGGTGTATCTTGGTCTACGCCCTATGGGCCGGTTACGGCTCGAAAGGTCAATAGATAGAAATATTAAAAAGAAAAAACCAAATTAATACACTGGTTTTTTTAAAAAGGATTGTGCACCTTAAGAACAGTTCTGTAAGGAGCCAGGTTATCGACCCTTCTCAATCATATCAAGCAATTCCTCGCTTCACATTTACGTACCGCATCTCACAAACTCCCCACGTTCTATCATCTTAATCTTTCTTTCTTTATTTAACTCCATCAATATTCATATTTACCCTTGAACCTCCGTACTTTTCCACAAGCTTCTATCACTCTTATTTTTTCCATCCCTTCCTCCCTTCATACTCATTTTCTCTCTGTTCTATTTATCTTTCTTTCGTTATTTCTTTATCTTACTCCTCTTTTTCTTTCTCTCTATATGTCTCTTCCTCTCCTGTACTTTATTTATGTTCTATTTCCCCCATCTTTTTCGTTCTTTTAGCCTTTCAATTAGCCTCAATACTTCTTATCTCACAATCTATCTCTGTCTTATTTTATCTTTTCTTTTCCCTCACTCCTTATCCTTCTTCACGTCCTCTGTATTTGTCCCCAGACCCTACTCTCACACTCAAAGTAATATCCCTGTTTCAGCTCTTGAAATAACACCACCGATAACTCTCAAAATAGATTCCATCCTCCAAATTTATCTTATTCTTAAATATTATATTTAATGAAAGCACTTTCAGTGCATGAAATCACATGAAATTTTGAATTTTAGTTTCAGAAAGTAGGTAGAATTGTGTGTTTAAGGAAACTCATTTTTAAGTGAAATGTTTACAGCTTTCTGTGTAGAATATACCATTTTACAGTACAGTGTGGAATATATCGGACAGATAAAGAAAACACACATGAACTACACGAAAATATTCTCAGGAGTCGACAGGATACACCTGGTACAAATGGAATTACACAATATGCAGAAGCCAAATAGATTTTATACTAGCAAGACAACAGAACAAGAAAAGAGTAACCGACAGTACAGCAATCCCTAATATTACAGATGACACGGATTACAGGAGGGTTATGATCACACTAAGACAGCCAAAAATAAAGAGAATATATGAAAACAAACAAAAGAAGCGAAAAGAACAGACAATAAAAATAAAACAATTAAAAGATCAAGAAACAAGGAAAACCCTAGAAGAAAAACTAAGAGAGGAATCCAAGAAACTCCCTAACGAAGTATCGACAGCAGAAGAAGAGTGGAAACAATTTAAGGAAACAGTAACCAACATCTCTAAAACAGTTTGTGGAACGAAGCTAAGAACAAGAGAAGGGAAAAAGAGCACCCCGTGGTGGAACGAAACAATCAGAGAAGCAATTAAAGAAAAGTAGAAACTGTTTAAAAATTGGAGGGAGAACAAGAACCAAGAAAAATATGAAAAGTATGCCTTAGTTCGAAAAAGAGTTAAAATGTTGATCAAAGAAGCTAAGCAAAAGAATTGGACAGAATTCGGACAAAACATGAGCAGGGATTTCAAGACGGCCACAAGAGATTTCTACAAAGCAGTAAAAGCCACAAGAGCGAGAAAAGAAAACCATGATCCTACTGAGCTCATAAATGCCAAAGACGGACAACCAATATCAAATAACCAATGTATGCAACAGAGATGGAAAGAATATTTTGAAGACCTGTTAAACATACCAACTACCAATAAGACAACAAAAACCACACTAGAACTCACAAATACTGAACCCAACATCATGAAAGAGGAAATCGAAGAAGTAATCAAATATGCACCAAGAAATAAAGCGCCGGGGATAGATAACATACAAATAGAAATAATAGCAGCAGCAGGAGAAACAGGAGTGCAATGGCTGCACATAATATTTAATGCAACATGGCACCAACAACAAGCCCCAAAAGACTGGCAACAGGCAATCATCATACCAATATGGAAAAAGAAAGGTAGCAACAGAGATTGCAATCAATATAGAGGTATATCTTTTCTCAGCCATGTAGGAAAGCTATACTCCAAAATCTTGGAAAAAAGGCTGAGACCAATAATAGTACTACAGTTAAGCGATTCTCAAATAGGGTTCCGAAAAAACAGAGGATGTACTGACGCACAATTCACATTAAAACAGCTTGCAGAAAAAACGACATAACACAATCAAAACTTATACATAGCCTTCATTGACCAGGAAAAAGCACTCGACAGAGTAAACAGAGAACAACTGTGGGAGATACTAACAACATACGGAGTAAGCCAACATCTAACCAACCTTATTAAAAGCCTCTACGTAAACAGCAGCTGCAGGGTCAGAACAGCAGCAGGCTTCACAGACCACTTCGAAGTTAGATTATGTGTAAAACAGGGGTGCGTACTATCCCCCCTACTGTTTATTACATACATGGACATACATATATTACATACATATATGCAAGCTAGCCAAACCATCAGAGATAGAGGAGATCAACGAGCTTTTATTTGCAGACGATCAGGCACTAATACATGAAACAATAGAATACCCACAAGAACACTTAAACAAACTCAACAGCTCAGATACAAAATACAACATGAAAATCAACATCAACAAAACAGAAGTCATGAATGTCGCCAAAAATAAACATCAACATAACTATAGAAGGCAGACAACAAAAACAAGTAGAGTAATTAAAATACCTAGGAAGTCTAACAACAAACGATAATTCTTAAACAGCAGAGATAGAATCAAGATGCAACAAAGCGTGTCAGATCATTGGACAGTTATCACCACTATTGTCCAACAAGGAAATAACTCTGGAGACAAAACGAGCACTATACAATACAATCTTCATCCCAATGTTGTGCTACCAATGCCAGACCTGGACCCTAGATGCAAGAACAATAAGAAAAATACCTTTACTGAGATGAAATGTGTTAGACGAATGACAGGAAACAGTATGAGAGATAAGATCAGAAATGAAGAACTGAGAAAAAAGCTAGGAATAACCCCCGTCATAGAATATATAAGGAAGCAACAGATAAAATGGTTTGGCCACGTGACAAGGCAGAAAAATCATAACACAACACAACGAGGGAGCCGCGATAGCTCAATGGTTAGTGAACTGGACTACAAAGGACAAGAGGTAGGGTTCGATCCCAACCGACGGCTTCCGGGTTCACCCAGCCTTAAATGGGTACCGAATTTTTTTCTGGCAAGGTAGAGCGGCACGGGCGTAATACTGACCACATTACCCCAAAAATCATGTGCCGAAGGTCTGTACAATGTATGGTCACTAACACCATATTCCCTATACGCCACTTGGCGCGACGGGGGCTCTTTACTTTTTTTTTTTTACAACACAACGAGCCTTCAACAAACGTTGTGAGAACACCAGACCCAAGGGTCGACCACGAAAAAGATGGATCGATGGAATATTAGAAGCACTAGGAAACATAACAGCAGCAGAGGCGAACAGAAGAGCAAAAGACCGCAAATTATATCTCCCCTCGACGCTGAAAGGCAGATGAGGAAGGAAAGAAGAAGAAGACGAAGGGCAGTGTAGAATATATCCTTTACAGGGCAGTAAATTAATCTCTTAAACAATTGTCCACAAAGAATCTCTATAAATGTGGACAATTCTGAAACAATATGGCTTACCATAAACAAATCATAAATATTATCACAGACATTTATGACAACTACACACGTGCAGTTCGTACGGAAGAAGGACTAAGCGAATGTTTCCCAATAGAAACTGGGGTTAAACAAGGATGTATTTTATCGCCCTTTTTATTTGGAGTTACTATGGATTTCATAAAGAAGAAATGCTGCACTGGTAACAAGGGCATAGAATGGACGCATGGAGACCATTTGGAGGACCTCGACTTTGCTGATGGCATAGTCCTCATTAGCAGTCAGATAAAAACAATGCAGGAAAACACAAATGAACTATCATCAATAGCCAAAAAATTATGCTTGAGATCAATAATGAAAAGAATAAAGTCTTGAAAAGCTTAATTCCAACAGATGACAGAATATACATGGAAAACAAACCAGTGGAAGAGATCGACCACTTTATCTATCTTGGAAGTCACATTGATCGGGAAGGAGATACAAGTAAAGAAATTAGAATCAGAATAGCTAAAGCAGCAATGTCTTTCAGAAGCCTTGAAAAAGTTGTGGAAATCAAAACACATCAGCACAAACACAAAACTTAGACTATTCAAATCAAATGTACTATCAACCCTTACGTATGCGTGTGAAAGCTGGAAAACAACAAGAGATATAGAAACAAAGTTGAACGCATTTGAAAATAAATGTCTAAGGAAAATACTTGGTATAGCGTAGAACGAATTCAAAACAAACGAGGAAATTTGAGGAATTTCTAACCAACCATTAATATCTTCAGTAATCAAGAAAAGACGATGGTCATATTTGGACATGTGATGAGGAGAGATAATAACCGAATAGGAAAGCAAGCCCTCGTGTGGAAAACATCAGGTAAGAGGAAAAGAGGTCGACCCAGAGAGACACTGAGAAGAACATCGATTAGAGAGGCAAGAGCAGCAGGAATCGGCTCCCTCAATGAGATAGAGTTGTTTGCACAGAACAGAGACAAATGGCGAGATTTGATAAAAGATCTTTACAAGGACTGAGACTTCTAGAAAGAAAATTTCGAAACACAGGTCTATGAACTATGGGTCGGCACGGCTCGAAAGATCGATAGATAACAATTAATATGTAAACGTAAAACATCAGCCCACCTACACATATATAAGAGGGGCGTTTAAAAGGTAATGCACCACATTAGTTTTTCTCAGCTAATAATAAACATAGAATCATGCAATTTTGCATACTTTATATATGGCATGTGTCGGTTGTGTGCAAAAAATTTGCACTGCAATCGGTAAAATAATACAACAGCACTAAACCGTTGAAATGGAGCATGTTAGCAACTTGCATTATAAGCAGCGAATTGTGATAGAATCTTTTATTATAGAGAAGGAAACTATTGTGAGCATTCACAAGCGCCTATGTGATGTGTATGGAAGTTTTGCAGTCGAAGGAGCACAGTTAGTCTTTGGGTTAAGAGGATAAAAGAATCGGAAAGCGGAGATACGGAGCTTCGTGATCGGCCGAGCTGTGGACGGCCTGCAACAGCCACCAATGTAGAGATGTTGAAATGCGCTGAGGTGTATTATTCTTGCTGATAGACACATCACTACTCAACAACTGGCCTTAAAGTTGTCAGTCAGCATTGGTAGAGCAAATGCAATTATAAAAACTCTCGGATTCTCTAAGATTTGTGCAAGATGGGTTCCACGACATCTCACAAATGAGCACCGATTGTAAAGAAAAGCAATTTCTTCTGAACTGTTGAAGCGTTTTATTGTTGACGAAGAGAACTTTTGGCTAAGATTGTTACAGGTGACGAAACCTGGGCACATATTTTTGAACCTAAGAGACAAAGACAGTCAATGGAGTGGCATCATCCGCAGTCACCACGAAGAAATAAATTCACGACATTTCCTTCAGCTGGAAATGTCATGGTCACTGTCTTTTGGGACATTGAAGGTGTGATTCTTGTGGATGTTAGCCAAGAGGAGAGACAATCAATTCACATGCTTACATTAAGCCATTGAAAAAACTCAATCAACGTTTTCGCAGAGTTCGGCCGCACAAGAATCCAGCAGACCTGCATCTCCTTCATGACAATGCGCCCTCACACGTCTGGAAACACGGGAAGCAATCACTAGATTGGGCTGGACTGTACTCCCCCATCCAGCCCTGATTTGACACCCTCTGATTTCCATCTCTATGGCCCACTCAAAGATGCCCTCCGTGGAACAAGGTTTGAAGATGATGAAGGAGTGATTCATGCAGTGAAGAAATGGTTACACGATCAAGACAAAGACTGATACAGGCTAGGAATACATGCACTTGTTGTGCGCTGGCGTAAAGCTGTACAAGTGGATGGAGAATTATGTTGAATAATACCGATGTTTACATGACATTTCCATATATACTGTGTACAATTTTCATACCTTTTGAATTAGCGGTTCCCGTGAAAACCGATATGGTACATTACTTTATGAATGAAGTAAGTATATGTCTGTCATCTTGTATCTACCTACTTACCTACCGCTCTCACTATTTGTCTGAGTCTATCTCTCTCTCTTCCACTTACCTATCTGTCTATCCGACCGTTACGTCAGCTGACATGCATCCATCTGTTTGTTTGTCTCTCTATCTTCCACTTATCTATCTATCCGTCCTACCCCTCCGTCAACTCTCATCAATCCATTTGTCTGTTTGTCTGTCTATCAATATACCTCGCTCGAGTTAAGCGAACTGTTACAACAGACCCACTCCTTTTAACCTGAGAGCTTGTTTTATTCTATGCAGGATCGACTCCTACACTACCTCAACTGTCTCAAGTCCGTTTCTCGTGAAGATAAACAAATAAAAGACAGAAACAATGAAGAAAAAAAAAATCACAATTTAAAGCTATTTCACAGCGGCAAGATTCCTAGTCCAGTGAGAGAGTACCTGGGCAGTGTTTTTATCGACAACGGAAAATTAGATAAAGAAAAACCAGAATCAAGAAAAAAAAATGTAAGCTACCAAAAAAAGAAAAAATATACTAACATGAAAACAAATAAGATCAGGGCTGAAAGTAAGAAAAGCAAAATGGTAGATTGTTACAACATTCCTGTGTATTGCAGAAACACGGACATTAGACAAAAGAACAGAACCGAAAATTGAAGTCTTTGAAATGTGGATTTATAGAAGAATACGAAGAATTGGATGGAAAGAAAAGAAAAAAATGATGAAGTCTTACAACTAAAAATGAAATGAGAATTATTAAATACGGTTCAAACAAGACAATGAGAATTTTGGGACATGTTAAAAGGCACAACACCCTACTACTAGTAAACTTGGAAGGGAAAATATAAGGTAACAGAGGCAGAGGCAGACCAACACAATTCAAACAAGACGAATTAGATTTTTGGGACATGTTAAAAGACACCGCAGCCTACTTAAAATAACAATTGAAGGGGAAATACAAGGTAAAATAGGCAGAGGCAGACATCAAAGATGGACAAGTCAGCTTATGACAACCTGCACTACCAAAGCAAGAGACAGAGCGGAATAGTGCTCCGAGGTAGCCAACCTTCGATGCGGAGACGACACTCAATGATGATGAAGATACCAAAAATAGAATCGATTTTGAAATATCCGAAAGTGACTACTAAAAAAAAAAATTAAAAGAAATATTGTTTATGCTAATCCGATGAATAACTATGTTTCATATGTTTGGATTTGGAGACAAAAACGATGTTCCAACATCATCAAGCGCTATACATAAAAAAAAAATGTGACGATCAACATTTTCGGAAGGACGTGAACTTCCGGTCAATATGGCGGTTAGGCGGCAGGAACCATCAGAGGTTGTGTTTGAAAAGTGTTCCTTGTTGCAGTTTCCTCATATTCCACGTCCGGCTTGTTGCAGGAGCTACTGAGTTAAGTGCTCTGTGCACACCGTGAGCTGTGTGTCTCATCTGTTTTGATCATGTTTCGATATCCAATTGTTTACGATGAATGATGATATCGTGTGACAGGGAATAGATGAATGTGTTCACTTTCTGTGCGGTTTCGCCTATGTCTTTTGGCGTGTGCTGAGACTGCTATGATGGGGATTGGTGCTACCTTTCTTTATTTGGGAGATGAGATATTAATTCGGATGATTCTACCGGCACGGCGGTTGCGAAATTACGGATTTTAATCCGTTTGCAGTGATACCGGGGCCTGCCATAACCATAACCATAGACAATTTATGAAATAAAACACACAAACATACAATAACGACATGCGAAATTAAATGTTTTAGACAATTTGCAAACAAAACCAGAGGAGATACGATTAGAAATGAGACCTTAAGAGAAGTGGCATGTGTAACAGCATCAGCTATTGACAATATCGAACAACAACAAACAACTAACTGGTTTGAACATGTGATCAGAACGAAATCAGCCAGCCTTTAACTCAAGGGATGAAAACATCCGGCCGCAAAGGAAAAGGGAAACCCTTAAAGAGAAGGAAAGATGAGGTTTAACAATTTTTTTTAATAAATTAGACATAGCAATAACTTAAGCTGCTTAGATAGTAAAGCCCAGAAAAATACACATTTCTTCACTCTGTGACGTCACATTGTACAGCATTAGCATGAGATCAAAGAAAGAAAGAAATAAAGAAAGAGGGAAAGAAAGAAAGAAGGAAAGAAAGATTGAAAGAAAGAAAGAAGGAAATAAAGAAATAAAGAAAGAAGGAAAGAAATAAAGAATTAAAGAAAGAAGGAAAGAAAGAAAGAAATAAAGAAAGAAGGAAAGAAAGAAAGAAATAGAGAAAGAAGGAAAGAAAGAAAGAAATAAAGAAAGAAGGAAAGAAAGAAAGAAATAAAGAAAGAAGGAAAGAAAGAAATAAGGAAAGAAAGAAAGAAATAAAGAAAGAAGGAAAGAAAGAAAGAAGGAAAGAAAGAAAGAAATAAATAAAGAATGAAAGAAAGAAAGAAGGAAAGAAAGAAAGAAAGAAAGAAAGAAAGAGATAAGTAACTCAAAGGTAATCAAGAGCTCTCTTCACGTGCCAGTTGATCTCCCCAGTGGTTGTCAGCGACAAAGCAACCGGGCTAACGATCACCGCGGCCCCTCAAATTGTTGGGACTCATGATAGTGATGACGTGGCGTCGATGTACCTCCAGAATGGACAAGCTTCACTTGCTGCAGCAGATCAGGGGGCATAGATAAAGCCACTACAGCCCAACACATCTAAGAGGTAACGCCAGGCCCACCTGGAGGTTTTAAGACTATCATCGTTATCATCACCATTATCATCCTTTTGTTTCATCTCATGACCACGCAGACTTTAGGGCACCACTGACAGACAGTCAACTTTCGTCATTTCTCCCTATCTTTAGTCATTCTTTGGGACTCAGCAAAGTCGAGACATGTCCATTGACCTCTTACCATCTACTTCTCTGCCTACTCTTTCCTTCTCTGACTACTATCTATCTCCTTCTCTGCCTACTCTTTTCTTCTCTGCCTACTATCTATCTCCTTCTCTGCCTACTCTTTTCTTCTCTGACTACTATCTATCTCCTTCTCTGCCTACTCTTTCCTTCTCTGACTACTATCTATCTCCTTCTCTGCCTACTCTTTTCTTCTCTGCCTACTACCTATCTCCTTCTCTGCCTACTCTTTCCTTCTCTGACTACTATCTATCTCCTTTTCTGCCTACTCTTTTCTTCTATGCCTACTATCTATCTCCTCATCTGTCTACTCTTTTCTTCTCTGCCTACTATCTATCTCCTTCTCTGCCTACTCTTTTCTTCTCTGCCTACTATCTATCTCCTTCTTTGCCTACTCTTTTCTTCTCTGCCTACTATATATCTCCTTCTCTGCCTACTCTTTTCTTCTCTGCCTACTATATATCTCCTTCTCTGCCTACTCTTTTCTTCTCTGTGTACTATCTATCTCCTTCTCTGCCTACCATCTCCTACTCTGCCTACTCTTTTCTTCTCTGCCTACTATCTATCTCCTTCTCTGCCTACTCTTTTCTTCTCTGCCTACTATCTATCTCCTTCTCTGCCTACTCTTTCCTTCTCTGCCTACTCTTTTCTTCTCTGACTACTATCTATCTCCTTCTCTGCCTACTATCTATCTCCTTCTCTGCCTACTATCTATCTCCTTTTCTGCCTACTCTTTTCTTCTCTGACTACTATCTATCTCCTTCTCTGCCTACTCTTTTCTTCTCTGCCTACTATCTATCTCCTTCTCAGCCTACTCTTTTCTTCTCTGCCTACTATCTATTTCCTTCTCTGCCTACTCTTTCTTTCTCTGA
Source organism: Megaustenia siamemsis (assembly GCA_032433765.1). Classification (NCBI taxonomy): domain Eukaryota; kingdom Metazoa; phylum Mollusca; class Gastropoda; order Stylommatophora; family Ariophantidae; genus Megaustenia; species Megaustenia siamemsis. Next base: position 57,616,855 of record JAVIAB010000088.1, on the reverse strand, counting down.
CTACTATCTATCGCCTACTCTTTCCTTCTCTGCCTACTATCTATCGCCTACTCTTTCCTTCTCTGCCTACTATCTATCTCCTTCTCTGCCTACTCTTTTCTTCCCTGCCTACTATCTATCGCCTACTCTTTCCTTCTCTGCCTACTATCTATCGCCTACTCTTTCCTTCTCTGCCTACTATCTATCTCCTTCTCTGCCTACTCTTTTCTTCTCTGCCTACTATCTATCTCCTTCTCTGCCTACTCTTTCCTTCTCTGACTACTATCTATCTCCTACTCTTTCCTTCTCTGCCTACTATCTATCGCCTACTCTGTCCTTCTCTGCCTACTATCTATCTCCTTCTCTGCCTACTATCTATCTCCTTCTCTGCCTACTATCTATCTCCTTCTCTGCCTACTATCTATCTCCTTCTCTGCCTACTATCTATCTCCTCTGCCTACTATCTATCGCTTACTCTTTCCTTCTCTGCCTACTATCTATCTCCTTCTCTGCCTACTATCTATCTCCTTCTCTGGCTACTATCTCCTTCTCTGCCTACTGTCTCCTTCTCTGTCTACTATTTATCTCCTTCTCTGCCTACTATCTCCTTCTCTGCCTACTATCTATCTCCTTCTCTGCCTACTATCTATCTCCTTCTCTGACTACTATCTATCTCCTTCATGCCTACTATCTATCTCCTTCTCTGCCTACTATCTATCTCCTTCTCTGCATACTATCTATTTCCTTTGCCTACTATCTCCTTCTCTGCCTACTATATATCTCCTTCTCTGCGTACTATCTATCTTATTCTCTACTTACTATCTGCATCTCTGCCTACTATCTCCTTCTCCGCTTACTATCTATCTCCTTCTCTGCCTACTATCTATCTCCTTTGTCTACTATCTCCTTCTCTGCCTACTATATATCTCCTTCTCTGCCTACTATCTATCTCCTTCTCTGCCTACTATCTCCTTCTCTGCCTACTATCTATCTCCATCTCTGCCAACTATCTCCTTCTCTGCCTACTATCTATCTCCTTCTCTGCCTACTATCTATTTCCTTCTCTGCCTACTATCTATTTCCTTCTCTGCCTACTATCTCCTTCTCTGCCTACTATCTATCTCCTTCTCTGCCTACTATCTCCTTCTCTGCCTACTATCTTCTTCTCTGCCTACTATCTATCTCCTCTGCCTACTATCTATCTCCTTTGCCTACTATCTATCTCCTTCTCTGCCTACTATCTATCTCCTTCTCTGCCTACTATCTATCTCTTTTGCCTACTATCTATCTCATTCTCTGCCTACTATCTATCTCCTTCTCTGCCTACTATCTATCTCCTTCTCTGTCTACTATCTCCTCTCCCTACTATCTCCTTCTCTTGCTTCTATCTCCTCTGCTTACTATCTCCTTCTCTGCCTTATGTCTCCTCTGCCTTCTATCTCCTCTGCCTACTATCTCCTTTTCTGCCTACTATCTCCTTCTCTGCCTACTATCTCCTCTGCCTACTATCTCCTTCTCTGCCTACTATCTCCTTCTCTGACTACTATCTCCTTCTCGCTCATTTCCCAGTTCCTTGTAGACAGTCCTTTGCTGTGCCTTTGATGAGAGAGATACGTGCCCAAACAATTTCATTGTGCGCGTCTCCACATTAGTCAAAGGATCTTCATGAACTCCATGGCTTGTCGTATCGTTTTGCGAGCTATTTTTTTACTATCGTAGCCATCATTATCTTGACTTGACTTTCCTCTGTCCCTGTTGCCTCTCAGCGCCAGTACAAAATGATGTATTCGGGGCAATGCCCTTTAGTACAACACAAGCATTGAGCTCATCGTGATGTCCTCTATGTTTACACTTATCCCTCTTTACGCTGTTAGGTAAAGGTAAAGTACGAGACTTGAACCGGCGTCTTAGCACGCGCGTTTTCACACATATGTGCTCGGCCACCTATCCAGAAGTGTTCAGAGACTTCTGGACAGTGTCGCTTCAAGAATCGAAACTCACGATACGAGGCGGCATTCCTCACCTTCTTGGAGTATTACCCTGGTAGCAATTTTTGCCAGCGGCTAGGTAGACAGCAGTTTTAAAAAAATTTCCAACCACATACAATTCACGACATTTTGCTTGTTCATGGGTCACCTTGAGCATCAGATACTGAACTTGCACCGTGGCCCCCTTCCCCTTAAATATCTCCGGTACATTGATGACGGTTTTGGACTGACTGACTTGCAGGAAGATGACATCACCATGTTCATCGACTACATTGGCAACTTTCATAAATCCATCCAAATTAAATCACATATCTCTACCTCGTCCGTCACTTTTCTTGATCTGATCGTCTCCCTTGGTACCTACAGCCTCCACACTTCCGTCTTCTATAAACCCACAGACGCCCACTGTTATCTTCTCTACACCTCGTCTCATCCATCTCACTGCAGAGATTCCATTCCATATTCTCAATTATTATGACTTCGTCGTATCTGCCAGGACGATCACGATTTTCTCCAACAGGCCCACCTGATGTTAAGTTTCCTTAGACGTCGTCTTTAACATGATTCGGTTCTTCAATCTGCCTTCCAACGAGTTCTCGATATTTCCCGTCCTGTGGCACTCAGCCCATCCACCCGCAGTTCCTCTGATAGGACCATATTTACCCTCACCTACCACCCCCACAACTTGGCTGCGGTGAGGATCCTTAACCGGTATCACTCCATTCTCCACTCTGATCCCACTACCCGCCTACTTGCCAGTGATCCTCCCTTGGTCACCTTCAAACGTGACAGGAGTCTGAGAGACATTCTTGTCACTAGCCGCCTCCCCCCGCTCAAACCACAAATACCTTGGTACTGTTCCTTGTGGACGTCGAGTTTGCAGAACTTGTGACTACGTGCTTTGTACCGATTCGGTCTTGTTTCCTAATAAGCGATTCGACATCAAGGAGGGGTTCACTTGTGTTTCACGGAATATCATCTACGCCGTAATATGTAAGCATTGCCAGATGACGTATGTGGGCGAGTCTGGACGACGCCTAGGCGTAAGATTTTGTGAGCATCTTCGTGATGTTGAGCAAAAGACTGGCAGCCTGGTGTCTGCCCATTTCAACTCCCCTGGCTATAGAGGTAAACCGACATACAAGTTACTGGCATTGTCTCTTGTCACTCCAGCAATCGCAGTCGGTTCGCCCTTGAAAATCGCCTCATTGCCCATTTGGGTTCGCTGTCCCCCTAAGGCATGAACATATCGCTTTCTTACACATAGGACACCTACCATACATTTCTTACCCCCATGCGCCACAGAACCTCTACATGTATGTATAGTGTGTCCCGTCACGCCAAGTGACGCCAAGTGATTATAGGGAATATGGTGTTATTGACCATAACTTTTTATAGACCTTCGGCACATAATTTGTGGAGTGCTGTTGTCAGTATTACGCCCATGCGGATTTACTTTCCCAGAAAAAATCGGGTACCCATTTAAGGCTGGGTGAACCCGGAAACCGTCGATCAGGATCGAACCCGCTCTCGTCCTTTGTAGTCCAGTTCACTAACCACAGAGCTATCGCGGCTCCCATATACATGTATGTATATTTGTCTGCATATGTATTGGCACATTTGGACATCTTCGGGTTTTCTTTTGTGTGCTTTGTGGTAATATATACGGATTTATGCTTGTACGCATGTATGGTTATGAACATATGTTGTTTTTTTTTACACATCTGTTCGTTGTGCCCACACAGAGTTAGATATACACAGCTTATAGGTATCTTGTACCCACCTCCCCGTATTTATAGAACCCTTCCGTTTACTCGCCTGGTTAGTGAGATGTATAGTTGGTCATCCCGCCCACTTATTTTAGTTCATTCAGAAGCTGACCAAGCTCTGGAACACAGGGAGGTGACCTTTTTTTTTTAAATTTCCTTTCTTGAGTATCTAGCATATTATCGACATGTAGTTAGATCTGTGTACATATCCTTATATATTTTTGTGTTTTGTTTTGTTGTTCCAGCTGAAGTCCTATTGGCCGAAACGTCGACTTTTGTTTTGTTAATTACCACGTAAAGCTGTTACGTTACCACTTTTTTCTTCTTTTTCTTTAAAATTGTCATTATCATCAGCTTTACAGCAGCTTCGCATCTCTATGCATCTTGATACCTTTACTCATTTACGAGCACAGATCGCAGTTTCCAGTGGTAATCGATAACGGGTTGTTCGAACGACGGTAGCCCAGTCGAGTGGTTTTCCAAAACTAGGCTGTCCAGGCCCCCTTTCCGCTGTTACCGAGTGTTAGAACATTCTGAAGGAAGTTGTCCTCATCGATATATATGAATTTATCCATCCATATTCTCCGACAATCCATTCACCAACTTATTCACCCATATGTCGATCTCTATTCACGTCCGTCTTACGACACATTTATACATCTTCCTGTATATCCTTGCACTCGGAGGCCAGCGCCACTGCCCGTCCATCCATTGCAATCGTAACCATTCACAATCAATACAATCTATTTTCTTGTTCCCATTCCTTTTAAGAAAAAACCACTGTCGCTCCAACCCACCACTATCAACACTGTCGCTAACACTCATCACTCTCAACACTGTCGCTCCAACCCACCACTATCAACACTGTCGCTAACACCCACCACTCTCAACACTGTCGCTCCAACCCACCACTATCAACACTGTCGCTAACACCCACCACTCTCAACACTGTCGCTAACACTCATCACTCTCAACACTGTCGCTCCAACCCACCACTATCAACACTGTCGCTAACACCCACCACTCTCAACACTGTCGCTAACACTCACCACTCTCAACACTGTCGCTCCAACCCACCACTATCAACACTGTCGCTAACACCCACCACTCTCAACACTGTCGCTAACACTCATCACTCTCAACACTGTCGCTCCAACCCACCACTCTCAACACAGTCGCTAACACTCATCACTCTCAACACTGTCGCTAACACTCATCACTCTCAACACTGTCGCTAACACCCTCCACTCTCAACACTGTCGCTAACACTCACCACTCTCAACACTGTCGCTAACACCCACCACTCTCAACACTGTCGCTAACACCCTCCACTCTCAACACTGTCGCTAACACCCACCACTCTCAACACTGTCGCTAACACCCACCACTCTCAACACTGTAGCTAACACCCACCACTCTCAACAATATCGCTAACACCCACCACTCTCAACACTGTCGCTAACACCCACCACTCTCAACAATGTCGCTAACACCCACCACTCTCAACAATGTCGCTAACACCACTACTCTCAACACTATCGCTAACACCCACCACTCTCAACACTGTCGCTAACACCCACCACTCTCAACACTGTGGCTAACACCCACCACTCTCAACACTGTCGCTAACACCCACCACTCTCAACAATGTTGCTAACACCCACCACTTTCAACACTGTCGCTCCAGCCCATCACTCTCAACACTGTCGCAACCACAAACCACTCTCAACACTGTCGCAACCACAAACCACTCTCAACACTGTCGCAACCACAAACCACTCTCAACACTGTCGCAACCACAAACCACTCTCAACACTGTCGCAACCACAAACCACTCTCAACACTGTTGCAACCACAAACCACTCTCAACACTGTCGCAACCACAAACCACTCTCAACACTGTCGCAACCACAAACCACTCTCAAAACTGTCGCTCCAACCCACCACTCTCAACACTGTGGCTACCACCCAAAACTCTCAACACTGTAGCTCCCACCCACCACTCTCAACACTGTCGCTAACACCCACCACTCTCAACACTGTCGCTCCCACCCACCACTCTCAACGCTGTCGCTACCACTCAACCACTCTCAACATTGTCGCTCCAACCCACCACTCTCAACACTGTCGCTACCACTCAACCACTCTCAACACTGTAGTCACCACCCACCACTCTCAAAACTGTCGCTCCCACACACCACTCTCAACACTGTGGCTACCACCCAAAACTCTCAACACTGTAGCTCCCACCCACCACTCTCAACACTGTCGTTACCACCCACCACTCTCAACATTGTCGCTCCCACCCACCACTCTCAACACTGTCGCTAACACCCACCATTCTCACACTGTGGCTACCACCCACTACTCTCAACACTGTCGCTACCACTCACCATTCTCAAAACTGTAGCTCCCACCCACCACTCTCAACACTGTCGCTCCCACCCACCACTCTCAACAATGTCGCTCCCACCCACCACTCTCAACACTGTCGCTACCATCCACCACTCTCAACACTGTGGCTACCACCCATCACTCTCAACACTGTGGCTACCACCCACCAATCACAAGACTGTGGCTACCACCCACCATTTTCAACACTGTAGTTACCACCCACCACTCCCAACACTGTAGCTCCCACCCACCACTCTCAACACTGTCGCTCCCACCCACCACTCTCAACACTGTAGCTCCCACTCACCACTCTCTATAACATTTCAACCTCACTCTAACTACCACTCTCAACACTGTAGCTCCCACTCACCACTCTCAACACTGTCGCTCCCACCCACCACTCTCAACACTGTAGCTCCCACTCACCACTCTCTATAACATTTCAACCTCACTCTAACTCAACTGCTCAACTTGTCTTTCTTATCACCCTTTTGATGAAAATAAAGAAATCTCCGCGACTTGGTTCACAATCGCCTCATTAACTCCAATCAAAACCCTATGGTTACTGCTCCATGCAGCCGTCCAGTCTGTAATACCTGCCTACGTGCTGGCAAAATATCAAAGTCACCTTCCCCAAAGAAAATTGTGAGATTACAAAATACTTCCTCTGTGTTTTCCGTTTCCTCAGATACTATTTCCCGACAACTACTCTGGTACAACGAGTGCACATTTAGGCAATCGTTTGTGTGGGATGTCCGCTAACGTCTCTCGTGATGCTTCTACCGCAGCCACTTTAATTTCTCTGACCATCACAGGTCACTCTCCTTCGGTAACTGTAAGCAGATCTCTCTCTTTCTCTCTCCGTCTCTCTCACTTTTCTCTCTCTCATTTCTCTATCTTACTGTCTGTTTATTTCTTTCTCAATTTTTCTCTCTCTCTTTTTCTCGCTCTCTCTCTCTCTCTTTCTATTTTTAACTCTTACTTTCTCTTTCTCTTTTTCTCTCTTACTTTCTCTCTCTTTCTTTTTATTTCTTTCTCTCTCTCTCACTTTCTTTTGATTTCTCTCTCTCACTTTCTCTCTCTCTGTCTCTCTCTGTCTCTCTCTGTCTCTCACTTTCTCCCTCTCTCTCACTTTCTCTCTCTCTCTCACTTTCTCTCTCTCTTTCTCTCTCTCTCTCTCTCTCTCTTTCTCTCTCACTTTCTTTCTCTCTTTCTCTCTCACTTTCTCTCTCTCTTTCTCTCTCACTTTCTCTCTCTCTTTCTCTCTCACTTTCTCTCTCTCTCTTTCTCTCTCACTTTCTCTCTCTCTCTCTTTCTCTCTCACTTTCTTGTCTGCCTACCCACATGCGAACCGTTAGTACCCATCCACCCTGATACCCTTTATATTACTTCCCCCCCCCCCTTCCGAGCTCTAGTTAAATATTTTAAAATCTGTTTCAGTAAAATCAGTAAAACAAAAAACAAAAAACAAACAAACAAAACAAAAAAAAAATACCCCCAAAAATTATGTTATTTAAACTACTGGAACATCCCTAAATGCAACGCTTAACTTAGGAATAACATTATATGAGGCTGTAGCGAAGGGGTTAACGCGTTGCCTTGAGAATAAAGTAATTGGCCTAGTAATAATTGTAGCAGGGGCAGAGCTAAGATATGCATAAAAATGTGAAGCTGCGGTAAAGCTGATTGTAAGGAGAAATGGAAAAAATATAGAAAAAAAACGGTATGGTTAAAGCTGTATGTAATAAATGGATGACATAAATTAGAATAACGTTTAGGCTCAAAAGGCCTTCGCAGGAACAAACGTACAACAGGTTCTAGCAGACAAGGATGAATAATAAATGAGCTCGTTCTGTTGGGATTTGTATTCTTCTTCTTCTCTTCTGTGTTTGCAAGACGGCTACTGCTCTTCATCGTTCGCCCTTAAATAACGTAAGTGGTCATAGATACGTTGCGTTTCTTGTTTACAGCAAGCTACGATGTTTGCGGATTTTGGCCCGGTATCCGTCGTCGGCATCGCATTTTCGTGTACCGGATTGCTTTCCTTTACCCATCCCTACTCGCTTTAATCAGATCTCGTGGTCTGTTTCCTGGGGTTTTGAAGTAGCGTTTGCATCAACTCTGTTGTTCGCTGATGATGACGTCATGCAATTAGCCGACCGTTTCAGCCCACGGAATGTGGACGTTGTATCCCCTCGGGATAATGCATACAAATGTACAGAAAGCACTGGCCTCTCCACACAAGAATGTCCTGGTCTTTACTGGAAGTATTAATACTTCTATTTATGTAACCCCGTACCGCGTTATATGTTACGGGACGTTGTGCCCTTTCTTGTTTAAACTAGGCCGATTCTTTCTTATTTATGCAACAGGCAAGTTAAATTAAGAGTATATTAAGAACTTAAAAAAAAAGCCAGAATCTATTACCTCCATCCGTTATCTTCCTCAGCAATATCTGCACTCCCTCCTTCTCTCTCTCACCGGCAAACCAGCAAGCATCTCCTGCCAGTGGTTGAAATGAATGAACTAAGAAAAGTAAATTTTTCTTTAAAATCTCCAGTCTGGCAGACGAAATCTAAACCGAAGCCGCTAAATGCTGTTCTGATTGGCCCATAATGATCCAAAATGAATGTAATGTGTGCCCCCATTGGCTGAAGAATTTATTACAGTTATCAGCGTAAGGAAATGTGTTCCTGGCTGGGGGTGGGGGGGGGGGGGAATTGAAGAAGGAGGAAAAGAAAAACTTCAGACTTCTCCACTTGCAGCTAGAGTGTCGTCTCCTATGGTTAGCTCCCTGCGTAGATAGCGTCTGTAATGTGTTCATAAGAAAAGTGAATTTAACGGATTTTTTTATTACTCGGAAGAATTTTGTTCTTGTAGAAGGAAGGGCTGAATTTACCAGGTATGTATGAATTGTTGTTCTTATCACTTCAACCAACATTATCTTTAAATATAAATAGCAAATTGTGTCTGTTATTGTTGAACTGGATTGCAATTTACACGTGTTCTTTATGTTAAGTGTTTTTTTCTTTGCTTCCTCTTGTGTCCATTCGGATGTCGAGGGAGATACAAACTTCTGGTTCTCGCTGTTCTGTCGGCCTCAACCATTGCCAATTGATGTTGTAGCGCTTTCTTCTTTTTTTTTGTTCAAGTTGTCGACTATTCGTACCTTGGGTCTGCCTCTGACTCTTCTTCCTTCACCTCTTTTTATATTTCTTGCCCAGCAAGCCGACACGTGTTATTCTGTTCATTTCTATTCAGGCTTGATACATTAATAAGGTAACTATTACAACAATGGCGGTCAGTGACCATTTACAACATGCAAGGTCTCCAAACGATCTAATAACGTTAGTTGTTACAGATGCCACTAGCTATGTTCCACAGTGCTCTATTTCAAGCGTTCTAGACATTTCTATACGCCTCTAGACATCTCTATACACTTCTGGACATCTCTATACACCTCTAGGCAAAACTCATCATGCTGACCTTTCGTATTCCCTTTGAAGTTCACTATTTGGCAGGTTATGATGTTGTTGCAGGGTTTCTTCTATGATTATAACCTATCGAACTCCATCTTCTACCCCTTACAATTGTTCATATCTCCTGTTGATATCCCTTCTTGAGCAGCTCTTGGTTACTTATTCTGCGTTTCCAAGATATCTTTAGAATATTTTTTTTTCCAGGAAGGAAGGATGAAATGATAACAATCTTGATGTTCTACTTTCTGTTGCGTCCCGGTTTTCTGATCGATGAGTCATAGCTCTCGTTATTTGAAGTTAAATTGTGTGTGAGCACACGCGCGCGTGTGTATGTGTGTGTGTGTGTGTGAATAAACAATATCATCACAGATAGCAATATCACAATGAACAACATCACACGAGATTACGAAAAATCGCGTTCCACTCCAGAGCATTAATAATGTTCGACACACACTGCTTATTAAACGCATACTAAGAACAATGAAGCTGTCAAAGTCAACTCAAGAAAAATATATGATTGACAAAGTCTCTAGAATAGCATCTGTCTGGTAATAGGGGCTAAAGAGCAATATTTGCCTGGTAATAAAGGCTATAGAGCAATATATGCCTTACATTAGGGGCTATAGAGCAATATTTGCCTAGTAACAAGGGCTATAGAGCAATATTTGCCTGGTAACAAGGGCTTTAGAGCAATATTTGCCTGGTAACAAGGGCTATAGAGCAATATTTGCCTGGTAACAAGGGCTATAGAGCAATATTTGCCTGGTAACAAGGGCTATAGAGCAATATTTGCCTGGTAACAAGGGCTATAGAGCAATATTTGCCTTAAATTAGGGGCTATAGAGCAATATTTGCCTGGTAACAAGGGCTTTAGAGCAATATTTGCCTGGTAACAAGGGCTATAGAGCAATATTTGCCTGGTAACAAGGGCTTTAGAGCAATATTTGCCTGGTAACAAGGGCTATAGAGCAATATTTGCCTGGTAACAAGGGCTATAGAGCAATATTTGCCTGGTAACAAGGGCTATAGAGCAATATTTGCCTGGTAACAAGGGCTATAGAGCAATATTTGCCTTAAATTAGGGGCTATAGAGCAATATTTGCCTGGTAACAAGGGCTTTAGAGCAATATTCGCCTGGTAACAAGGGCTATAGAGCAATATTTATTGCTATAGAGCAATATTTGCCTGGTAACAAGGGCTATAGAGCAATATCTATCTGGTAATAAGGGCTATAGAGCATTATCTGTCTGGTAATAAGGGCTGTAGAGCAATATCTGTCTGGTAATAAGGGCTATAGAGCAATATCTATCTGGTAATAAGGGCTATAGAGCATTATCAGTCTGGTAATAAGGGCTATAGAGCAATAGTCACAGTACCAGTAGCGACCTTAAACATGGAGATCATCAGGAATAAATCGATATGTTTTCTTATTCCTAGACAATGTTTGTCCCTGCGGCTGTCATATTTGCTTTACTTTTTTCGACCTGCAACTACTAAGAATTCATTAACGTACGCTTAGTTCACACGGAACCTCGAGGTTTTCGCCGTCACTAGAGAGGACTTATCTCATTCTCCAGAGACCAAGGGAGGTAAAGCATGCGTTCGAAGATCAGAATTCCCACAGCCTATGACGGAATTTGAACCTAGAATCTTTCTGCTCTGTAGCCGACGCTTCACCCCTAAGCACCTCAGCTCGAACAAGTACCAGGTGTTCCCTTCTCATTACATGACCAAACAGAGTTAACATATCTTCCCTCCCCCCCCCCCATTTTTTTCAACAAATTGGTAAGAAGCTTTATTTTAGCCTTTTCCTCTGTTAGAACCTTCAAATTACTCGCTTTTAACCCTCTCATCTACTAGAACAAACTAATTATTCGCTTTTAGCCTCTTCCTCTTTTAGAGTATTCTAATTACTCGCTTTTAGCCCTCCCATATACTAGAACATTCTAATTATTCGCATTTAGTCTTTTCCTCTGTTAGAATGTTCAAATTACTCGCTTTTAGTCCTCTCGTCTACTAGAACATTTTAATTACTCGCTTTTAGCCCTCTCATCTACTAGAATACTTTAATTATTCGCTTTTAGCATTTTCCTCTCTTAGAATGTTCAAATTACTCGCTTTTTAGTCTTCTCGTCTATTAGAACATTCTAATTATTCGCTTTCAGCCTTTTCCTCTGTTAGAATGTTCAAATTACTCGCTTTTAACCCTCTCGTCTATGAGAACATTCTAATTATTCGCTGTTAGCCTTTTCCTATGTTAGAATGTTCAAATTACTCGCTTTTACCACTCTAGTCTACTAGAACATTCAAATTACTCGTTTTTATCCCTCTCGTCTACGAGAACATTCTAATTGTTCGCTGTTAGCCTTTTCCTATGTTAGAATGTTCAAATTACTCGCTTTTACCACTCTAGTCTACTAGAACATTGAAATTACTCGTTTTTATCCCTCTCGTCTACGAGAACATTCTAATTACTCGCTTTTAGCCCTCTCATCTACTAGAACATTAAAATTACTCGTTTTTATCCCTCTCGTCTACGAGAACATTCTAATTATTCGCTTTTAGCCTTTTTCTATGTTAGAATGTTCAAATTACTCGCTTTTACCGCTCTAGTCTACTAGAACATTCAAATTACTCCCTTTTAGCCCTCTCATCTACTAGAACATTATAATTATTCGCTTTTAGCCTTTTCCTCTGTTAGAATATTCCAATTACTCGCTTTAGCTGCTGCGGGATGAACTCTGTAAAACATTTCTGTGACCTCTAAGAATTTCCATCGCCGCTGTCCGAAAAGTCGGAACTCACGTCTAACAGCTCATTATTTTCACCCTAAATTTTTTTTTTTTTTTGTTTTTGTTTTTTTTTATCTTGGTAATTTTGCAGCATTTGTGTGTGAACATGTCATGAAAGTAATACTTTCCCCTCAGTCATAAAATAAATTGTATATGTGAGTGGTTTAAATTTGTGACTTAAATTTAAGACTGGCAAATCGAAGACTTTCGGAGGATGCAATATTCAATGTTTAACCACAAAACTCTTTAAACTTGAAGGCACAGCTTCTTCTAATCTGTTTAAAATGTCTAATAGAAGGGGCATGTGTATTTTATTTTTCTGGAAAGACACAAATGAACAAATGAACTAAAGTATCCGAGACAAACAACTGTAGATAGGAGCTGACATATGGTATTCTATATACCAGGTTTGGCTTCATATAAAAAAAACAACTGCTTTTTTTGCCACTATTCCCATGAATTGCGTAATACCATCTCCTTCGTTCTCTGTGCAACGCTGACATGTGTCTGAGTTGTTCTGAAGCCCGCTTCTTTATCGTTTCTACAAATATTAATTTATTGATCTGTTCTTTCATTCTTTTTTTTTTCACTTCCTATTGTATCATTTGGTTGTCGAGGGAGATATAATAAAGTTCTGATTTTCGTCCTTTTGGTAGCTTCATGCATTATCAATTGATGCTGTTGTAACGTTTCTTTGATGTTGTCTGTCCATCTTACTCTTGGTCTGCCTCTTGTTCTTCTCATTTCTCCTCTTCTAATATATGCTTAGTATAGTAATGAATCACGTGACATTCTTTCTAGATTGGCAAACTATATATTTTTTTTTGGGTTTCTGTTTGTAGCTTAGACCTGGCTCAATGCCTACTCTCTCTTATAATGTTGGAGGCCTCGGTAGCCTAGTTGGGAACACAACCCCATCAGCTACCACCTATCGGAGTACCCGTGTTTGATTTCCGCTGGAAGCAGTTTGAATTGTATTCGTGGCTGGAAAAAAATACCCCCGTGGTCGACCCAGCCGCTGGCTGAAATTGGTACCAGGGTAGTACTCATGAAAGGTGAGAAATGGCGCCGTTCTCGTGAGTTACGACACTTGAGGCGACACTAAGCAGGAGTCTCCAAACACTTCTGGATAGGCATCCCAGCACATATGGGTAAAAACCCGAGTGCTAAGACGCCGATTCAAGTCTCCTACTTTTACCTTTACCATTCTCTTATAACGTTATTTCTGATGTTGTCTGTTCTGGCTACTGGAAGCGCTTTACACACACATCGCATCTTCGTGGTGACAAGCTTTCTTTTGTGCTTAGATATCATTGCCTGCGTTTGGCATTGGTAACATTGGTCTGTTTCAATGTGATTATCACCTGCATGGGACAACACTCCGATTACTAGAATGTGTCTTTGTCTTTTTTATGCTTACGGCGTTAACCGTCTTTCTGGCATCCCCTCACCTTCTTTCAGTCCCGAACATAAGGACTACGTCCCTCCTTCGCAAATTCTTGAAACGAAGTCGAGGCGGGGATAGTGCGACTGGGTAAATCACTATCTCCATATTCCGTGCCCAGGCAGAGTAGGCAAAGTGAAATGAGGAAGAAAGCACCAATGTTTCAACTTGGCAGATGGAACGTAACAACCTTGTGCCCTGGACTTCCTTTTTGGCATTTTTTTTTCTGCCCGTCTAAATTACGCCTTCGGAAATAGTTCAGGAGACATTTACATTCGCACAAGATCAGATGGCTCCCTGTTCAACTTAGCATAACTTAGAGCAAAAACCAAAACAAATGTTGCCCTACTTAAAGAACATTTATTTTCTGACGATGCAGCCCTAGTCGCTCATAGTGAAGCCACCCTACAGTCGCTGATCAACAACCTGGACAAAGCATGCGACCTTTCTTCACTGTCAATTAGTGTTCAGAAAACAGTCCTACTAAGTCAAGGCGACATCAAACCTCTATTAATCACTTTAAAAGATTGTTCACTAGAATCAGTTCAGAAATTCACATATCTTGGATCCACAATTACGCAAACCACTTCTCTTGATGATGAAATAAACAGCCGAATTGGTAAGACAGTTACGACTTTCAGCAAACTCGCAGAAAGGGACTCGAACAATACGAAACTAAGACTAAACACTGAACTCTTAATATATCAAACGTGTGTGCTTAGCACACTATTATGTGGATCTGAAACCTGGACAACATACTCAAATCACGGAAAAAGACTAAATGTCTTCCACATGCGATGTCTCCCTAGAATAATGCACATCAAATGGCGGGACAAAATAACCAACTTAACTGTCCTGCAACGTCCTAAGACCCCAACAATCATGTCGATGCTCAGATGTCTAAGACTAAGATGGCTGGGGCACGTCCTGCGAATGGAAGAAAAACGCATCCCCAAGAAAATACTATATGGTGAACTAATACACGGAAAAACACAAATCGGCAGACCTAAACTACGACCCAGCCTTAAATGGGTACCGGATTTTTTCTGGGAAAGTAGACCGCACGGGCGTAATACCGACCACATTACACCATAACTCATGTGCAGAAGGTCTGTAGAAAATAGGGTCTCTAACACTATTTTCCATATACGCCACGTGACTAGACACTTTACTTTTTTTGGTGTGGTTGCATGGAAAACAGTCAAGACACAGATGCAGAGAATTGTGGTAGGACATGATCGCTTACGTCAGCAGGTATGACGCATAAACATGATGACGACCTGAGGCTTTGTTTAGTCTGGCGTCATAGCAATCTCATGTCATATCTGTAGATGAAATCTTGAAACGTGACATATCCCAATCCGTAGATCTTGCCCAGAAACTTATCAAACGCTTAGTAAACGTTAGAGAACTGCTCACAGCTCTTTGTTATCATCCCATAGTGGCTTATTAGCTCTAATCTTTGAAATGTTTCATGTTTTTTACGGATGAGGATGTCCTGAATCAAGTACACTCTCTTGGTTTTTCAAACCCAGATTTGATGAAAGTGGTTTCAATTTGTAAGACCAGACATCACATTTATAGCTAAAGTCAACATTATACGTACAAATGATATTTGAGTAATTAATGTTCAAGAAGGTTAAAGAATGCCGAGAGATTTCTGGGCGCTGCGATATTCATATTTCAACCACAGGAGCTTTTTGTTTTTAAATTCTGAGCTGCAACTTCTTATAATAATGTTGGATATGAAATAGAAGAAACATGTGACTTGGATCTTCCAGGAAAGACATAAAGATGAAATCGAATAAAGTAACAAGCAAATGTTTGCGGCCATGTCTTGGTCAGCATAAAGATGAAATCGAATAAAGTAACAAGCAAATGTTTGCGGCCATGTCTTGGTCAGCATAAAGATGAAATCGAATAAAGTAACAAGCAAATGTTTGCGGCCATGTCTTGGTCAGCATAAAGATGAAATCGAATAAAGTAACAAGCAAATGTTTGCGGCCATGTCTTGGTCAGCATAAAGATGAAATCGAATAAAGTAACAAGCAAATGTTTGCGGCCATGTCTTGGTCAGCATAAAGATGAAATCGAATAAAGTAACAAGCAAATGTTTGCGGCCATGTCTTGGTCAGCATAAAGATGAAATCGAATAAAGTAACAAGCAAATGTTTGCGGCCATGTCTTGGTCAGCATAAAGATGAAATCGAATAAAGTAACAAGCAAATGTTTGCGGCCATGTCTTGGTCAGCATAAAGATGAAATCGAATAAAGTAACAAGCAAATGTTTGCGACCATGTCTTGGTCAGCATAAAGATGAAATCGAATAAAGTAACAAGCAAATGTTTGCGGCCATGTCTTGGTCAGCATAAAGATGAAATCGAATAAAGTAAGAAGCAAATGTTTGCGGCCATGTCTTGGTCAGCATAAAGATGAAATCGAATAAAGTAACAAGCAAATGTTTGCGGCCATGTCTTGGTCAGCATAAAGATGAAATCGAATAAAGTAAGAAGCAAATGTTTGCGGCCATGTCTTGGTCAGCATAAAGATGAAATCGAATAAAGTAACAAGCAAATGTTTGCGGCCATGTCTTGGTCAGCATAAAGATGAAATCGAATAAAGTAACAAGCAAATGTTTGCGGCCATGTCTTGGTCAGCATAAAGATGAAATCGAATAAAGTAACAAGCAAATGTTTGCGGCCATGTCTTGGTCAGCATAAAGATGAAATCGAATAAAGTAACAAGCAAATGTTTGCGGCCATGTCTTGGTCAGCATAAAGATGAAATCGAATAAAGTAACAAGCAAATGTTTGCGGCCATGTCTTGGTCAGTAACCTGATCAACTCAGAATGAGAGGTCAGGTTTCGATCCAGAATGACAGGTTCAGAAAGTAGACCTCTATCACAATGTATCATGTTGTAGTAGGTGGATAAGGTGTAAAATGTCACTGTGCTATGTCAAGGCAGTTGCAGGTGGGAAGGCCAGTGCTCTTCCTCGCTGCCACTTGCCCCAACTCTGTGAGCTGTGCACCCATTCTTTCATCAGTTTTCAAGTCGAAAGGAGAGTGCCAAGCTGTATTTGAACCGTCGTTCACAAAGCTTGCTCGTATCGTCAAGCCAGCACGGTAAACTACGCTACTATTGTTCTTTGGTGTAAGAAAGAACCATGGGACTTTAAAAATAGCATTTCAGTTAAAAAAAAACATCTTGTCCTATAAGTCTATGTCAATAGAAGTGAGAAAGAGAGTTCACCGATGCTACATAGAGCCAATTCCGCCATATGGAAGCGAAACATAGACAGGAGATAACCAAATGAAAAGACGATTAGAGGCAACAGAGATGGGATTTCTCAGAAGAATGTTGAAAGTTTCCTGGACAGCTAAAAAGACCAACGAGAAAATTCTCAAAGAGGCCAACACAAAAAGGAAAAAACTCATAAAAAACATCAGAAAGAAATACATCCACATTTTTTGGGCTCATAAAGAGAAGAGAAAAGATGGAGAACTTCGTTGCAACTGGCAAAATACAGGGAAGGAGATATCGCGGACGACAAAGAGAGAAGATCGTAGGGTGTCATGGCATGAAAACAGTCAACAAAAGAATTGATACGATGCACTATGGATAGAAAATTGCGGAAGGACAAGATCGCCTACGCCAGTCGGTACAGCACATGATGACTATTGTTCTTAGCTTTACTCATACTTAAATGTTTTTTTTCATAGGAAAAAAAAGATGAACTGGCGTAATCCTGACCACATTACCAAAACTGTATCGATAGGCATAGAAACGTGGGTTCTGTATTCTCTATATATCACGGAACTTATGGCGGGTGAGGGCAGGGGGGTCTTTCTTCTTAAGAGTAACGATCAGAGAAAAAGAAGCCAATCACAGAACAGATTGTTTGACAATGTAGACCAATGAAGAGGGAACTCGACAAAGAAAGGGTATAAGGCGGTAGCCATCATCAACACTGCCCGATTAGCCGGACTTTCAAGTACTAGGAAAAGGCAAGATACGAAACGGTAGGAAGATCTATAATCGGATGCCTCTAAAATATAGTACAGGATGACTATTTAAAAAAAAAATAATAATAATGACCTTGATCTCAAGGTAACTGATCTGATGGGTGATAATAGTTCGGGTTTGAATATCGACCGCTTCTAAGTTCACCCAGTCAATTGAAAAAAATGTGTACACCAACCTCAATTTATCCATACAGCTTACGGTTTAGAGGGGACACTTTACTTCAACGTATGTCAAAAGGGTCTCAGCCTCAATAGCAAAAAGACAGAAGTAATAGTTGAAAACAAAGAAAAAGACATCACCGCAATGCACAATAAAGACAAGTGGAACATTATGAATTACTCATACTTAAATGTTTTTTTCATAGGAAAAAAAAGATGAACTGGCGTAATCCTGACCACATTACCAAAACTGTATCGATAGGCATAGAAACGTGGGTTCTGTATTCTCTATATATCACGGAACTTATGGCGGGTGAGGGCAGGGGGGTCTTTCTTCTTAAGAGTAACGATCAGAGAAAAAGAAGCCAATCACAGAACAGATTGTTTGACAATGTAGACCAATGAAGAGGGAACTCGACAAAGAAAGGGTATAAGGCGGTAGCCATCATCAACACTGCCCGATTAGCCGGACTTTCAAGTACTAGGAAAAGGCAAGATACGAAACGGTAGGAAGATCTATAATCGGATGCCTCTAAAATATAGTACAGGATGACTATTTAAAAAAAAATAATAATAATGACCTTGATCTCAAGGTAACTGATCTGATGGGTGATAATAGTTCGGGTTTGAATATCGACCGCTTCTAAGTTCACCCAGTCAATTGAAAAAAATGTGTACACCAACCTCAATTTATCCATACAGCTTACGGTTTAGAGGGGACACTTTACTTCAACGTATGTCAAAAGGGTCTCAGCCTCAATAGCAAAAAGACAGAAGTAATAGTTGAAAACAAAGAAAAAGACATCACCGCAATGCACAATAAAGACAAGTGGAACAATATTAAAACGGGTGAATGAAAAACAGCTTTCCAAAAAATGAGAAAGATACTGTGTAATCCATTTTTGATAACAGAAACAATTAAAAGAATTCCTATATGTTATGTAGAACTAGTCTTAACATACGGATGTAATTCATGGACATTAGGACAACAGACAAGAACATTACTGGAGGCTGTAGTATTGTGGTTTTACAGAAGCATGTTAAGAACACCATGGAGAGATAAGAAGAGTAATGAAAACGTTTTGAAAAGCAAAGAGAGAACTAATTTCCAATATTAGGAAGAAACAATCATCATTATTTTTGGTCGTGTAATGAGAACGGAACAGCTGGAATATATTCTGACAACTGGGAAAGTTGAGGGACGAAGAGATAGAATGGAGCAAAATATACCAGACAGCTTAAGAGAATGGCTTGGCAGAAGGTCAACAAAAGAAATAATAAATAGCTGTCGAGATCGAAAGTTGTGGAGAGACATGATCACCTACACCAGCAGGCATGGTACTTGATGATGATGATGATGATGATGTCAAATTAAACACCGTGTTATTTTACTAACAACAAAACAAATATCAGCAGGGCTGAAACTAAAATGGCAAAATGTTACATCTTCTCAATATTCCTGTATGGTGCAGAAACATGGACATTAGACAAGAAAACAGAACAGAAAATTGAAGCCTTTGAAATGTGGATTTATATAAGAATAGGTAGAATTGGATGGAAAGAAAAGATAACAAACGATGAAGTTTTAAAACAACTAAAAATAAAAAAAGAACTGCTGAACACAATTAGAACAAGACAAATGAAATTGTTGGGGCATGTTAAAAGACACAACAGCCTACTAAAAGTAATATTTGAAGGGCAAATACAAGGTAAAAGAGGCAGAGGCAGACCAAGACTAACATGGACAAGTAACATCAAAAGATGGACACGTCAATCTATGACAGTCTGCACCATCAAAGCAAGAAACAGAATAGAATGGTAATCCATGGTAGCCAACCTTTGTTGCGGAGAAGGCACTCAATGATGATGATGATGTTTTTTTTTTCAGATGTGAACCTTTAAATATGTAAGTCACGTGCTCAAAATGAACGCGTAACATATTTCTTCACATTTGAATTTTGAAAATACACGCCACTGTCCACCGTCAGCCTCCAACAAATTACAATTACTACCAGTCGTTGAAATGACAAGAACCAGCTCTGTTGAATTACCCCAGTGAGTTTCATCTTTGTTATGGAGGTCTCAACTGGTTCATCTAGTGTAATCAGAAAAGATGTGTGCTGTTCGTCATCTGTTTATGTTGTTTTAGGTCATTAAATCGTGGACTAGACTTTCCGCTTCGGTAACAATCGATGTTTTAGGTAATTAAATCGTGGTCTAGACTTTACGCTTCTGTAACAATCGATGTTTTAGGTCACTGTGTGTGCATGTCTGTGTTAGTCACCTCTAGTGACTCGGGCAGATGGTGCTCGTAAACCTGGGAGGGTTGACCATCTAAGGGCAGAATCCCCCTACAGAAAAGACAATCTGGTGCCTTGCAGGAAGATTGGGGACAATCAAAGGCTAAGGAAAGCAAACCTGAAAAAATGCTGGCTGAAATCGGATGCACTGGGCCACTGACGCAGAACACAGTGCAACGTATTAACGGGTGTTCAGTCAGAGTGGATCTCGCGGACTCTAAATGAGACGTTCTGTCTGTGGGGGCGATCAACACACTTAACCTGACAGCTGACTTCATGTGGGAGTCTGGAATCCTACTCTGACTGAGTCCTGATCGCAGAGAGAGAGAGAGGTCATTAAATTGTGGTCTAGACTTTCCTGCTTCTGTAACAATCGATGTTTTAGGTCATTAAATCATGGACTAGACTTTCCGCTTCGGTAACAATCAATGTTTTAGTTCATTAAATCGTGGACTAGACTTTCCGCTTCAGTAACAATCAATGTTTTAGGTCATTAAATCGTGGACTAGACTTTCCGCTTCAGTAACAATCAATGTTTTAGGTCATTAAATCGTGGACTAGACTTTCCGCTTCTGTAACAATCGATGTTTTAGGTCATTAAATCGTGGACTAGACTTTCCGCTTCGGTAACAATCAATGTTTTAGGTCATTAAATCGTGGACTAGACTTTCCGCTTCTGTAACAATCGATGTTTTAGGTCATTAAATCGTGGACTAGACTTTCCGCTTCGGTAACAATCAATGTTTTAGGTCATTAAATCGTGGACTAGACTTTCCGCTTCTGTAACAATCGATGTTTTAGGTCATTAAATCGTGGACTAGACTTTCCGCTTCTGTAACAATCAATGTTTTAGGTCATTAAATCGTGGACTATACTTTCCGCTTCGGTAACAATCAAAGTTTTAGGTCATTAAATCGTGGACTAGACTTTCCGCTTCGGTAACAATCAATGTTTTAGGTCATTAAATCGTGGACTAGACTTTCCGCTTCTGTAACAATCGATGTTTTAGGTCATTAAATCGTGGTCTAGACTTTCCGCTTCTGTAACAATCGATGTTTTAGGTCATTAAATCGTGGACTAGACTTTCCGCTTCTGTAACAATCAATGTTTTAGGTCATTAAATCGTGGACTAGACTTTCCGCTTCTGTAACAATCGATGTTTTAGGTCATTAAATCGTGGACTAGACTTTCCGCTTCTGTAACAATCGATGTTTTAGGTCATTAAATCGTGGACTAGACTTTCCTGCTTCTGTAACAATCGATGTTTTAGGTCATTAAATCGTGGACTAGA
Source organism: Megaustenia siamemsis (assembly GCA_032433765.1). Lineage (NCBI taxonomy): Eukaryota > Metazoa > Mollusca > Gastropoda > Stylommatophora > Ariophantidae > Megaustenia > Megaustenia siamemsis. Next base: position 57,595,236 of record JAVIAB010000088.1, on the reverse strand, counting down.
CTTTCCTGCTTCTGTAACAATCGATGTTTTAGGTCATTAAATCGTGGACTAGACTTTCCGCTTCGGTAACAATCAATGTTTTAGGTCATTAAATCGTGGACTAGACTTTCCGCTTCGGTAACAATCAATGTTTTAGGTCATTAAATCGTGGACTATACTTTCCGCTTCTGTAACAATCGATGTTTTAGGTCATTAAATCGTGGACTAGACTTTCCGCTTCTGTAACAATCGATGTTTTAGGTCATTAAATCGTGAACTAGACTTTCCGCTTCTGTAACAATCAATGTTTTAGGTCATTAAATCGTGGACTAGACTTTCCGCTTCTGTAACAATCGATGTTTTAGGTCATTAAATCGTGGACTAGACTTTCCGCTTCTGTAACAATCGATGTTTTAGGTCATTAAATCGTAGACTAGACTTTCCGCTTCGGTAACAATCGATGTTTTAGGTCATTAAATCGTGGACTAGACTTTCCGCTTCTGTAACAATCGATGTTTTAGGTCATTAAATCGTGGACTAGACTTTCCTGCTTCTGTAACAATCGATGTTTTAGGTCATTAAATCGTGGACTAGACTTTCCGCTTCGGTAACAATCGATGTTTTAGGTCATTAAATCGTGGACTAGACTTTCCTGCTTCTGTAACAATCGATGTTTTAGGTCATTAAATCGTGGACTAGACTTTCCGCTTCGGTAACAATCGATGTTTTAGGTCATTAAATCGTGGACTAGACTTTCCTGCTTCTGTAACAATCGATGTTTTAGGTCATTAAATCGTGGACTAGACTTTCCGCTTCTGTAACAATCGATGTTTTAGGTCATTAAATCGTGGACTAGACTTTCCGCTTCGGTAACAATCGATGTTTTAGGTCATTAAATCGTGGACTAGACTTTCCTGCTTCTGTAACAATCGATGTTTTAGGTCATTAAATCGTGGACTAGACTTTCCGCTTCGGTAACAATCGATGTTTTACGAGGGTGGCTTGTTACGCAGTCGACCAACCGTCCACAGAAAGAGGCGAAACGATATACCGCAGTCATCTATAGCTCTAAAACAAGTAGAGGAATTAAAAACCAAAAATTCACAAACAGCAGAAATAGACGCAAGATGCAACAAAGCTTGTCAAATCATTGGGCAGCTATCACCAGTATTGTCCAAAAAGGAGATAACTCTGGAGGTAAAACAGGAACTCTACAATACAATCTTCATCCCAACGTTGTACTACCAATGCCAGACCTGGACCCTAGATGCAAGAACAATAAGAATAATAACCTCCACTGAGATTAAATGTATTAGACGAATGACAGGAAACAGCCTGAGAGACAAGATCAGAAACGAAAAACTGAGAATAAAATGTTAGGAATAAGCCCCGCCATAGAATATATAAAGAAACAACAGATAAAATGGTTTGGCCACGTTACACGGCAGAAATAAACACAGCACAAAGGAGCCTTCAATAAACGTTGCCAGAACACCAGACCCAAGGGCCGACCACGAAAAAGGTGTTTTGATGGAGTGTTAGAAACACTAGGAAACATAACTGCAGCAGAGGCGAACTGAAGACCGCAAGTTTTATCTCCCCCTGTCGCAGAAAGGCAAATGATTAAGGAAAGAATAGTCTATAGCTCGCATTGCTAAAGACTTCACGCTAGAGAAGGTTTTCTGTGATTTCCCTTTCTGCCCTCTGACCTTCTCTATAGTTGGCTGTGACTGGCTCAGCTTTGTTGATAGTGCAATGTAGGGTTCTTTTCTTCTAAATAGCGATAGAAGAGGAATTGTATTTCTTATCCACATTCTGAGTACGTCATCGATTATATTATGTCTCCCCTTCCTAATAAAGGTAAATAAATATCTTTGTTTTGTCTTTTCGTGTATGAATTCCAGTAAGTGTTTTAGAGTATATACAGGATAACTTTGTAATCAGCGATATTGGGATCAGGGTGGTATAAGTAATGGGGTAGTATTTGATTAGGGCGATAAAAGAAAGTGTTATTGATAGATAAATAGGGTCCTTACAGACATCAGATAAACAGAGTACTTGTAGACATTAGATAAACAGAGTACTTGTAGACATTAGATAAACAGAATAGTTGTAGACACTAGATAAACAGAATAGTTGTAGACATTAGATAAACAGAATAGTTGTAGACATTAGATAAACAGAGTACTTGTAGACATCAGATAAACAGAGTACTTGTAGACATTAGATAAACAGAATAGTTGTAGACATTAGATAAACAGAGTACTTGTAGACATCAGATAAACAGAGTACTTGTAGACATTAGATAATCAGAATAGTTGTAGACATTAGATAAACAGAATAGTTGTAGACATTAGATAAAAAAGAGTACTTGTCTATCTATTGACCTTTCGAGCCACAGCCGACCCATAGGGCGTAGACCAAGATACACCTTCTCCTATCTGAATTTTTGTTCAAGCAGTTTTCTTTTAAAGATATTTTATCAAATCTCGCCATCTGTCTCTGTTCTGTGCAAGCAGCTCTATCTCATTGAAGGAGCCGATTCCTGCTGCTTTTGCCTCTCTCAGCAATGTTCTTCTCAGTGTCTCTATGGGTCTTCCTCTTTTTCTCTTAAACGTTGTTTCCCATATGAGGGCTTGCTTTGCTATTCGGTTTTTATCTCTTCTCATCATATGTCCAACATATGACCATCGTCTTTTCTTTATTACTGAAGATATTAGTGGTTGATTGGCGATTTCTCTAATTTCCTCGTTTGTTTTGAATTCGTTCCATGCTATACCAAGTATTTTCCTTAGACATTTATTTTCGAATGCGTTCAACTTTGTTTCTATATCTCTTGTTGTTTTCCAGCTTTCACACGCATACGTAAGAGTTGATAGTACATTTGATTTGAATAGTCTAAGTTTTGTGTTGAGAGTACTTGTAGACATTAGATAAACAGAATAGTTGTAGAAATTAGATAAACAGAATAGTTGTAGACATTAGATAAACAGAGTACTTGTAGACATTAGATAAACAGAATAGTTGTAGACATTAGATAAACAGAATAGTTGTAGACATTAGATAAACAGAGTACTTGTAGACATTAGATAAACAGAGTACTTGTAGACATTAGATAAACAGGGTTCTTGCAGACATTAGATAAACAGAATAGTTGTAGACACTAGATAAACAGAGTACTTGTAGACATTAGATAAACAGAGTACTTGTAGACATTAGATAAACAAAATAGTTGTAGACATTAGATAATAGAGTAGTTGTAAACATTAGATAAACTGAATAATTGTAGACATTAGATAAATAGAGTACTTGTAGACATTAGATAAACAGAATAATTGTAGACAAATAAACAGGGTCCTTGCAGACATTAGATAAACAGAACAGTTGCAGACATTAGATAAACAGAATAGTTGTAGACATTAAATGAACAGAGCAGTTGTAGACATTAGATAAACAAAGTACTTGTAGACATTAGATAAACAGAATAGTTGTAGACATTAGATAAACAGAATAGTTGTAGACGTTAGATAAAAAGAGTACTTCTATACTTTAGATAAACAGGATCCTTGCAGAAATTAGATAAACAGAACAGTTGTAGATATTAGATAAAGAAGGTCCTAGCAGACATTAGATAAACAGAAGAGTTGTAGACATTAGATAAGCAGAATAGTTGTAGACATTAGATAAACATGGTCCTTGCAGACATTATATAAGCAGAATAGTTGTAGACATTATATAAACAGAGTAGTAGTAGATATTAGATGAACCAACTAACTAATTATATAACTAAACTCAAACAACTAAATTAGACTAAACTAATAACAGCATCAAGAAAACTTTGTAATCAAAGTTAGTAGATACTTGTATATAAACATAGAGCTTCATAGATAGTGCAGTCATAGTTAGCAGATAAACAGTGAGTGAACATACTAGTAGTAAAAGGCAATAGCGAGCCTAGGTGACCGAGTGGTTGGAGCACACATAACTGATGAGATAGGTCCAAGTTCAATTACCAGATGATGTGAACTTTTATTTTTTTCGGACCTAAAAGGCTCCGAGGCTTACCAAACACTAACAAATTTGTACCGAATATTCTTTGGGAAGTAAAACCGACCTGGCGTAATACCGACCACATCACCTACAGATGTTGCATTCGTCATGGATAAATAAGGTCACAAACACAATATCCCTCTTACAGCGAACAAAAGTGAGGATAGGAATTTAACTTAATTTATTTACAGACAATGGGTAGCTGGTAGAGTTAGATTTGTCAATTCCATCGAGTCACAAATCAATCTACTCACAAACAGCAGTTCAATCTGCCCACAACTAAAAACCTTCACGGAGACAGCAGTTCAATCTGCCCACAACTAAAAACCTTCACGGAGACAGCAGTTCAATCTGCCCACAACTAAAAACCTTCACGGAGACAGCAGTTCAATCTGCCCACAACTAAAAACCTTCACGGAGACAGCAGTTCAATCTGCCCACAACTAAAAACCTTCACGGAGACAGCAGTTCAATCTGCCCACAACTGAAAACCTTCACGGAGACAGCAGTTCAATCTGCCCACAACTAAAACCCTTCACGGAGACAGCAGCTCAATCTGACCACAACTAAAACCCTTCACGGACACATCAGCTCAATCTGACCACAAGAAAAAACCTTCACGGAGACAGCAGCTCAGTCTGTCCACATCTAGAATCTACACAGATGCCTCAATTCAATCCTCCCTCACCTAAATTCTCCACAGACGCCTCAATTCAATCTTCCCACACCTAAAATCCCCACAGATGCCTCGGTTCAATCTTCCCTCACCTAAATTCTCCACAGACGCCTCAATTCAATCTTCCCACACCTAAAATCCCCACAGATGCCTCAATTCAATCTTCCCACACCTAAACTCTCCTCATATGCCTCAATCCAATCTTCCCACACCTAAAATCCCCACATATGCCTTAATTCAATCTTCCCACACCTAAAATCCCCATTCATGCCTCAACTCAATCTTCCCACACCTAAAATCTCCACAGATGCCTCAAATCAATCTTCCCACACCTAAAATCTCCACAGATGCCTCATTTCAATCTTCCCACACCTAAAAAATCTCCACAGATGCCTCAATTCAATCTTCCCACACCTAAAATCTCCACAGATGCCTCATTTCAATCTTCCCACACCTAAAATCTCCACAGATGCCTCAATTCAATCTTCCCACACCTAAAATCTCCACAGATGCAGCAATTCAATCTTCCCACACCTAAAGTCTTCACAGATGCATCATTTCAATTTTCCCACACCTAAAATCCCCACAGATGAAGCAATTCAATCTTCCCACACCTAAAATCCCCACAGATGCCTCGATTCAATCTTCCCACGCCTAAACTCTCCTCATATGCCTCAATCCAATCTTCCCACACCTAAAATCCCCACATATGCCTTAATTCAATCTTCCCACACCTAAAATCCCCATTCATGCCTCAACTCAATCTTCCCACACCTAAAATCTCCACAGATGCCTCAACTCAATCTTCCCACACCTAAAATCTCCACAGATGCCTCATTTCAATCTTCCCACACCTAAAATCTCCACAAATACCTCATTTCAATCTTCCCACACCTAAAATCTCCACAGATGCAGCAATTCAATCTTCCCACACCTAAAATCTCCACAGATGCCTCAATTCAATCTTCCCACACCTAAAATCTCCACAGATGCCTCAATTCAATCTTCCCACACCTAAAATCTCCACAGATGCAGCAATTCAATCTTCCCACACCTAAAGTCTCCACAGATGCATCATTTCAATTTTCCCACACCTAAAATCCCCAGAGATGCAGCAATTCAATCTTCCCACACCTAAAATCCCCACAGATGCAGCAATTCAATCTTCCCACACCTAAAATCCCCACAGATGCAGCAATTCAATCTTCCCACACCTAAAATCTCCACAGATGCAGCAATTCAATCTTCCCACACCTAAAATCCCCACAAATGCAGCAATTCAATCTTCCCACACCTAAAATCCCCAAAGATGCAGCAATTCAATCTTCCCACACCTAAAATCCCCACAGATGCAGCAATTCAATCTTCCCAGACCTAAAATCTCCACAGATGCAGCAATTCAATCTTCCCACATCTAAAACCTCCACAGATGCAGCAATTCAATCTTCCCACACCTAAAATCTCCACAGATGCAGCAATTCAATCTTCCCACACCTAAAATCTCCACAGATGCAGCAATTCAATCTTCCCACACCTAAAATCCCCACAGATGCCTCAATTCAATCTTCCCACACCTAAAATCTCCACAGATGCCTCAATTCAATCTTCCCACACCTAAAATCTCCACAGATGCAGCAATTCAATCTTCCCACACCTAAAATCTCCACAGATGCCTCAATTCAATCTTCCCACACCTACAATCTCCACAGATGCCTCAATTCAATCTTCCCACACCTAAAATCTCCACAGATGCAGCAATTCAATCTTCCCACACCTTTAGTCTCCACTAATGCATCATTTCAATTTTCCCACAACTAAAATCCCCACAGATGCAGCAATTCAATCTTCCCACACCTAAAATCCCCACAGATGCAGCAATTCAATCTTCCTACACCTAAAATCTTCACAGATGCCTCAATTCAATCTTCCCACACCTAAAATCCCCATAGATGCAGCAATTCAATCTTCCCACACCTAAAATCCCCACAGATGCAGCAACTCAATTTGCCCAGAACTAAAATATATATGCTCTCCAGCATAACCTAGGTTGAACAGCAAGTACCTCACTTAAAAATACTGAAAACCCTCAACAAACAAATATCAATTCTTAATCCACATAGCAGTTAAACGAATAAGCCCAAATAAGTAGCAGACTGACATGAACAAAACAACCATTTGATAAGTAAACTTTGAAAAATACATGAATTTAAACAACCCATGCAACTCTAGTATGGTGACACTAGGGGCAAAGAAAAAAGAAATACATAAAAATGTGAACCTGCAGTAAAGCTAATTGTAAGGAGAAATGAAATGAATATATCCGAAAAAACGGTATGGTTAAAGCTTTAGGTAATAAATGGACGACATAAATTAGAACAACGTTTCGGCTCAACAGGCCTTCAGCAGGAACAAAAATGCAACACACACACAGAGGGATGTGTATTTTAAAAAATAAATAAATAAATAATAAATAATTTTAAAAATATATATATAAATAAACACATCATTTTGTAAAAAAATAAAATAAAATAAAGTAATGTAAGACAAAAAAATAAAATATAAAATTAAAAGATTAACAATTTAAAAAATAATAATAATAATAATAAAATAAAAGAATTTGTTAAAAAATTTTTTAAATAAATGAATAATAAATAAAATCTAAAAAAAAAATTTTTTTAATAATAATAATAAATACATTAACAGTTTTTTCTGGCAAAAATTAATTATCATTATTTTTGTTTTAAATGCATCTTCTTCTACCTTTTTAGCTCCCAGTGGAGCATAGGTCTTCAACAAACACTTTCCAAGTCGTTCTGTTTTTGCAATTCTTTTAAGATCATTCCATGTCTTCCCCATCATCTTCATCTCTGCTTCAATCTGTCTTCTCCAAGAATTCCTTGGTCTTCCTCTTTGTCTTTTCCCCTGGGGATTCCAAAAAAGGGCCTGTTGTGTAATACTCTCAGTTGGTTTCCGTAGTGTGTGTCCTATCCATCGCCATCGTCTTCGCTGTATTTCTTTATCCACTGGTATTTGACCAGTACATTTCCATAATTCCACGTTAGTGACTTTGTCCTGCCATTTCCATCCCTTTATTCTGCGCAAGCATCCATTAATGAAAGTCTGTACCTTCGTGATTGTCAATTTTGTTATTCTCCATGTTTCACAGCCATATAATAGAACCGACTTAACATTGGAGTTGAAAATTTGTATTTTTGTATTTAGCCTAATTTCTTTGGATTTCCATATGTTTCCCAGTGCAATGAAAGCTCCTCTTGCTTTTGATATCCTTATTTTGGTATCGTTTTCTGTTCCTCCCTCTTTATCTATATTACTGCCCAGATATATATAAGATTGTACGTCTAGTAGAGGTATTTCTCCTAGTTTTATTTGGTTATTGCCAACTGCATTAATTCTCATAATGTTGGTCTTATCTCTATTAATCTTTAGTCCTAGCTGTTGTGATCTCTCATCTAATATACTCATTTTATCTTGCATCTGTTGGTGGCTGTGTGATAGGAGAGCTATGTCATCAGCAAAGTCTAAATCATCAAGTTGTTTGGTCAGTGACCACTGGATCCCATTTCTGTTGTTTTGAGTTATTTTCATAATCCAATCTATGGCCAGTAGAAAGAGAAATGGAGACAGAAGGCATCCTTGCCTTACTCCTGTTCTTATTTCAAATGCTTCTGTAAGCTGTCCTTCATGCACCACACTACATTTTGTTCCTTCATACATTGTTTTTATCAGGTTAATAAACTTTATGGGGATTCCATAATGACTCAGCAACTTCCAAAGCATTCTTCTGTCTAAACTATCAAATGCCTTTTCGTAATCTATGAATCCAATATAAAGTGGGGATTTTAGTTCTAAACTTTGTTCAACTATTATACGTAGAGTAGTTATTTGATCAGCACATGATCTGTTCTTCCTAAAACCTGCTTGTTCATCTCTCAAGTGTTTCTCTATAGCCTCTTTTAGTCTCTCCAGAATGATTCTGCCTAATATTTTTCCTGGCACTGATAGTAGCATAATTCCCCTATAATTTGTGCACTCCTGTAAACTTCCTTTCTTTGGTAGTTTGATCATATAACCTTCTCTCCAGTCTTTAGGTATTTCTTCCCTCTCCCAAATTTTATCCAATAGATTATGTAACATCTTGGTAGAGGTGATAATATCTGCTTTGATGGCTTCCGAAGGAATTTCATCTGGTCCTGTGGCTTTACCATCTTTTAATAGTTTGATGGCTTTCATTATTTCTTCTTTGCTTGGTTTTCCGCAGTTAACGTGTAATTCTTCTTCTGCTGGTAGTATATCTGGAGGATTATTTGAGCCGGGTCTGTTCAAAAGTTCTTCAAAGTGCTCCTTCCATCTCTCCATTTGTTCCCTTATATTACTAAGCAGATTTCCTTTCTTATCTTTGATAAAGGTGTTGATCTGTTTGTATTTTCCACCTAATTTCTTTGTGCTGTTGTACAGTTCTTTCATATTCCCTTTATTTGCTGCTTCTTCTGCCTCTTTAGCTAATTCATCTATATATTTCCTCTTATCCCTTTTAATGCATCTTCTCACTTCTTTGTTCACCTCTGTGTAAGCTTCCTGTGTCTTGGCTTTATTACTTCTTGTTTTGCTTTTATTTATGTCTGCTTTCTTGTTCTTTCTTTCTTTAATTTTATCCAGGGTCTCTGCTGTCATCCATGCCTTATTCTGGCGTTCTCTTTTCCCCAGTGTTTCTTCGCATGTCTCTTTCCATATATTTTTTACCTGTTTCCAATGATCTTCTATATTTATTGTATTTTCTAGTTGTTGGAGGACTTGGTATTTGTTTGATATTGTGACTGCGAATTTATCTTTAATTCCTTGTTCTTTAAGAAACCCTACATTGAAATACTTTCTGCCCTTATTCGTTGTAGTATACCTTTTTAATTTAATTTTAAGTTTGGCTAACAGAAGATGATGATCAGAAGTTTTAAATGCATATTTGTGTGTTTTTGTTTTATTTCCCTTGTTCCTACTGAAGGCCTATTGAGCCGAAACGTCGTTCTAACTTGTGTCGTCCACTTTCATGACGTAAAACTTTTAACTTTTACTTTTATTTTCTTCTGTTATTTTGTCTATATATTATGTTGACAGTAGCTGTGAGCACAGATTGATACTTGTGTTTCATTTACAGCCTCAGTCACCGTTATGTTTCAGCCTACCACACAATGAACATTCGACTATACACTGAAATATTCGCCATCGTTCTCATCTCAGTTACTATGGCGATAGTAGACGCTAAGAAATGTCGAAAGGCGGACAGAAAGGAGGGAAAGTGCGGCAGACGAGACAGGCGAGAGAAAGAGGCAAAGAAACCTGGTATGTCCTGATTTATTTATATTTTTGTAAATAGAACCATCATCACTACGCTCGATCACCCTACACTCGGACAATCGTCACTATTTACTGACAATTATCCATATAATCAGACAACCATCATTATAATCATCCATATAATCAGACAATCATTAATATAATCATCCATGTAATGAGACTATCATTACTATACTCAACAATCACCGCCAAACTCAGACAATCAACACTATACTCAGACAATCAACACTATACTCAGACAATGAACACTATACTCATATAATCACCACCATACTCAGACAATCACCACCATACTCAGACAATCATCACCATACTCAGATAATCATCACGATACTCAGACAATCACCACCATACTCAGACAATCATCACCATACTCAGACTATCGCCACCATACTCAGAGAATCACCACCATACTCAGGCAATCATCACCATATTCAGACAATCATCACCATACTCAGATAATCATCATAATACTCACACAATCATCACCATACTCAGACAATCAACACCATACTCAGACAATCACCACCATATTCAAACAATCACCACCATACTCAGATAATCACCACCATACTCCGATAATCATCACACTTAGATCCATACTCAGATAATCACCACCTTACTCAGATAATCAGCACACTCAGATCCATACTCAGATAATCACCACCATACTCAGATAATCAGCACACTCAGATCCATACTCAGATAATCACCACCATACTCAGATAATCAGCACACTCAGACCCATACTCAGATAATCACCACCATACTCAGATAATCACCACCATACTCAGATAATCACCACCATACTCAGATAATCACCACCATACTCAGATAATCACCATTATACTCAGACAATCATCACCATAATCAGATAATCACCACCTTACTCAGATAATCATCACCATACTCAGACAATCATCACCATACTCAGATAATCAGCACACTCAGAATATCATCACCATGCACAGAAAATCACCACCATACTCAGATAATCACCACCATACTCAGACAATCAGCACTATACTCAGGTAGTCGCCACCATACTCAGACAATCAGGACTATACTCAGATAATCACCACCATACTCAGACAATCACCACCATACTCAGATAATCACCACCATACTCAGATAATCACCACACTCAGAATATCATCACCATACTCAGATAATCCCCACCATACTCAGATAATCACCACACTCAGAATATCATCACCATACTCAGATAATCCCCACCATACTCAGATAATCACCACACTCAGAATATTATCACCATACTCAGAATATCATCACCATACTCAGATAATCCCCACCATACTCAGATAATCACCACACTCAGAATATCATCACCATACTCAGATAATCCCCACCATACTCAGATAATCACCACACTCAGAATATCATCACCATACTCAGACAGTCATCACCATACTGAGATAATCACCACCATACTCAGACAATCACCACCATACTCAGATAATCACCACCATACTCAGATAATCACCACCATACTCAGATAATCACCACCATACTCAGATAATCATCACCATACTCAGATAATCACCATGCTCAGAAAATCACCACCATACTCGGATAATCATCACCTTACTCAGACAATGATCCCCACATTCAGACAATCATCACCACACTCGGACAATCATCACCACACTCAGACAATCATTACCACACTCAGACAATCATCACCACACTCAGATCTCACCTATTAGCAATACCTTTCCTGCTAACGCTAGAGCTAGATGATCTTAGCGCATGAATTCCAAAGCATCAGCGAAGGCCGTCGGTGGTAGTTTGATAAAAATTGGTAATTATTGTAAACCAAGCTAGGATTTTTACTTTCACTTTTGCAATTAGGCTCAGGAATTGGCATCCAGCCTACTTTTTCTTCTTTTTTTCTTTCTTTTTTTTTTTTTTTTGCAATTTTTAGACGACAAAGTCTCTTTTACCTGCTCAACGTGAGCATTGGGACTATTTTTTTTTAATCGTTATTTTACGATAGGGCTATGTACAGAAATAATAAATAACTGTCGAGATCGAAAGTTGTGAAGAGACATGATCACCTACGCCAGCAGGTGCGGTACTTGATGATGATGGTCATCCTCATATCCGCTCTAGTGCTTGTTCCAGCATTTCTCAAAGCATATCAGATTGTTGCTGGAAGGATTTGATTGTAGACACATCTGCTTTTCCCACTAAGCACTCCGGCCCGACCAGACCACAGCCATCAATAGATTTACTAAGGTCCGCGGGCTGAAAGCAACCCGGGCAAACCCTCAAACTAACGTAACGTTTTCTGCTATTGGAGCTATAGACGACTGACGTCATTCAACCCATAACCTCGGGAATAATAGAACAAAGAAGTATGTGTTAGCACTCGGAAAAATTGACAGACAAACAACAATAGAAAAAAACGAAGAACAATGTATGGTCCGTTAGAAAAAAACGAAGAACAATATATGGTCAAATATATGGTACACTATTATTTGTACCCATAACCTCCCCTGCTCGCATAGCTAAAATCGTCACGCCAGTTGAAGGTTTTCCACAAGTTCTCTCCAGCCTTACTAGATATATAGATAGGAAAAATAAATTTAAAAATAGAAAAAAATGGTATGTAAGAAGCTTTACGTGATAAGGGGACGACACAGACTAAACGACGTTTAGGCCCAATAGGCCTTCATCAGGAACAAACAAAAAAACACACACACAAAACTAATAACGAAACAACCGAAACAAAAACCATAGAAATGTGTTAAAGAAAACAAAATTATCTATCCTGTGTGTAAACAGAGGTCAAAACTAAAAGGAAATAGCAACCAAGTGCGGCTGTCGTGAACGTACAGAAACGTGCAGAAATGAGCGCAAATGCACACAGTACCAGAGGAGTTCACACATGCTTTACTGCAGCTTCGCATTTTATGCCTTAACCCTTTCCTAGATCTATAGATAGCTGTGACAAGACGCCTTTTCCACCTTATTAGGGTCTCGATATATAGGTCATTCCTATTCTGCTTCTTTACTTTTAGGAGTTGAAGAGCAAACTTGGCGATGTCCACTTTCACTATAAATAGCCACAATGTGCACGTCACTGTTTCATTATCTGTTTCTATTGAAATGGCATGGATTAAACAACAGAAAACATTTTCCGTGGTGGAACACAAAACTGTTAATCTTGTTCCTCTTCTTTTACCTTTCAGCTCCCTGTGGGGCATAGGTCGTCAACAAACACTTTCAGCTCCCTGTGGGGCATAGGTCGTCAACAAACACTTTCAGCTCCCTGTGGGGCATAGGTCGTCAACAAACACTTTTCAAGCTGTTCTGTCTCTTGCCATTCTTTTAAGATCATTCCATGTCTTCCCCATCATCTTCAACTCTGCTTCCATAGGTCTTCTCCAAGAATATTTTGACCTTCCTCTTTGTCTTTTTCCTTGGGAGTTTCAAGAAAGGGTCTGTTGTGTAATACTCTCAGTTGGCTTCCGCAGAGTGTGTCCTATCCAGCGCCATCGTCTTCACTGTATCTCTTTATCCTCTGGTATTTCACTGGTACATTTCAATAATTCTTTGTTAATGATTTTGTCCTGCCATTTTCATCCTTTTATTCTGCGTAATGATCCATTAATGTAGGTCTGTATCTTCATGATTGTCATTTTTGTTGTTCTCCATGTTTCACGGTCATATAATAAGACTGATTTAACAGTAGAGTTGAACATTTGTATTTTTGAATTTATCATAATTTCTTTGGATTTCCATATGTTTCCCAGTGCAATGAATGCTCATTTTGATTTTGATATCCTTATTTCGGTATCATTTATTTTCTGTTCCTTCTTCATTGTCTATACTACTGCTAAACTGCCATTATGTTTTTCTTTAATGTTAATGAGAGCCTGTAGCCTAGTGTAGCTGACCCAACTCACATAAACTTTAGTTCACGTCATTTCTAGAGAATGATTGCTTGTACAAAGGCTAAACAAACGGTAGCAAGGCATGATCGAACAGCTGTCGATGTATTCTAGCACATAAAATACCTTCTGTTTGATCGGCGCCGTTTTGTGGATCACATAGCGTGTGTGCACGTCGAACATTTCAAGTAAATCTTTCGCAGTTGAACTGGAAGTGGATTTTGTTATATTACCTTTACACACAATCACCATTTGTTGGCCATGTAATGAGAAGAGAACAACTTGAATATATTGTAACAACTGGGAAAATTGAGGGACGAAGAGATAGAGGGAAGCAAAGAGAAAAAATACCAGACATCTTAAGAGAATGGCAGAAATGATAGATAACTGTCAAGATCGAAAGTTGTGGAGAGACATGATCACCTACGCCAGCAATCCCGGTACTTGATGATGATGATGACCTTTACACACACAATTCACTTAGGGAAAATATAAATAGGTACAATTTTGTATGGACACCCTGTACACACATAAAACGAATGCCCGTACTTTCGTTCGCTGGGAATGAACGTATATGTTTATTGTGTTGAAATGAGTTCAGACATAAAGAAACTGATGTTAATACAAAATAAAGCTGTATTCCTGGACGAAGGCAAGTGTAGTTCTTCTGTTTATCATTCGACAGGAGTGTCACGCTGAGTTTATCTGCGAACCTTGGCTCAAGAAATCGGAAAATAGGTTAGTGAGTAGGTGAGGTAGAAATCAACGGGCTAGTAATTGAGTGAGTTTAAAGGTTTATGGATCCGCTTTTGCGCTCGTCACCAACATAGCCCATTTCTAGCCTGCAGCCTTGCGTCTGTCCAAACGGTCTTCTTCAGTTCTTGTGGGGACACTTTCAACGTTCCTAGTTCCCTGTGGGTTCCACTTTACTATTAGTCCTGCACGGGAGGCAGTGTGAATTGTACTCGTGGTTGGAAAAAGAATACCCCCGCAGTCGACCCAGCCGCTGGCAGAAATGGGTACCAGAGTCGTACACCGGGAAGGTGAAGAATACCGCCTCGCATCGTGAGTCTCGATGCTTGAAGCGACACTATCCAGAAGTCTCTATTTCTAGATAGGCGGCCGAGCACATTTGGGTGAAAACTCGCGTGCTAAGACGCCGGTTCAAGTCTCGTACTTTACCTTTAATACACAATGATACCAATCCTCCGCATCTGAACATTTTTCGCTGGTATTTTTTTTTATTGGAGGGTGTGGGAGGGGACCGCGTTATTATTACTTGACCAAACTCTAAGTCCAGTACCCATTTTAAATTACACATGAATTTACGAAAGCATATATGTATGAAACTAAGTCAACCACGATTTTTGGTTACTGAAAAAAGGGTTAGCATTAACAATGTCTGCTTCCTTACTCATAAATCATTTATCTCACAAACTGACTCAAACTAATGTTCTTATTCATTCAGTTACTCATTAACTCAAATATTGCTCAGATCTGAGCTTGTTTTTGACCCTACCATCAGCTGATCAATTACACAGCGTATCTCACCACTCGTTTGTTTTCCTTCTGACCACAGAACGGCACACAGGGAAGACATTTTTATTTCTTATACTAGTTCGACGTTATTTTGTTTTATATGGTTCATTTTTAGTTAGCTATGTAGGACTAAGTAATGGTACCAACAAAGAAAAAGACATTATCTCAGTGCAAAATAAAGACATGTGGAACAATATTAAAACAGGTAAATGAATTTAAATATTTGTGAACTTTGTTAACCTCAGACGAAAGATGTACAACAGAGGTGAGATGCAGAATGGCTCAGGCAAAAGCAGCTTTCCAAAAAATGAGGAAGATACTATACAATCCATTTATGACAATAGAAACAAGAAAAAGAGTTCTTAAATGTTATGTAGAGCGAGTCTTAACATATGGATGTGATTCATGGGCAATAGGACAACAGACAAGAAACACACTGGAGTCTGTAGAAATGTGGTTTTACAGAAGAATGTTGAGAATACCATGGACAGCTAAGAAGAGTAATGAAAGCGATCTCAAAGAGGCCAAAGCAAAAAGAGAGCTAGTTTCCGATATTAGGAGGAAACAATCATCATTTTTTGGCCATGTAATGAGAAGACAACAGCTGGAATATATTGTAACAACTTGGAAAATTGAGGGACGAAGAGATAGTGGGAAGCAAAGAGAAAAGATACCAGACAGCTTAAGAGAATGGCTTGACAGAAGGTCAACAACAGAAATGATAAATAACTGTCGTGATCGAAAATTGTGGAGAGACATGATCACCTACGCCTGCAGGCTTGGTACTTGATGATGATCATGATGATAGTACAATTTTGATTATTTACATATCTGTGTGTGTGTGTTGTTTGTTTGTTCCTGCTGAAGGTCTATTAAGCCGAAACGTCGTCCATTAATCACATAAAGCTTTAACCATGCCATTGTTTTCTATTTGTTTTTTTTTATTTCTTCTTCACATTCAGGTTTATTGCAGCCTCACATTTTATTTATTTGCAATAATCCCTTCAGATCACATATTTCTGCATCAGTGTTAAGTTTATTTTTTCGTTAATTGGTTGAACGCATTCATTATCTCCCTAATAGATTAACGCAACCACGCATTAACCTATTCACAGCGGTGATCACTCATTCGTAGCACAGCTCACCAACACATTAATGTATTCATATCTGTGTTAATCATACCTCAACTCACTCAATCTTTAAACTATACGTAACACAACTCACTCATCATTCACTTATTAACTCATTATTTTCTTGCTGTAGTAATGGTCATATCGAAGAAACAATCATCACCATCATGCAGCATAAAAATAATAATACATAAATAGTATTATATGGGGAACTTCCGAGGCGATAATAGGGAATAATAGAACAAAGAAGTATGTGTTAGCACTCGGAAAAATTGACAAACAACAATAGAAAAAAACGAAGAACAATATATGGTCCGAAGCGGGATCGAACCCGTACTCAGTGGCACCGCGCCTTGCCACGAGAAGCCGAACGCTTGGCACACTGCCACGCAGGCAACTAAAAAAATTGGCTATTGCAGCAGTGTCTTACACGAAAGGCCTTCTCAATGACTATAGCATAGGGTAACGATCACAGACCGGAAATAAATTGTATATTTGTACTTTCCTATTAATGCAAGTATCTCCCAGTAGGGCAGAATACTTGTGTTGTAGACAAACATTTATTGGACGAAACAGCACGAATAGTAGTTCCCAGTATTATCGCCTCGGAAGTTCCCCATATAATAATATTTATGTATTATTATTTGTACCCAGTATATAACCACTGGGAACTACTATTCGTGCTGTTTCGTCCAATAAATGTTTGTCTACAACACAAGTATTCAGCCCTACTGGGAGATACTTGCATTAATAGAAAAGTACAAATATACAATTTATTTCCGGTCTGTGATCGTTACCCTATGCTATAGTCATTGAGAACGCCTTTCGTGTAAGACACTGCTGCAATAGCCAATTTTTTTAGTTGGCTGCGTGGCAGTGTGCCAAGCGTTCGGCTTCTCGCGGCAAGGCGCGGTGCCACTGAGTACGGGTTCGATCCCACTTCGGACCATATATTGTTCTTCGTTTTTTTCTATTGTTGTTTGTCTGTCAATTTTTCCGAGTGCTAACACATACTTCTTTGTTCTATTATTCCCCAGCATAAAAATAACCAGGACAAATCTGAAATAAGTGTAACGCGTCAAATACTTGGGCACAATAATAACATCAGATGGAAGATGCACCACAGAAATAAAAAGCAGAATAACTCAGGCCAAAATAACAATTCAGAAAATGAAAAATATCTTATGCAACAAATCTATGTCATAGAAGTGAGAAAGACAGTTCATCGATGATATATAAAGCCAATTGTGACCTATGGAAGTGAATCATGGACAGTAAACAAACAAATGAAAAGATGATTAGAGGCCACTGAGATGGGATTTCTCAGAAGAATGTTGAAAGTTCCCTGGACAGCTAACAAGATCAACGAGGAAATTATCAAAGAGGCCAACAGAAAAAGGGAGCTTCTAAAAAAATATTAGAAAGAAACAATCAACATTTTTCCGGTACATCATCAGAAGAGGAAAGTTGGAATACTTAGTTACAACTGGCAAACTACAGGGAGAGAGAGAGAGAGATCACGGACGACAAAGAGATAAAATACTGGATAGCTTGGTGTCATGGTATGGAAAACAGTCAACAACAGAATTGATATATGCACAATTGAATAGAAAGTTGTGGAAGGACATGATCGCCTACGTCAACCGGTATGGCACTTGATGATGATGATTTTCTTGTTTTCTCTCTCGTTATCTTAACTTCACCTTTAAGCTCACTCAATTACTAGCCCATTCACATCTCCGTCACCTATTCAATAGCCATTAAGTGTTACCTGATAAACTCATTACCTAATTACTGGTTGACTCACTCATTAACCTATTTATTTATTGCCTCTTTCCTGCACTCGTCTATTCAGCTGTTACCTTATTCTTTATTTTGACTTACGTTTATGTATTTGGTTATTTGGTTATGGAAGACCACGGTATCACTGCAAACGAATTAAAATCCATAACTGCTCAACCGCCCGTGCCAGTGGAATCATCCGAATTACTAACTCATCTCCCAAACAAAGAAAAATAGCTGTAGTCCCCATCATAGCAGTCTCAGCACACGCCAAAAGACATAAGGCGAAACCGCATAGAAAGTGAACACGGCCAACTGTTCCCTATCATACGATATCAGCATTCATCGTAAACAATTGGAATATCGGAACATGATCAAAACGGATGAAACATACAGCTCACGGTGTGCACAGAGCACTTAACTCAGTAGCTCCTGCAACAAGCCGGACTTGGGATATGAGGAAACTGCAACAAGGTTACGTTTATGTAGCTCCTTGTGAAACAAAGGGCAGCAACTACACTCTGCCAACGAACCCGGTTCTGTGCTAATCTTCTTCAACTGAGTGCACATGCATCCTACAACCCTTGCTAATGGCTCAACGGTTCTTCTCCAGAATTATTTGGGCTTTTCAATTTCCTAGTTTTTAGTGAATTCCATTTCATAGATGTCTTACACTATTACTCGGTGGTCTTTGCAATGTGTGGCCAACCCATCCGCACTTCCTTTCTTGATCCTCGTTACTGTATATGGGCAGTTCTCTACCAAATGTTTTAATCCGTAAATTTAATTAACCATTTAATATTAAGAAGCTGTCGGAAGCATGTTTTTGTTAAAGACTTAAGTTTGTTGCTTTTTGTATTTGTTTCTCTCCATGTTTCGGAACCATAGCGTAGGACTGCCTTGACATTTGTGCTGAAGATCATGTCACGATTTCGTTCCGCAGAGAGACCGCACCGGACTCCGACACTGGGCGAAGAGTGACGCAGGCACTTCTGACTTTGTTAGTTCTGCTTGTATTGTCTTCACCAGTTCTGCCGTCTATGCTCACTACACTGTCTAAATCAGTGAACTTTCCTGTCTCTTTTTTTTGTTGATTCCTTGGGGTAGGATTGCTATCTGTTGTTTGTTGTTGATCTCCATGTTAACTTATTTTGGTATCTGCTGTTTGTTCGTGATCTCCATATTATCTTATTTGGTATCTGTCGTTTGTTGTTGATCTCCAGGTTAACTTATTTGGTATCTGTTCTTGATTTTCATGTTAATTTATTTGGTATCTGGGGACTGGTTGGTCTCGAGGTAAGACGCCGGCCTCTAGACAGAGAGGTTGAGGGTTCAAATCCCGGCTACACCGGTTGGGATTTTTATTTATAATTTATCTCTCCGGCAACCACCCCTGTTCTCAGCAGCGAGGCCCGGCTTGAAACGTCAATTACTCATCGACGGAAAAAATATAAGTACCTCCGAAGTCGGAGTTATCTGCCTGTGCGGCGAGGGACCCCTGTGCACACGGCTGCCAGGGAAAAATGGATTAACACGCAAAATTCAGTTCCTAGTCTCTAGGGACTTCGTCAGAGGTAAATGCTGGCGAATGACAAAAAAAAAATGTAGTATCTGTTCTTGATTTTCATTTTAACTTATTTGGTATCTGTTGTGTGTTGTTGATTTTCATGTTAACTTATTTGGTATCTGTTGTGTGTTGTTGATTTTCATGTTAACTTATTTGGTATCTGTTGTGTGTTGTTGATTTTCATGTTAACTTATTTGGTATCTGTTGTGTGTTGTTGATTTTCATGTTAAATTATTTGGTATCTGTTCTTGATTTTCATGTTAACTTATTTGTTGTCTGTTTTTTATTTTCATGTTAACTTATTTGTTGTCTGTTTTTGATTTTCATCTAAACTTATTTGTTGTCTGTTTATGATTTTCATCTAAACTTATTTGTTGTCTGTTTTTTATTTTCATGTTAACTTATTTGTTGTCTATTTTTGATTTTCATCTAAACTTATTTGTTTTCTGTTTTTGATTTTCATGTTAACTTATTTTTGTCTGTTTTTGATTTTCATGTAAACTTATTTGTTGTCTGTTTTTTATTTTCATGTTAACTTATTTGTTGTCTGTTTTTTATTTTCATGTTAACTTATTTGTTGTCTGTTTTTTATTTTCATGTTTACTTATTTGTTGTCTGTTTTTGATTTTCATGTAAACTTATTTGTTGTCTGTTTTTGATTTCATGTTAACTTATTTGTTGTCTGTTTTTGATTTTCATGTTAACTTATTTGTTGTCTGTTTTTGATTTTCATGTTAACTTATTTGTTGTCTGTTTTTGATTTTCATGTAAACTTATTTGTTGTCTGTTTTTGATTTTCATGTAAACTTATTTGTTGTCTGTTTTTGATTTTCATGTAAACTTATTTGTTGTCTGTTTTTGATTTTCATGTTAACTTATTTGTTGTCTGTTTTTGATTTTCATGTAAACTTATTTGTTGTCTGTTTTTGATTTTCATGTTAACTTATTTGTTGTCTTTTTTGATTTTCATGTAAACTTATTTGTTGTCTGTTTTTGATTTTCATGTAAACTTATTTGTTGTCTGTTTTTGATTTTCATGTAAACTTATTTGTTGTCTGTTTTTGATTTTCATGTAAACTTATTTGTTGTCTGTTTTTGATTTTCATGTAAACTTATTTGTTGTCTGTTTTTGATTTTCATGTAAACTTATTTGTTGTCTGTTTTTGATTTTCATGTTAACTTATTTGTTGTCTGTTTTTGATTTTCATGTTAACTTATTTGTTGTCTGTTTTTGATTTTCATGTTAACTTTTTTGTTGTCTGTTTTTGATTTTCATGTAAACTTATTTGTTGTCTGTTTTTGATTTTCATGTAAACTTATTTGTTGTCTGTTTTTGATTTTCATGTTAACTTATTTGTTGTCTGTTTTTTATTTTCATCTAAACTTATTTGTTGTCTGTTTTTGATTTTCATGTAATCTTATTTGTTGTCATTTTTTTATTTTCATGTAAACTTATTTGTTGTCTGTTTTTGATTTTCATGTAAACTTATTCACGCACAGATTATTTCCGTTTCCTGCTCATATACCAGACCATGAATCTCCTTGATCATTAACCAGTTTGTGTTAGCACTGACGTAATTACCCCCCCCCTCCTCCCCCGGAAAGTATATTCTAACTTGGCTTGACGAGAATATTCTTCAAAGGCATGTCATTTGCGAAAAGAAACATAAATTGTGAATTCAGCAAAGACGTGAGCACACCCACGGTTTCAATCTCAAGCGTGCAACATCTGAAACAAATATATACACATACACACGCTCCCACATCTCATATCATATATCCCATATAGTCCCATATAACGCATCAGACTCATACACTCACGCATTCAATCTAAAAATAAAACGTTAAAACATGCTCATGTATATATATATATATATATATATATATATATATATATATATATATATATATATATATATCATCATCATGATGTACCATGCCGGTTGGCGTAGGCGATCATGTCCCTCCACAATCTTCTATCTACAGTGCATCGTATCAGTTCTGTTGTTGACTGTTTTCCATGCCATGACACCAAGCTATCCAGTATTTTCTCTCTTTGTCGTCCGCGATCTCTTTTTTCTTTAATATTGCCAGTTGTAACCAATTATTCCAACTTTCCTCTTCTCATGATGTGATGTCAAACACAATTTCGCCATCAGTCTCAGTAGTAAAGCATTGCATATATTCAGTCTCAGGAGTAAAACGTTACACACATTCAGTCTCAGGAGTAAAACATTACACACATTCAGTCTCAGGAGTAAAACATTACACACATTCAGTCTCAGGAGTAAAACATTACACACATTCAGTCTCAGGAGTAAAACGTTACACACATTCAGTCTCAGGAGTAAAACGTTACACACATTCAGTCTCAGGAGTAAAACATTACACACATTCAGTCTCAGGAGTAAAACGTTACACACATTCAGTCTCAGGAGTAAAACATTACACACATTCAGTCTCAGGAGTAAAACGTTACACACATTCAGTCTCAGGAGTAAAACGTTACACACATTCAGTCTCAGGAGTAAAACATTACACACATTCAGTCTCAGGAGTAAAACATTACACAAATTCAGTCTCAGGAGTAAAACATTACACACATTCAGTCTCAGGAGTAAAACATTACACACATTCAGTCTCAGGAGTAAAACATTACACACATTCAGTCTCAGGAGTAAAACATTACACACATTCAGTCTCAGGAGTAAAACATTGCACAAATTCAGTCTCAGGAGTAAAACATTACACAAACTCAGTCTCAGAGGTAAAACATTGCACAAATTCAGTCTCAGGAGTAAAACATTACACACATTCAGTCTCAGGAGTAAAACATTGCACAAATTCAGTCTCAGGAGTAAAACATTACACACATTCAGTCTCAGGAGTAAAACGTTACACAAACTCAGTCTCAGAGGTAAAACATTGCACAAATTCAGTCTCAGGAGTAAAACATTACACACATTCAGTCTCAGGAGTAAAACATTGCACAAATTCAGTCTCAGGAGTAAAACATTGCACAAATTCAGTCTCAGGAGTAAAACATTACACACATTCAGTCTCAGGAGTAAAACATTGCACAAATTCAGTCTCAGGAGTAAAACATTGCACAAAAAAATTCACGTATTTAATCTGGTGAAGCATTACAAAAGTAAATACATTCAATCTCAGAAGTAAACTGTAAAGCATTATACACACAGGCACGCACACTCATGAATTCAATTTTAGAATACACACACACATATCCCAGCTCATACATAACCAACACAAACACTCACTGTACATTCCTACAACACAAACTCTGTACAGACAACTCTCTTGGATGTAAATTATTCCAGCACATTCCCACGTGTATTTCCATCTCACAAACACCGCTTCCCGAACACCTGTGGAGAAACACTAAGCCCATGGAAGCCACCATCCTCTCTAACATCCAACTATCCCTGACCTACCACTCTGTGTCAATCTGTCTTTCTGATAAAAGGAACATTCGACGCAAGGGGAGATAAACCTACAGGTATACGTTTCAGTTCGGTGCAAATTTTCTACCTGGATGGAAAATGTAAATAGCCCAGGCGCTTTTAAACATTCAGCTACGGAAATAAGGAGGATGAGTCTGTGGTGGCTGAGTGGATGCAGCTCTCACTATTGACTAGAATGTGCTGGCTGAGTGGTTGGGTCAAGGCAAATCAATGCACAACAATTGCGAATCAACAGCAAAAGCTAATTGTAAGAGAAAATGAAAAAAAATAGGGAAGACATTTTGTTTTCAATTTCCTTTTATTTCTCTTTCTAGATGGAAATTATTATACTTTTAATTAGTTTATTTATTTTAAACACATATTTGTATGTGTGTTCTATGTTTGTTCCTGCTGAAGGCCTATTGAGCTGAAACGTCGTTCTGGTTTGTGTTGTCCACTTGTTACGTGAAGATTTAACCTTACATATTTTTTCTCTTTTTTTTTCCTATGTCTATTTTCTTCATTTCTCATGGCTGAATGGTTGCAGCTCTCGCTATTAACTTATATGTGGTGGTTGAATGGTTGCAGATCTGGCCATTAACCAGAATGTGGTGGTTGAATGGTTCCAGCTCTCGCTAATAACTAGAATGTGGTGGCTGAATGTTTGCAGCTCTCGCTATTAACTAGAATGTGGTGGCTGAATGGTTGCAGCTCTCGCTATTAACTAGAATGTGGTGGTTGAATGGTTGCAGCCCTCGCTATTAACTAGAATGTGGTGGTTGAATGGTTGAAGCTCTCGCTATTAACTAGAATGTGGTGGTTGAATTGTTGAAGCTCTCGCTATTAACTAGAATGTGGTGGTTGAAGCTCTTGCTATTAACTAGAATGTGGTGGTTGAAGCTCTCGCTATTAACTAGAATGTGGTGGTTGAATAGTTGAAGCTCTCGCTATTAACTAGAATGTGGTGGTTGACGCTCTCGCTATTAACTAGAATGTGGTGGTTGAAGCTCTCGCTATTAACTAGAATGTGGTGGTTGAATGGTTGAAGCTCTCGCTATTAACTAGAATGTGGTGGTTGAATGGTTGAAGCTCTCGCTATTAACTAGAATGTGGTGGTTGAATGGTTGAAGCTCTCGCTATTAACTAGAATGTGGTGACTGAATGGTTATAGCTCTCGTTATTAACTAGAATGTGGTGACTGAATGGTTATAGCTCCCGCTATTAACTAGAATGTGGTGGCTGAGTGGTTGCAGCTCTCGCTATTAACTAGAATGTAGTGGCTGAGTGGTTGCAGCTCTCGCTATTAACTAGAATGGTTCGGATTGTTTTTTTTCTTTTTTAAGACCAGCTTTATATTTCTAGTGAATTAATTTTACGTGGATATCACTATTTCCAAGTTTCACACCAGCAGCCGTCTGCTCAGGCGCCCCTCCGCATATAGGCAGATATTCTCCGACTTCATAGATACTCTCATTTTTTTAATTGTGGAGAGTTGTGATGTTTTAGGGTAGATTTACCTATCAATTTTATTCAAGCGGCGGCCATTTTTTTGGCACACCTTTTTCAATTTCCAACTGCCAAGAGTTCTTGTCAAGTACGCAGAGTGCACGCCGTAGCTTCCATTTCTCTCCGCTATCCGAGAGAGTACCGGATATCGGGGAGAGTAAAGCCACGAGGAAACAATGAATTCGAAAAGAAAAATGTTCACAATCTTTGGGGGCGGGGGGGGGGGGGGTGGGGAGAACTGCGATAGCTCAGTGGTTAGTGAACTGGACTACAAAGGACACAAGGTAGGGTTCGATCACAACCGACGGCTTCCGGGTTACCCTGTGCTTAAATGGGTACCAAATTTTTTTCTGCGAAAGTAAAGCGGCACGGGCGTAATGCCGACCACATTACCCCACAAATCATGTGCTGAAGGTCGGTAAAATTTATGGTCACGCCCCGACGCGTGACGGTGGGCTCTTTACTTTAATTTTTTTTTTTTTTTTTTTTTTTTTTATCTATAGCGGGAATCGAACTCAGGAACTTTCTATGTAGACGTCGATGTCATTCCCCTAGTCCACTCAATGTTTCGGATTCAGTTTTAAAAGCTGTTCGCATCGCTTCGGAAGGTCATTGTCATCATCAAGTACCGGGCCTGCTGGCGTAGGTGATCATGTCTCTTCACAACTTTCGATCTCGACAGTTAATTGTTATTTCTGTTGTTGACCTTCTGCCAAGCCATTCTCTTAAGCTGTCTGGTATTTTTTCTCTTTGCTTCCCTCAAACTCTTCGTCCCTCAATTTCCCAGTTGTTACAATATATTCCAGCTGTTCTCTTCTCATTACATGGCCACAAGATGATGATTGTTTCTTCCTAATATTATAAATTATTCTGAATGTGCTCAGCCTAACAAAAATGAGTGTCACTAATGCTTGTTACTATTATATTATTCATGAGCATTTTGGATCCTCCGTGGCTGTAGTGGTTAGTATGCTCGCCTTCTGATCAGGAGGGTTCAGGTTTGATTCCCAGAAGTGGTGGATTTTTTTTTTAATCGACACGGCAACGGGGTTCATCGAGCCTCTAAAAAAGGGTAAGTAAAAGAAAAAGTAAAGAGCCCCCGTCACGCCAAGTGGCGTATAGGGAACATGATGTTAGTGACCCGTCACGCCAAGTGGCGTATAGGGAACATGATGTTAGTAACCCGTCACGCCAAGTGGCGTATAGGGAATATGTTGTTAGTGACCCGTCACGCCAAGTGGCGTATAGGGAATATGTTGTTAGTGACCCGTCACGCCAAGTGGCGTATAGGGAATATGTTGTTAGTGACCCGTCACGCCAAGTGGCGTATAGGGAATATGTTGTTAGTGACCATAAATTTTACAGACCTTCAGCACATTATTTTGGGGGTAATGTGGTCGGTATTACGCCCGTGCCGCTTTACTTTCCCAAAAAAAATTCGGTACCCATTTAAGGCTGGGTGAACCGGAAGCCGTCAGTTGGGATCGAATTCTACCTCTTGTCCTTTGTAGTCCAGTTCACTTACCACTTAGCTATCGCGGCTCCCTCTAAAAATGTGTACCAATGACTTTTCTGGGAAGTAAAGGCTGTCTGGCGTGATAACCATCATATTCTCCATACGCCTACCAAGGCGTGGAGGGAACCGTTACCTTTCTATTTACCCTCCCTCCCGACGTGATACCGACAAAACTACCCTTCCCTAACCTTTTATTCTATAAATTGATGGCTCACTTTCATCTTGAAACGCAGTTACAAAAAAGGATAGAGATTTCTCTGATGTTATTCGGCTAATAACGATATCTTTCATGAAACACGCAAGTTTGACTTTATCATCTCAACATATTTTTAAGTGGTTCCTTTATTAGTTGACTTCTTATGAGTTCGCCTGCGTTGCATGTTTTCTTGCTTGATATTTTCTTAGATTTTTCTTCCATTTCCCTTATTATCCTCGCGAGCAATCCTAAATGAAGAGAAAAATTCACCATCCGCTTATTTTGCTTCGTCTTGTTCGCAAAGCTAAAATAACATCCTCATGTAAAATAAGCCCAAAGTTGCATCGATCAGCTAGACGGTAGAGGGACAAGACAAGCAACGAAGTTTCAGCAAAAGCCTTCATCAAATATAAAACAAATATTAGTAAAGCAACAAATATGAACAGTAGAACACTGATTTGAAAATGGCGGAACAGGAACATCGGTCAAGATTTACGTGCCAGTTAGTCACGTGATTATAAAGTCAATAGGGCAGATAGGATCTCAAGGACCAAACACCCCCCCCCCCCACCCCCCCCCCCCAAAAAAAAATAAAAAAAAAAGTAAGGAAAAATATTAAGGAATATTTTTGAGGATGGTAGAAAGAAGGGATCCTAAAAGGTACGAAGAAGAAGTGAAAAAAAAAGATATAAATAGAGAAAACATTCATGTTGTCTTTGGTTCTATCAGCTTAACGGCCCGTCATAGATCAAATCTTTCCATGTACTATTTATATCAAACACGATCTCTATCGGTTTCTTCCGCATTCAGTAACGGTCAGTGTCATAAGCTCAACATATCCTACAGAGACATCATTCACCTCTATGGATTTAGTCGTTAGAAGGTGGCCATCATAGAGACTCCATCGTTTGTCTACAAATTGTCTCCCTCCACGGATAGAATTCAGCTCTTAGTTCTCTGTACAGTTCTCAAGTTTGATGTACATGTTCTAGAGTCTGTACAGTTCCCAAGTTTGATGTACTTGTTCTAGAGTCTGTACAGTTCCCAAGTTTGATGTACATGTTCTAGAGTCTGTACAGTTCCCAAGATTGATGTACATGTTCTAGAGTCTGTACAGTTCCCAAGTTTGATGTACATGTTCTAGAGTCTGTACAGTTCCCAAGATTGATGTACATGTTCTAGAGTCTGTACAGTTCCCAAGTTGGGTGTACATGTTCTAGAGTCTGTACAGTTCCCAAGTTTGATTTACATGTTCTAGAGTCTGTACAGTTCCCAAGTTTGATGTACATGTTCTAGAGTCTGTGCAGTTCCCAAGTTTGATGTACATGTTCTAGAGTCTGTACAGTTACCAAGTTTGATGTACTTGTTCTACAGTCTGTAGAACGGGTTGACATACAATGTGGATGTGTAAACATTTGTTTTCTGTACCAAATAAACGTTCAATCTACAATGCTCTGACTGAAATCGGAAGATTGTAGTCCGTTTTCAGATAGATCTTCAGCACATGATTTGTTTTGTCCGTTGTTCTTTCTTTAAGTTCAGGATAGGATCTTGCGGAAATGTACTGTTCATTATGTTCTGCCATATACATGTCATATCATCTTATCTTAAATCTTATACAAGTTTATGCACCAACAGCAGACAGTCTAGAGGAAACAATTGATAAGTTTTACAACGAGTTAAATGAGGCACTTCATAAATGCAAACCACATGAAAACACCATAGTTCTAGGGGATTTTAACGCAAAAGTAGGAAAGGAAAGAGTTGAGGAAGTAGTTGGTCATTATGGCTTAGGCGAGAGGAATGAAAGAGGTGAGAAACTTATTGACTGGGCAAGAACACACAACATGATGATAGGAAACACCTGGTTTAAGCAACATCCAAGACGTCTGTGGACATGGAAAAGCCCAGGGGACAACGCACGTAATCAAATTGATTATATTATGATAAGCAATAGATTTAGAAACAGTCTGGTGTGTGTGAAAACTAGACCAGGGGCAGGTTGCAATAGTGATCATGTACCAGTTGTGGGAAAGCTTAGAGCAAAATTAAAAACAACAAAACGAGCCTCAGTTAACATCAAGTTAAATTTAGATTTATTAAAATCAGACAAGAAGCTGCAAGACAAATATAAAATCACAATTCAGAACCGGTACAATGCAATAGAGACGATACAAAGCATTGATGAACAGTGGGAAATGCTAAAAGAATCAATGCAACAAACATCAAAAGAGTTCATACCACCAGTGAGGACAAATTAAAGAAAGAAATGGATGACAGATGACATTTTGCAGCTAATGGATACAAGAAGAATAAATAAAGAAAATAAGATGAGTATAAGAGCTTAAATAAAGAAATTGTAATAAAATGCAATGAAGCAAAAGAAGCATGACTAAAAGAGAGATGCAAAGAGATTGAAATGCAACAAAAAGGAGGTGCTAAAACTATATACAAACAAATTGAGGAATTAACAGGAACAAAAACACAATTAAAAAATGGATGTCTAAGATCAAAGGAAGGAGAACTGTTGATTAATCAAGAAAACATAAGGGAACGATGGACAGAATACATTAAAGATCTTTATAATGATGAACGAACGGAAGTAAATATTAAGGATAATGGAGAAGAACCAGAAATACTCAGAGAAGAAGTGGAAGACGCGCAATATGAAAGCAGGCAAAGCTCCTGGACCAGATAATATAACTAAAGAAGAGATTGAAGCCATGGGTGACTTTGGAATAGAGATAATAACAAAAATATTGAATGATATCTACAACATCGAATATATATACCAGACGACATGCGCAATATGAAAGCAGGCAAAGCTCCTGGACCAGATAATATAACTAAAGAAGAGATTGAAGCCATGGGTGATTTTGGAATAGAAATAATAACAAAAATATTGAATGATATCTAAAACAGCGGATATATACCAGACGACATGCTCAAATCAATATTCATAGCCCTACCAAAGAAATCGGGTGCGATTGAATGCGATGATCATCGCACAATAAGCCTTATGAGTCACATGACTAAGATATTACTAAGAATCATCATGCGAAGAGTGCGAAACAAAATTAGCCCAGAAATTAGCGATGAACAGTGTGGTTTTGTTAGAGATAAAGGAACAAGCAATTCTATTTATATCATAAGATCTTTAGTAGAAATAGCCATAGAGGTGAAAACAGTTCTATACCTATGTTTCATAGATTACACCAAGGCATTTGACAAAGTAAAGCACCAAGAAATAATCAAAATTTTAGAAAGCATAAACGTAGACAGCAAAGATCTAAGAATAATAAAGAATATGTACTGGCAACAAACAGTGGCCATAAAAAACAGGAAACCAATTGGGAATGTTTCAATAAATAAAACAGGGTGTTAGACAGGGTTGTGTGCTGTCACCAGATTTGTTTAATATTTATAGTGAGATTATTTTAAGATCCATAAGGGACATGCCTGGAATAACAATTGGAGGTCATAATATAAATAATCTAAGGTATGCTGATTATACAGTCTTAATCGCTAAGAGTGAAAATGAGTTACAAGAAATGTTGGACATTATAGTGAAAGAAAGCAAAAAGACAGAGGTAATGGTAACAACAAAGAAAAAGACATCACCTCAGTGCAAAATAAAGACAAGTGGAACAATATTAAAACAGGTAAATGAATTTAAATATTTGGGAACTTTGTTAACCTCAGACGGAAGATGTACAAAAGAGGTGAGAGGCAAAAGGAGCTTTCCAAAAAATAAGGAAGATACTATGCAATTCATTTTTGACAATAGAAACAAGAAAAAAAGAGTTCTTAAATGTTATGTAGAACCAGTCTTAACATATGAATGCGAATCATGGGCAATAGGACAACAGACAAGCAAATAACTGGAGTCTGTAGAAATGTGGTTTTACAGAAGAATGTTGAGAGTAACATGTACAGCTAAGAAGAGAAATGAAGATGTTCTGAGAGAGGTCAAAGCAAAAAGAGAGCTAATTTCCAATATTAGGAAGAAATAATCATCATTTTTTGGCCATGTAATGAGAAGAGAACAACTGGAATATATTGTAACAACTGGAAAAATTGAGGGACGAAGAGATAGAGGGAAGCAAAGAGAAAAAATAACAGACAGCTTAAGAGAATGGCTTGGTAGAAGGTCAACAACAGAAATGATAAATAGCTGCCGAGATCGAAAGTTGTGGAGAGACATGATCACCTACGCCAGTAGGCCCAGTACTTGATGATGATATACATGTCATATATATGTCACAGTTGTTTGTCATTGATAATTTAGTTGATTTATTTGAGTTGTTTTTTTAGTTTTTTTTTAAGAAACAAATAACACCAGGGCTAAAACTAAGAATAGCAAAATGTTACATCTTCTCAATATTTCTATATGGTGCAGAAACATGGACATTAGACAAGAAAACAGAACAGAAAATTGAAGCCTCTGAAATGTGAATTTATAGAGGAACAAGTAGAACTGGATGGAAAGAAAAGAGAACAAATGATGAAGTTTTAAAACAACTAAAAATGAAAAGAGAACTACTAAACACAATTAGAACAAGACAAATGACATTTTTCTATCTATCTATTGTCCTTTCGAGCCGAAGACGGCACATAGGGCAGAACCACAATCTCAAAAACAGAAACCTTGCGTGCCAAAGTGGCACATATTGCAGAGGTCACTGCTCTAAAATATATGGCACTGTTTCCATAACAATACTTTTTACAATGACATTTTTAGGGCATGTTAAAAGACACAACAGCCTACTAAAAGTAATAGTGGGAGGGAAAATACAAGGTAAAGGAGGCAGTGGCAGACCACGACTAACACGGACGAGTAACATCAAAAGATGGACAAGTCGACCTATGACAATCTGCACCAATAAAGCAAGAGACAGAGTGGAATGGCGCTCCATGGTAGCCAACCTTCGATGCGGACAGATATGGCACTCAATGATGATGATGATGATGATGATTTGAGTTTTGCTAGGAACACACATACCTCTTCCATTCCACATTCAAGCTGATTATAAGAGAAATATCTGAAAATGTAGAAGTTTTGTGGTTAAAAATAGAATATTGCATCTCCCGAAACTCTCAGATCTGACAATCTTTCATCTTTTTTGTTACAAGGATTAATTACAAAACTATCATTCATACATGATTATATCAGTTACAAATGTTAAGTTTAGAGACCCTTGTCATAAACTTAAACCACTCCTACAAAATTTTTATGTTAGCGATGAGTGGAATGTATGAGAACATTTATATCCAACAAATGCTGCAGAATTGCCAAGATTAAAACTGTCACTTTGATATGACAACAAACAGCTGTGAGATATGTATATAGTCTATGTCTATCTAAACATAAGAGAGGAAGATCACAACATAAATGTGTTTGACGCTCGGTGAAGAACATAAACGTCACTATAGAAGACAGAAGAAGCAGCGTTGAGAAATAAAAAAAAATATATATATGGAAAAAAAAATAGAAAAAAAATACGGTTAAAGCTTTACGTTAAAATTGGACGACACAAATTAGAACAATGTTTCGGGCCACTAGGTCTTCCGCAGGAACAAACTTACAACACACACCGAATCAATTCAGAGGAAGAGGTATGTTTACAGCACTCGGAAAAAATTGACAAATAATCAACAACAGAAACAAATATGGACCAAAGCAGGATCGAACCCGTACTCAGTGGCACAACGCCTTGCCACGAAAAGCCAAACGCTAGGGAACACTGCCACTCAGCTAACTAAAAAAATTAGCTTCGGTGGCAATGTCTTTCGCGCAGGTGTTCTCATGACTATAGCATAAGGTTGCGATCACAGCTCGGAAATACATAGTGTTTCTTAACAGGAAAAAATACAGATACACTATGTATTTCCGAGCTATCAGTATCAGACTAAAGAAGACAAGGCAGACAGAGAAGACGGTGGGAAGATAACATCAGAGTACATGGCGAAGTCAAAGAGCAAATCTAGATTGTGAATGTTAGAGGAAAATTGCGAAGACGTCATCAAGAGTGACTCCCTGACCGCAACGATTACAGGACTCATGATGATGATGACGGTAGAGAACATGACATCACTCTTGTTGTGGCATAAATCATTTTTGTTAAGGGAGAGAGTCGTCGCTTTCCATGCCAGGCTTAGTGTGTCACGACGGCAGCTCGATGCCTATCTTCAATAGTAACTGACAAGCTGCGTTTTGCAGAGCATCTTTTCTGATGATTGATTTTGTCAATGGCCGGTCCAACAGCAGAGGGAACAAGGCCAATTGATATATCGTTGAGTCTCACATATTTCCTCTTGTGTTTTTATTTTATCTTTCAGCTTTGACTTTATTTCATCTTCAAATACTCTTGCTCATACTGCTACTTCTACCTTTCAGCTCCCTATGGAGCATAGGTCTTCAACAAACACTTTCCAAAACGTTCTGATTCTTGCCATTCTTTTAAGATCATTCAATGCCTTCTCCATCACCTTCATCTCTTGCTTCTGTCTGTCTTCTCCAAAAATTTCTTGGTCTTCCTCTTTGTCTTTTCCCCTGGGGATTCCAAAAAAGGGCCTGTTGTGTAATACTCCCATTTGGCTTCCGTAGTGTGTGTCCTATCCAGCGCCATCGTCTTCTCTGTATCTCTTTATCCACTGGTATTTAACTGGTACATTTCCACAATTCTATGTTATTGATTTTGTTTCTTTGACTTGTCCATGTTTGTGAAGATTTTTTTCGGCTTAATTTTTTACAGTATGGGATAGCCAGTCCCATGCCCAACCCTCCTTTCTCACCTCTTACAAACATGCCTGGTACCCTTGCTCATATTTACTCTATAATGCTCACTACTCAATACTCTATTTCTTATCAATCCGGACTATCTGTTTCAGCATTCCCCCCTACCCTCCCCTTTTTCTCATCGCCAATTACCAGCTTTGTCTCGCAATG
>JAVIAB010000088.1:57439098-57556598 GCA_032433765.1 Megaustenia siamemsis | reverse complement strand
GCTGCACTTGTTTCAGATTTGTCCTGTTTATGTTTATGCTGCATGATGGTGATAATTGTTTCTTTGTTATGACCATTACTTCCGTTTTCTTACTATTCAGACTGAGACCTTTTTTGTTGCTTTCATTTCCTATTATGTCTAACATTTCTTGTAGTTTATTCTCTGTCTCTGCTATTAAGACCAATTCAATGCGTGGATATAAATAAGAACAATATTAGTAGTAGAAGTAATAGTGGTAGTAGTAGCAGTAGTAGTTGGAATTGGTCTTGACATCACATCTTCACACAATTCTGAGAGTGACTCCCGTATCCTTATTCTTACAGCCTCATTTCTTTAGTCAGCCTCATTTCTTTGGTCAGCCTCATTTATTTGGTCAGCCTCATTTCTTTTGGTCTGACAAGGTCAGCTTGGCAGAGGCTAGAACAGACAAATAATGTGGAAAATACCTCCAACATTCTGCTAAAGACAAGTATCGCGTAGAATGGGGAAACGTATTTAATTTGAAACCCCATAAACCGACTTAGCCCCTGCCTGTGTCGATGAGTGTGGCTAAGGAATAGAATAAAACGAAAAATCAGTTGTTTTAGTTGACAGGTGTAGACTGAATAAGTCTATAAGTGCTCACATCTCCTCCAAAGTATATCCCTCAATGCGCAGCAACTTACAACTTCAGAATTGTGTTGATTGATTAGTCTTCTCTGGCGTTGTGCGAACCGCTTCCGTCTGGCATATCCCACCATGTGATATGCGTACAGTCTCTTCATGGTTACGGATTGACAGGAGTCAATTTCTGGGTCACCCCAGCGTCCATGAGGGCATTAAGAATATCAACGCTATCCACTGAACTTTAGCATCAGCCAAACTTGTCAGCCCGCTCATTACCACTGATACTCGCGCGCCCTGGCCAGAGAATAACGTATACTCTTGTCAGACTAGAGCCCAACAGAGACTAGCCACTGCCGTCGATCCCAGTCAGTTTCCCTACCATCCGGGGCATGCTCAATGAGTCACTGAGGAAACACACATGTGTATATATCTGTATCTCAATGAGTCACCGAGGAAACACACATGTGTATATGTCTGTATCTCAATGAGTCACTGAGGAAACATTCATGTGTATATGTCTGTATCTCAATGAGTCACTGAGGAAACACACATGTGTATATGTCTGTATCTCAATGAGTCACCGAGGAAACACACATGTGTATATGTCTGTATCTCAATGAGTCACTGAGGAAACATTCATGTGTATATGTCTGTATCTCAATGAGTCACTGAGGAAACACACATGTGTATATGTCTGTATCTCAATGAGTCACTGAGGAAACACACATGTGTATATGTCTGTATCTCAATGAGTCAACGAGGAAACACACATGTGTATATGTCTGTATCTCAATGAGTCAACGAGGAAACACACATGTGTATATGTCTGTATCTCAATGAGTCAACGAGGAAACACACATGTGTATATGTCTGTATCTCAATGAGTCAACGAGGAAACACACATGTGTATATGTCTGTATCTCAATGAGTCAACGAGGAAACACACATGTGTATATGTCTGTATCTCAATGAGTCAACGAGGAAACACACATGTGTATATGTCTGTATCTCAATGAGTCACCGAGGAAACACACATGTGTATATGTCTGTATCTCAATGAGTCACTGAGGAAACATTCATGTGTATATGTCTGTATCTCAATGAGTCACTGAGGAAACACACATGTGTATATGTCTGTATCTCAATGAGTCAACGAGGAAACACACATGTGTATATGTCTGTATCTCAATGAGTCAACGAGGAAACACACATGTGTATATGTCTGTATCTCAATGAGTCAACGAGGAAACACACATGTGTATATGTCTGTATCTCAATGAGTCAACGAGGAAACACACATGTGTATATGTCTGTATCTCAATGAGTCAACGAGGAACACACATGTGTATATGTCTGTATCTCAATGAGTCAACGAGGAAACACACATGTGTATATGTCTGTATCTCAATGAGTCAACGAGGAAACACACACGTGTATATGTCTGTATCTCAAAGCCAAGCCATTGCTTTAGTCACAGTAAAAAGTCAAACTAGTTGTAGCCAACGCGACAAGCTCAGAATCTACCTTCACTGTTCTACCCCCAACATGAACCTGAAAGCCCTGAAACTGAAAGCCCTGAACCTGATAGCCCTGAACCTGATAGCCCTGAACCTGAAAGCTCTGAACCTGAAAGCTCTGAACCTGAAAGCTCTGAACCTGATAGCCCTGAACCTGATAGTGCTGAACCTGATAGCCCTGAACCTGAAAGCCCTGAACCTGATAGCCCTGAACCTGAAAGCTCTGAACCTGAAAGCTCTGAACCTGAAAGCTCTGAACCTGATAGCCCTGAACCTGAAAGCCCTGAACCTGATAGCCCTGAACCTGAAAGCCCTGAACCAGAAAGCTCTGAACCTGAAAGCCCTGAACCTGATAGCCCTGAACCTGAAAGCTCTGAACCTGATAGCCCTGAACTCGATAGCCCTGAACCTGAAAGCCCCGAACCTGATAGCCCTGAACCTGATAGCCCTGAACATGAAAGCCCTTAACCTGAAAGCCCTGAACATGAAAGCCCTTAACATGAAAGCCCTTAACCTGAAAGCCCTTAACCTGAAAGCCCTGAACATGAAAGCCCTTAACATGAAAGCCCTTAACATGAAAGCCCTTAACATGAAAGCCCTTAACATGAAAGCCCTTAACATGAAAGCCCTTAACATGAAAGCCCTGAACATGAAAGCCCTTAACATGAAAGCCCTTAACATGAAAGCCCTTAACATGAAAGCCCTTAACCTGAAAGCCCTGAACATGAAAGCCCTTAACATGAAAGCCCTTATCCTGATACCCCTGAACCTGAAAGCCCTGAACCTGAAAGCCCTTAACATGAAAGCCCTTATCCTGATACCCCTGAACCTGAAAGCCCTGAACCTGAAAGCTCTTACCTGATAGCCCTGAACCTGATAGCCCTGAACCTGAAAGCCCTGAACATGAAAGCCCTTAACCTGAAAGCCCTGAACATGAAAGCCCTTAACCTGATAGCCCTGAACCTGAAAGCCCTGAACATGAAAGCCCTTAACCTGAAAGCCCTGAACATGAAAGCCCTTAACCTGATAGCCCTGAACCTGAAAGCCCTTAACCTGAAAGCCCTTAACCTGAAAGCCCTGAACATGAAAGCCCTTAACCTGAAACCCCTGAACCTGAAAGCCCTGAACATGAAAGCCCTTAACCTGATAGCCCTGAACCTGAAAGCCCTTAACCTGAAAGCCTTTAACCTGAAAGCCCGTAAGCCCTAAAAACCCAACCCATTTTAGTAAATGATTGCGTCACTTTCAGAAACTTAGAAAACCAAGGCCTGCACTTCTGCCTAGAATAATGAATTATCATCATCAAGTACCTAGCCTGCTGGCGTAGGTGATTATGTCTCTCCACAACTTTCGATCTCGACAGTTATTTATCACTTCTGTTGTTGCCTTCTGTTTAGCCATTCTCTTAAGCTGTCTGGTATCTCTTCTCTTTGCTTCCCTCTATCTCTTCGTCCCTCAATTTTCCCAATT
This sequence comes from Megaustenia siamemsis, assembly GCA_032433765.1. Taxonomy (NCBI): domain Eukaryota; kingdom Metazoa; phylum Mollusca; class Gastropoda; order Stylommatophora; family Ariophantidae; genus Megaustenia; species Megaustenia siamemsis. Next base: position 57,553,005 of record JAVIAB010000088.1, on the reverse strand, counting down.
GTTATAATATATTCCAGCTGTTCTCTTCTCTTTACATGCACAAAAAATGATGAATGAATAGAAAGGCACTAATGCACAATTCGACGGTGATGAACCAGCAGAAAGGTTTGTGTCATGTCTACCAATTAAGGCGGGAACTTTTGGGTTTGAGAAGAAATATAGATTGTCTTTCAAGGGGTAGGGTTCGATCACAACCGACGGCTCCCGCGTTCACCAAGCCTTAAATGGGTACCGGATTTTTTTTTCTGGAAAGTAAAGCGGCACGGGCGTAATACCGACCACATTACCCCAAAAATTATTTATTGAAGATCTGTATAATGTATGGTCACTAACACCATATTCCCTATACGCCACTTGGCGTGACGGGGCTCTATACTTTTACTATATATTGTCTTTCTGTGATTGTGTATTGATGAGTGATGATGTGATTGACGAGGCTACAGTCTTAAAGATTAGAGGATTGTGGGTCAATCTACGTGAGAGCAGAATAGCAGGGGACGGAACAAAGATTAAGTAGCCAAGATGCGAAATGAATTATCCGTGAATGTATAACACTATAACCATACAAAGAGTTGTTACCTCTATAACATTACAAAGGGTTGTTACCACTATAACCATACAAAGAGTTATTACCACTATAACCATACAAAGAGTTGTTACCACTATAACCATACTAAGAGTTGTTACCACTATAACCATACAAAGAGTTATTACCACTATAACAATACAAAGAGTTATTACCACTATAACCATACAAAGAGCTGTTACCACTATAACCATACTAAGGGTTGTTAACACTATAACAATACAAAGAGTTATTACCACTATAACCATACAAAGAGTTGTTACCGCTATAACCATACAAAGAGTTATTACCGCTATAACCATACAAAGAGTTGTTACCGCTATAACCATACAAAGAGTTGTTACCACTATAACCATACAAAGAGTTGTTAACACTATAACCATACAAAGAGTTATTACCACTATAACCATACAAAGAGTTGTTACCGCTATAACCATACAAAGAGTTATTACCACTATAACCATACAAAGAGTTGTTACCGCTATAACCATACAAAGAGTTGTTACCACTATAACCATACAAAGAGTTGTCACCACTATAACCATACAAAGAGTTGTCACCACTATAACCATACAAAGAGTTATTACCACTATAACCATACAAAGAGTTGTTACCGCTATAACCATACAAAGAGTTGTTACCGCTATAACCATACAAAGAGTTGTTACCGCTATAACCATACAAAGAGTTGTTACCACTATAACCATACAAAGAGTTGTTACCGCTAAAACCATACAAAGAATTGTTACCACTATAACCATACAAAGAGTTGTTACCGCTATAACCATACTAAGTGTTGTTACCACTATAACTATACAAAGAGTTGTTACCACTATAACTATACAAAGAGTATTCACATCAATAAAAACGTCACTTCAAACAAACACAAATCAATCACATCTCCTGAAACGGAGGTATACAAAAACACACCATTTGAAAAATAAAATACACGAAATAAACGGATTGAGAAATGAATACAAAATTGAACGGGGAAATGTCATAATTATATAAAATTTCTCAATTGAGACACATGTATTTAGATAACACATGTGTGAAGTTGAGTTATTTGCGGGTCATCATCATTGCACCCTGAACATGTCCATAGGTGCTCCGATCCCCTCCTCAGCAAGTCCCACAGTGTCCAGCGACTGTCGACTCTAGTTCTGTGTTGGATGATTAGTCTTCTCACACGCCCACTAAGTTTCTCGGATGGCATTTATGATGTCCGCCTGATCCATTGGTTGACCGGTTTCAACGACAGCACAGCTAGCCAAACTGTCCGCTCTTTCATTTCCCCCTACTCGCGCATGTCCAGGAACATGCACAAAGGTGACCTTAAGTATTTTGACTTCCGCAATGACTCTACCCATTACATGCGTACAGAGCCCGCTACAATTTTCTTATCATGCTCACCGAATACTTAGCATGCAGGCGTGGTTGTAGGCTTGTGACTCTAACCAGGTGATTGCACCTGTCACAGCCATCACATCTATCGTCATGCTACTCGTGGTCATAACGTATGCCCCACTGTCTTCCTTGATTATTCTGCCTACCGGACGCACTACAAATGTCCATGCGCTTCTTAGTCTCCTATAACAGACCCGTGTTGCATGGTGGAGGCGGTATCACTGTCGATATACCAGAATATCATCAGCAAAAGTTATAGTTCTTCCTCTCCCATCCAGCTGTTGTTCTGTGATCGTTATTGTGTACACGTTAAATAGAACTGGTGACAATGGTGAGCCTTGTGGCAGCTCTGGACAAATGGATGTTGGCTCGGAAGACCAACTTCCACATCTGAGTATCACCTTCCTCTGAAACAGTGCCGCGGCGATTCATCTAATGAGGAAGGGATGCACCGCCAGTTTGAGAAGCATGTGCATGAGGTATTTAAATGGCACCCTGTTGTATGCATCCTCCAGATCTATAGCAGATCAGTACATGCCTCTTCTCGTCTGTTGAAGCCTTCGAAGTCGGCATAGGCGAAGACTGTCGCATTGAGCCATGTTTCTTTGTTATATCTATAACCTCCGAGTGTGGGTGGGAATGCAAGTATTTGAGAGGGTGACAGGTAAGTACACGGACAATTATTTTTGTTCCAGTAGCTTGCCCACATTGTTCTGTAGGCATTGATCTGAGAATGGTCCTTGTTTGGCTTCGGTAGCGGTAGTATGTAGCTGTGTAGCTACTCCTCCTTAATCTGGCCACTCTGAATGGTGACATTAAAATCTATCACCAGTTGTTTTTTTTTTAAGTCGTCAGCTAAGTCGCCTATGTCGTCATACCGAACACCATCTGGACCAGGTACACAGGTACAGTGTTGTGTGACCTTTTAAGTGTTTTCCGAATGGTATCGGTTATGATTGTGAGAGCTTCTCCAAGCACTACATCTTCACACAATTCTGAGAGTGACCCCGGTATCCTCATTCTTACAGTCTCATTTCTTTGGTCAGTCTGCTCAATGTAGCGGACAAGCAGGGCCTTCCCTCTCCTCTTTTAAGATTTGTGCCACATCTGTTCTGTGCTCTGAAAGTCTGGTATGCCTCTGTGTCGTGTTGTGCCATTAATGTTATGATGAAGGCGCCAGAATGTGGCTAGCGATTTTTCTGCGCACACTTTTTTTTGCAGAAATTATCCCACTTGGCATTCTTAGCCTGCTTAGCACATAATTTAAAGTGTATCATTTTAAGGTCGATCTCTTCTTTCAGACGCTTCAGGAGCTCAGGTTGTGTTCTTCCATTCTTTCTGGCTTTCTGCCACGTCTTGGCCGCTTATAAGTTAAATAAAAATTGTAAAGAAAATGTAGAGACTTTTACGTAGCACATAAAAATATAGAAAAGATAATCCAAACGTTTCGATCAAAAACAACCTTCATCATGGAAGCTAAACAAATTAAAATATCCGATATTATAATTCTCCCTGCATGTAGGTTGATCTGTTGAACATTATATTAACTAACATTATATTAACTCACATTATATTAACTCATATTATATTAACTCATATTATATTGACTCACATTATATTAACTCACATTATATTAACTCATATTATATTAACTAACATTATATTAACTCATATTATATTAACTCACATTATATTAGCTCATATTATATTAACTAACATTATATTAACTCATATTATATTAACTAACATTATATTAACTCATATTAAATTAACTAACATTATATTAACTCATATTATATTAACTAACATTATATTAACTCATATTATATTAGCTCACATTTTACAAATTATGTTAACAGTCATAATACTGTTGTCGAGTTAATAAATGAATTCAGATATTATTTTTTTTAAGACAGCTAGTAACCGAATAAACATCAGAAGCAACCAGCATTTTTCCCCCATTCCTTACCAAGACGGAAAATACTGTGACAGGAGTCTCGTTTTATTTACATTCTACAATCACAACTAAAAGATATTGTAGCGAGATAACTGGCAAGGGAGAGAATTGATTACCCCAATTGTATCTTACATGTTGTAGAAGTCACTTGACTACGAGTCTACAGACAAAAATACTATGGTCATGATAGGGACAGTTGTGTATGAACTTCCTTGATTTATTTTGAATTATTTTCTATTTCATCATCATCATGTGCCATACCGGTTGGCGTAGGCGATCTTGTCCTTCCACAATCTTCTATCTACAGTGCATAGTATCAGTCCTGTTGACTGCTTTCCATGTCATGACACCCAGCTATCTAGTATTTTCTCTCTTTGTCGTCCGCGATCTCTCTTTCCTTTTATTTTGCCAGTTGTAATCAAGGCTGTGTTCTGTCGCCGGATTTGTTTTCACTTTACAGCGAATATATTATGAGATCAATAGTAGACAAAAAAGGAATTGAAGTCAACGGTCACAACATAAATAATTTGCGATATGCGGATGACACAGTCTTAATAGCAGAGACAGAGAACGAACTACAAGAAATGATAGACATAATAGTGGAAGAAAGCAACAAGAAAGGTCTCAGTCTGAATAATAAGAAAACAGAAGTAATGGTTATATCGAAGAAACAATCATTACCATCATGCGGCATAAAAATAAACGAGACAAACCTGAAACAAGTGCAACGTTTCAAATACTTGGGCACAATAATAACATCAGATGGGAGATGCACCACAGAAATAAAAAGCAGATTAGCTCAGGTCAAAATAGCATTTCAGAAAATGAAAAATATCTTATGCAACAAATCTATGTCAATAAAAATGAGAAAGAGGACATAGGGCATCGGTGCTATATAGAACCAATTCTGACCTATGGAAGCGAATCATGGACAGTAGACAAACAAATGAAAGACGATTAGAGGCCACAGAGATGGGATTTCTCAGAGAATGTTGAAAGTTCCCTGGACAGATAAAAAGACCAATGAGGAAGTTCTCAAAGAGGCCAACACAAAAAGGGAGCTCTTAAAAAACATCAGAAGAAACAATCAACATTTTTCGGGCACATCATGAGAAGAGGAAAATTGGAATACTTGGTTACAACTGGCAAAATAAAAGGAAAGAGAGATCGCGGACGACAAAGAGAGAAAATACTGGATAGCTTGGTGTCATGGCATTGAAACATTCAACAACAGAACTGATACGATGCACTGTGGATAGAAGATTGTGGAGGGGCATGATCGCCATACGCCAACCGGCAGGGTACATGATGATGATGAACCAAGTATTCCAACTTTCCTCTTTTCATGATGTGCCCGAAAATGTTGATTGCTTCTTTCTGATGTTTTTTAGGAGCTGCCTTGTTTTTCTATTTAGGGGGAAAAAAACATGCTTTTGGAATTGTGTAGGAACTTTGTCACGGACAAGTTTATATGCGTCTTATATGTTGTGTGTATAGAAGTAACACATCCTGAAATGGTTGACAAAGCTTCCAAACATCCACTAAGCAGCTGTTTTTCTCTTGTAAATGTTCGAGTAATATAGTGTCAACATAGTAGTACCCTCCGTCACTCATAGTTGACTATGGATTTTTCAGCGTCCCTAGAAATGTTATTTTTTTCCTTTTCTTTCGCCGTGTATTCTCTTTCTCTATGAATCTGTCTGCTTCTTGTTTGAGGTGAACCTTTAGAGTGTGTTTCCAGAGATTGCGGTCTGCAGCTTTGTCTTCACATGCTGCAGGGTTTGTGTTCAGAGAATCATGTCGCGTTTACAGACGTCCGCAAATCGAAGTTTTGGGCGCCCCCTAGTTCTTTTAACATCTGCCAGTTGTCCATAGAGTATATCTTTTGGACTTACGTGACAGGTGTGGATGGTAACTTGTCGATACCAAAATGACAATTCTGGAGTGTCCTCTCCAGGGCGCGAGCTTGGGCAGAAAAGAAAGAGACAAGTTGTTGCCCATGCAACATGTTTCTTCACTCCACGCAGCCGAGCGATCCAAAGGCCAAGTAGGACAAGAACAGTTTGGTGCCAACTGCACTGCAGGAGTTGCCAGAGCAATGTTGAAATCAACAATGAAATGCCTAAGGTACTCTCCATCTCCGTATTTTCCCTCAGGGTTTACCCCCGAAGTCTATTCCGTGAACGGGAAGACCCGCTAGACAGTTGTAGGTATATAATCGGAGTTGACCTTCTCATAGATGGGTTGCCATTTTTAGGCTGACGGGTCGCACCTACCCGGGGAGGAGGTTAGGGCGCCTCCGATTCGCCGACGAAAACGACATAGGGCATTTAGGGCATTTTATAGAATGAGCTGCCCCACGCAACTATTCACCCCACCCTCTGTATCGCCACTTGACTTCGTTTTGCGGAACGCGGCTGGTTATTCTATATTCTCAGCACGCCTCTATATCTAGAGGCCGGCCACTGCTCCACTAGTAGACACGTTTAGAAGTAGGTCAAGCAGCCTACCTCTATATCTAGAGGCCGGCCACTGTTCCACTAGTAGACACGTTTAGAAGTAGGTCAAGCAGCCTACCTCTATATCTAGAGGCCGGCCACTGCTCCACTAGTAGACACGTTTAGAAGTAGGTCAAGCAGCCTACCTCTATATCTAGAGGCCGGCCACTGTTCCACTAGTAGACACGTTTAGAAGTAGGTCAAGCAGCCTACCTCTATATCTAGAGGCCGGCCACTGCTCCACTAGTAGACACGTTTAGAAGTAGGTCAAGCCACCTACCTCTATATCTAGAGGCCGGCCACTGTTCCACTAGTAGACACGTTTAGAAGTAGGTCAAGCAGCCTACCTCTATATCTAGAGGCTGTCCACTGTTCCACTAGTAGACACGTTTAGAAGTAGGTCAAGCAGCCTACCTCTATATCTAGAGGCGGGCCACTGTTCCACTAGTAGACACGTTTAGAAGTAGGTCAAGCCACCTTCCTCTATATCTAGAGGCGGGCCACTGTTCCACTAGTGCACGCGTTTAGAAGTAGGTCAAGCTGCCTACCCCTATATCTAGAGGCCGGCCTCTGTTCCACTAGTGGACGCGTTTAGAAGTAGGTCAAGCTGCCTACCTCTATATCTAGAGGCCGGCCACTGTTCCACTAGTGGACACGTTTAGAAGTAGGTCAAGTACCTACCTCTATATCTAGAGGCCGGCCACTGTTCCACTAGTGGACACGTTTAGAAGTAGGTCAAGCAGCCTATCCCTAAGCTCTCTCCACGCGTGATTCCAATGTTTCTATTATCGAAAATGGATCAACTTACATTGAGTCCGCAATGAATGAAAATACCATCCAATCCTTATCAATGAAATTACACAAACATCATCGAAGAAATAAAAATAATCACAGGAATCAGGCAGGATAACTGCTACAGGCATATTGTCCCTCTGCTATCATCTTTAATATAAATACACACGTCATAGCGACACACATGTCTAGCTAGGACGTCATCTTAGCCCACCCCATCAGTGTCAACAATATGCTATATCAGGTGTGACTTATCAGTTATATGCATTACTCTTCTCCTTCAATATCCCCGATCAGAAACTAACCAAATAAAAAGTTGCTGCTACAATATTTGGCATCTTTATGTCTTCAAAAGAAAAAGAGTTCTTAAATGTTATGTAGAGCCAGTCTTAACATATGGATGTGAATCATGGACAATACGACAACAGACAAGGAAATCACTGGAGTCTGAAGAAATGTGGTTTTACAGAAGAATATTGAGAATACCATGTGCAGCTAAGAAGAGTAATGAAAACGTTCTGAAAGAGGTCAAAGCAAAACGAGAACTAATTTTAAATATTAGGAAGAAACAATCATCATTTTTTTGGCCATGTAATGAGAAGGGAACAGCTGGGATATATTGTAACAACTGGGAAAACTGAGGGACGAAGATATAGAGGGAAGCAAATAGAAAAGATACCAGTAAGGGGTTAAGGCAAAGAAATGCAAATGAATGCATAAAAATGGAAAGCTGCAGTAAAGCTGAATATAAGGAAAAATTTTAAAATACAGAAAATGGTATGTTAGAAGCTTTACGTGATAAGTGGACGACACAGACTAAACGACGTTTCGGCCCAAACGACGTTCCTGCTGAAGGCCTATTGGGCCGAAACGTCGTTTAGTCTGTGTCGTCCACTTATCACGTAAAGCTTCTAACATACCATTTTTCTGTATTTTTTTATTTTTCCAGGAAAGATACCAGACAGCTTAAGAGAATGGCCTGGCAGAAAGTCAATAACAGAAATTATAAATAACTTTTGAGATTGATGTTGTGGAGAAACATGATCACCTACGCCAGCTGACCCGGTACTTCATGATAATGATGATGATGATATATATATATATAACTGTACCTCTTAGTAGCCACTAATCCAACTCAGTAGGACTGAGATGTTCCAAAGTTACCCGGAATCCAACCACTGTGGATGACAACATTTCCCATTGCACCTGCCATTATTTAATTATTGGCTGGATTTAAATCGAATATGATTCTGTACGAATTTGTGCAAAACCTATTCTTTGTCTCGCGGATAAGCACATTTCCGTATTGCCATGCTTGTAATGTAAGCTGTGTACATTAGGATAGAAGCACTGGTGTTTTGTGAATTTTTGTTCCTCTAGAACTACAATGAAAATGACCACCTTTTCAATAAATAATTATACAAGTATTATTTGTGTTTTTATTGTATTGAAATTCACATGAAGTGTGGGGTATATGGATATATTAACCAGGGAATGTTATATATATATATCAGTGATGTGTTTAAAAATTATAATTAATTAGCTAATTAAACCACCAAGGGTCGGTAAATAAATTTCCAAATTTTCTCAGTTTTTTTCCTTCTCATTCCAACTTATTTTGCATATTACTTTATTCATACAAAAAATCTTATATTATTATGCCCAAAAAAATCTTCATTCAAGAACATTTTTAAATACGTTTTAAACTAAACAACGAATAGTGGAGACCCATATATAATACAATGTGACTGTCATCGGGTAGAACAACATCTGTGTTCGGAAAAGAGCGCGTCCAAAGCCTAGCTTTTACCTGCGTCTTGTGAGTGCAGTGATAATATATATAATTAAATGTAATGTAATCAAATGAGTGGTGTATTTAAATTTTCCAACAAAATTAGATGACAAAAGGTTCAAAGTTGGGTAGGGAGTGGGTTAAGTTAGTACATCACGTGTTGACTGTAGCACGAAGCCGTTATTCCATTAGCTTCACTTTCCCGCCTTAAAGACACCGCAATTATAGAGTTGGATTCAGAGAGAGAGAGAGATAGAACAGTGAGAGACATAGAACAGTGAGAGAGAGACATAGAACAGTGAGAGAGAGACATAGAACAGTGAGAGACATAGAACAGTGAGAGACATAGAACAGTGACAGAGAGAGAGAGAGAGAGACATAGAACAGTGAGAGACATAGAACAGTGAGAGAGAGACATAGAACAGTGAGAGAGAGAGAGAGAGACATAGAACAGTGAGAGAGAGAGAACAGTGAGAGAGAGAGACATAGAACAGTGAGAGAGAGACATAGAACAGTGAGATAAATAGATAGAACAGTGAAAGAAGGAGAAATAGATAGAACAGTGAGAGAGAGACATATAGAACAGTGAGAGATAGATAGAAAAGTATACATATATATATATATATATATATATATATATATATAAATATTTGTACGGAACAATGAGAGGGACATAGATAGAACAGTGAGAGAGAGAGAGAGAGAGAGAGAGAGAGAGAGAGAGATTAGTGGGCGAGTGTTTCAACCTACTAACAGTAAATATCGGTTTGTTTGTTCTAGTATCGACAAAGAAGAATAAACTGACGATCGATTCCGCCCAGCTTGAAGATGCTGCAGACTATACCTGCGTGGCCAATAACAGCCTGGGCAGTCTCAATTTTACGTACACCGTCACGGTGTTGGGTGAGTACCTACGTCATCGAGGGCAAGTCCATGACATGCAGACTGAAGGAGAGAACATCGTCATGACCGATGGCGTATTGAAAGTGTGTCAATATTCTATAATATCTATCTATCTATTGACCTTTCGAGCCGTAGCCGGCCCATAGGGCGTAGACCAAGATACTCCTCCTCTTATCTAAAGTTTTATTCTAGCAGTTTTCAAATCTTTTAAAGATATTTTATCAAACCTCGCCATCTGTCTCTATCTGTGCAAGCAGCTCTATCTCATCGAGGGAGCCGATTCCTGCTGCTCTTGCAATCAATGTTCTTCTCAGTGTCTCCCTGGGTCTTCCTCTTTTTCTCTTACCTGTTGTTTCCCACATGAGGGTTTGCTTTGCTATTCGGTTATTATCTCTTCTCATCACATGTCCAACATATGACTATCGTCTTTTCTTGATTACTGAAGATATTAGTGGTTGATTGGCGATTTCTCTAATTTCCTCGTTTGTTTTGAATTCGTTCCACGCTATGCCAAGTATTTTCCGTAGACACTTATTTTCGAATGCGTTCAACTTAGTTTCTATATCTCTTATTGTTTTCCAGCTTTCACACGCATACGTGAGGGTAGATAGTACGTACGTAATATTCTTCTACCATCGTCAAATTCTTGAGTGAAGTGGTCGTTTTTCCCAGAAAAAAAATAGGTACTCATTTAGGGCTGGATAAGCCTTCAATCAGAATCGCACTTGATCTTGTCATCAAAATATCAATTGAGTAACTGCTGCTCTGTCATAACATTCATTGAATGTTGTCTCCTCGTCAAAGGTTGGCTATCATGGAGCGCCATTTTACTCTGTCTCTCCTCTTCGTTGGCACGTTGTTATAGTTTCACCTGTCCACCTTTTTATGTTATCACTTGTCTGTCTCTGCCTCGTCTACCTTCTACTTTTTTTCTCTTCCACAATAACCTTCAGCAGTGTATTGTGTCTCTTAAACATGTCCCAAATATTTCAGTTGACCTTTTCCAATTGTATTAAGCTGTCCTTTTTTCAATTTCAGCTGATTCAGAACTTCACTATATCATGACATACTCTATGTCATTTTAATGCCATCGTCGATAATAGTCCAAGCTGATGGCATCATCCAACTGTTGCATTATAAGCTTGAACATTTTTTTCTACTTCAGCTTCGCATGCTTAGAAGGTCACCTAGTGAGAGAAGACTTCTCATAAATCTCATGATGATGTTGTTGCTATTTTATTGTTTGTTGTCTATACTTTTGATGTCATGATGATGTTGTTGCTATGTTATTGTTTGTTGTCTATACTTTTGATGTCATGATGATGTTGTTGCTATTTTATTGTTTTTTGTCTATACTTTTGACGTCATGATGATGTTGTTGCTATCTTATTGTTTGTTGTCTATACTTTTGATGTCATGATGATGTTGTTGCTATTTTATTGTTTGTTGTCTATACTTTTGATGTCATGATGATGTTGTTACTATTTTATAGTTTGTTGTCTATACTTCATCAACAACATCATTAACAATGACATCATCCACAACGACATCATCAACATCATCAACAACGACATCATCAACAACCTCATTAACAACGACATCATCAACAACATCATCAACATCATCAACAACGACATCATCAACAACATCATTAACAACGACATCATCAACAACGACATCATCAACAACGACATCATCAACAACGACATCATCCACAACGACATCATCAACAACATCATTAACAACGACGTCATCAACAACATCATTAACAACGACATCATCAACAACATCATCAACAACGACATCAACAACAACATCATTAACAACGACATCATCAAAACGACACCATCAACAACGACATCATCAACAACGACATCGCCAAAAACGACATCATCAACGACATCATCAAAACGACATCATCAACGACATCATCAAAAACGACATCATCAACAACGACATCATCAACAACATCATCAACAACGACGTCATCAACGACATCATCAACAACGACATCATCAACAACATCATCAACAAAAACATCAACAATAACGACATCATCAACAACATCATCAACAACGACGTCATCAACAACGACGTCATCAACAACGACAGCATCAACAACATCATCAACAACGACATCATCAACAACATCATCAACAAAAACATCATCAACAAAAACATCATCAACAAAAACATCATCAACAACGACGTCATCAACAACGACAAAATCAACGATATCATCAACAACGACATCATCAACAACGACATCATCAACAACGACATCATCAACAACGACATCATCAACAACATCATTAACAACGACATCATCAACAACGACATCATCAACAACGACATCATCAACAACGACATCAACAACAACATCATCAACAACGACATCATCAACAACATCATCAACACCGACATCATCAACAACATCATCAACATCGACATCATCAACATCATCATTAACAACGACATCATCAACAACATCATTAACAACGGCATCATCAACAACATCATTAACAACGACATCATCAACAACATCATCAACAACGACATCATCAACAACATCATTAACAACGACATCACCAGCAACATCATCAACAACGACATGACCATCATCGACACTATTAACAACAACATCATCAACAACGACATGATCATCATCGACACTATTAACAACAACATCATCAACAACGACATGATCATCATCGACACTATTAACAACAACATCATCAACAACGACATCATCATCATCGACACTATTAACAACATCATCAACAACGACATCATCATCATCGACACTATTAACAACATCATCAACAACGATATCATCATCATCGACACTATTAACAACAACATCATCAACAACGATATCATCATCATCGACACTATTAACAACAACATCATCAACAAAGACATCATCATCATCGACACTACTAACAACAACATCATCAAAAAAGATATCATCATCATCGACACTATTAACAACAACATCATCAACAACGACATGATCATCATCGACACTATTAACAATAACATCATCAACAACGACATGATCATCATCGACACTATTAACAATAACATCATCAACAACGACATGATCATCATCGACACTATTAACAACAATATCATCAACAACGATATCATCATCATCGACACTATTAACAACAACATCATCAACAACGATATCATCATCATCGACACTATTAACAACAACATCATCAACAACGACATGATCATCATCGACAACATTAACAATAACATCATCAACAACGACATGATCATCATCGACACTATTAACAACAACATCAACAACAACGACATCATCATCATCGACACTATTAACAACAACATCATCAAAAACGATATCATCATCATCGACACTATTAACACAACATCATCAACAACGATATCATCATCATCGACACTATTAACAACATCATCATCATCAACGATATCATCATCATCGACACTATTAACATCAACATCATCAACAACGATATCATCATCATCGACACTTTTAACAATAACATCATCAAAAACGATATCATCATCATCGACACTATTAACAACATCAGCAACAAAGACATCATCGCCACTATTAACAACAACATCATCAACAACGACATGATCATCATCGACACTATTAACAACAACATCATCAACAACGACATGATCATCATCGACACTATTAACAACAACATCATCAACAACGACTTCATCGACACTATTAACAACAACATCATCAACAACGATATCTTCATCGTCGACAGTATTAACAACAACATCACCAAGAACGTCAACAACAACGACATTCATAGCACCTCCTGCGGAGATTGTGACTCACCTAATAATCGGAACACGTAGACTGCGAGTCTAGTGCTAAAATGTATGGATAGACGAACGGTCGGACAGAGAAACAGATAGATTGATTAGACAGACAGATACACTTGGACAGACAGACGGACAGATGGATGTATGGATTAGACAGTGAGACAGACATAAATAGAAAGACAAACAACAAGTTAAACTAGATAGAAAGTGATATCTTGGACGAGATAGAGCAGCATGACTGCGATGTAAAGTGACATGGTACTAATGAACCAATTAATTAGTTCATAAATTAATATGCAAATAATTTGTGTCTGTCCAATTAATTTAATTTTGTTTTCATTTCACTTACCACTCTGTTATCATCTATTATTCGCCTCACAGTTTTTTAAAAAAAAATGGACATCATGTTATCAATAAACCAGCCAATGAAATTGCTTGTCTTATTTGAGCCGCGTCTGCTGACCATGACCTTCCAGGTTATCATAGCTTTGCACTTGATAGACGGGTACTGAGAAGATGTGTGATGCGTATTTTCGTTTCTTGTTTATAAATGTTTACACCGCCAGATGTTCTAGCTGTCTGGTTTATCACTTTCCTCCATCCGAATCATTTTTCTACCATGTTCGTATCTCTGACACTCAAATTAACTCTACCCGGTCTGTTTTGTCAGGTTGGCGGGCATAAAACTTTATTCAAGATCTGAAACCCATAATGAGGAAAGCTGCTATCTCCATAAATGCGTACTACAATGGTTCCCAAACTGCTGGCACCCGCAGATCAATTTACAAGCTTATAATATACATGGCAGTTACAATCGCAATAAGTTCCCTTATAGAATATATCATCATCATGTGCCGGTTCATGAAGGCGATCATGTCCTTCAATAATTTTCTATCCGCAGTTCATCGTATCAATTCTGATGTTGACTGTTTTCCATGCCATAACACTAAGCTGTCTATTATCTTCTCTCTTTGTCGTCCGCGATCGCTCTTTCCATGTATTTTGCCAGTTGTAACAAAGTATTCCAACTTTCCTCTTCTCATGATGTATTCCAAAAGTCGATTGTTTCTTTATGATGTTTTTAAGAACCACCTTTTTGTGTAGGCCGCTTTGAGAATTTCCTCGTTGGTCTTTTCAGCTGTCCAGTGAACTCTCGACATTCTTCTGACAAATTCCATCTCTGTAGCCTCTAATCGACTTTTAATTTCATTGGTTACGGTCCATGATTCGCTTCCATGATAGAAGAATATATAAGATGGTAAATTACGTCAGAATTATTACTCTCCGACCACACTACTATAGTTCGTTCAGAAATTCGTACCCACAGAGTGGATCAATTATCTCGGAAACTGTTTGATGAATTTCTGTAATTCTTTTTCATGAAATCTTATTTTTTCACCGACCTTCAGATTTTATAACATTTAAGTACAAAGGTAATCTGGATTTTGCACACATTGTTTTTTGTTATACAATTTTAGGAAAATATCAAACTGTGTGCTCTAAACATTAGATTTTACTGTAAATTACGTTAATTGTCTAAAAATGCAAGTCAAAGGCGTATCCGTATCACATTGAAGAGGGTCACAATTTTTTCATTTTATTTTATATCTTCGTCATAGAGATAGGTAATTGCAAAAGTGCCTGTACAATAACACAGTTAGCTTTTGCATAGTGATGAATTTACACTTTAAACTCTTCATGACTTTAAAAACAAGTAGTCACTTCAACACAGCTTACAAATTATCACATGCAAAGGAATATACATTAATAGTAAATATTTTGTCAAAATACGCATCTGAAGCTATTTAACAAGAAATCGGAGATGACAAAAAGTGGCGCGTCTTTCAAAATCACGTTCAATAAGTGCGAGCATGTGCTAAGATTATGTGGATAAACACGTGACACTTTGCCTTTTTAAATGACAGTGTTGATTACGACAAATGTGGGTATTGTAAACTAAAAATTAGGACAACCAAGAAAATCATATTTTTATATGCCTTAAAGAAACAAAAATCTTTCCTAAATGCATGACAGTAGGGGAAAAAATCAGGATTAAGGTCGGTGAAAAAAATAAGATTTCATGAAAAAAATTATTGAAATTCATCAGTTTACAGGATAACTAATGAAGTCTGTGGGCAGGAATTTGTGGACGAACTTTAGCTCAGTTTCTGTGGCAACAGACATAATTTGTGGACGAACTTTAGCTCAGTTTCTGTGGCAACAGACATAATTTGTGGACGGACTTTAGCTCAGTTTCTGTGGCAACAGACATAATTTGTGGACGGACTTTAGCTCAGTTTCTGTGGCAACAGACATAATTTGTGGACGGACTTTAGCTCAGTTTCTGTGGCAACAGACATAATTTGTGGACGGACTTTAACTCAGTTTCTGTGGCAACAGACATAATTTGTGGACGGACTTTAGCTCAGTTTCTGTGGCAACAGACCAACGAATAATTTTGGGGAACATGTAATTTTACAATTCTGAAAAAAAAATCAGAAACAAACAATAGACAACACGAAGAACAGCAGACAATACGAAGAACAATAAACAACACAAAGAACAACAGACAGCACAAAGAACAACAGACAGCACAAAGAACAACAGACAACACGAAGAACAACAGACAGCACAAAGAACAACAGACAGCACAAAGAACAACAGACATCACGAAGAACAACAGACAGCACGAAGAACAACAGACAACATGAAGAACAATAAACAACACGAAGAACAACAGACAGCACGAAGAACAACAGACAACATGAAGAACAATAAACAACACGAAGAACAACAGACAGCACGAAGAACAATCCACAGCACGAAGAACGACAGACAACACGAAAAACAATAAACAATACGAAGAACAACAGACAACACGAAGAACAACAGACAACACGAAGAACAGCAGACAGCACGAAGAACAACAGACAACACGAAGAACAGCAGACAGAATGAAGAACAATCGACAGCACGAATAACAGACAGCTCGAAGCAGGATCAAGCCCGTACCTCTCGACACACGCCTTGCCGCGTATGATTGCCACTTTTTGACGTTGCATATCTAGCAGTGTGCTGTAACGCAAGTCTTTTGTTTGAAAGCGATGTGCCGGGGAGTACGGGCCCAATTCTGCTTCGGGCTGTCTATTGTTCTATGTTTTATTATTGTTGTTAATTATATGTGAATTTTCTCGAGTGTTGTAAACATACAATTCCCCAAATCTATTTCTTGCTCCCTCTCTCTCTCTCTCTCTGCGATCAAGACTCAATCAGAGTAGGATTCCAGACTCTCACATGAAGACAGCTGTCTGTTTAAGCGAATTGATAGACCCCACAGACAGAACATCATAATTAGAATCTGTTATATCCACCCTGATTGAGTACCTGTTAAAACGTTGCACTGTGTTCTGCGCCAGTGGCCCAGTGCATCCGATTTCAACCAGCATTTTATTCAAGTTTGCTTTCCTTAGCCTTTGATTGTCCCCAATCTTCCTGCAAGGCAGCAGATGATCTTTTCTGTAGGGGGATTCTGCCCTTAGATGGTCGGCCCTCCCAGGTTAACGAGCACCATCTGCCCGAGTCACTAGAGGTGACTAACACAGACATGCACACACAAAGATATGAGATGTGACTAACATTGACATGCACACAACGATATGAGGCATCACTAACACTGACACACACCAAGATATGAGATATGACTAACACAGACGCACACACACACTCTACAATATGAGATATGACTAACACAGATACACACACAAGGATATGAGACATGACTAACATAGACATGCACACACAAAGATATGAGATATGACTAAACACAAACACACAAAGATATGAGACATGACTAACATAGACATGCACACACATAGATATGAGATATGACTAAACACAAACACACAAAGATATGAGACATGACTAACATAGACAGACACACACTAAGATATGATATATTTCTTGTTCCGGACAATGTCTGCGTGTTACAGCATTCAAGAGTATTTGCGCTGAAGGTGAACGTGTTCAGTCGAAAGGTGAAACGAGAATACAACATTTCTACTGGTGACACGATAGCTCAGTGGTTAGCGAGCTGAACTACAAAGGACAAGAGGTAGAGTTCGATCCCAACCGGGATCACTTCCGGTTCACCCAGCCTTAAATCCTGTAATGTACCGGATTTTTTTTCTGGGAAAGTAAAGCGGCACGGGCGTAATATCGACCACATTACACCAAAAATCATGTGTCGAAGGTCTGTAAAATTTATGGTCACTAACACCATATTCCCTATACGTCACTTGGCGTGACGGGGGTACTTTTACTGGAGCGCGATAGCTCAGTGGTTAGCGAACTGAACTACAAAGGAGAAGAGGTCGGGTTGGATCTTGAACGACGGCTTCCAGGTTCAACGGGTGTCAGATTTTTCTGATCTGATATTAGATTCAATTGGTATAAGATTTTTATAGTAAGTAAATCGGTATGGTGTAATGCTGACCACATTACCCCAAAATTTGTGTGTCGAAGGTTTATATAAAAAAAAAAAACCATGGCATTAAAACCATATCCCATACACGCCAATGGCGTGACATGACTCTACTTTTTTTTTAAAAAACCAACATATCAACGCTCAATTAGCGCCCTTATAAAGGCCGGCTATGAGGAGGAAAAGGAAAACGTCCCTTAAGTCGGGTGGAAACAAACAAACAAGGTACTTAATGGTTTTATTTTAAAGAAACATTTCATATGAGATAACTGATCATTTATAAACAAAAGAGTTTGCCATTGACAAGATTTCTTAAACCAGCGGCTCATTAATTTGGATGATGAAGTTATTAACGTCGATCTTTATATATATATATATATATATATATATATATATGGCCCTTTTCGTCTTGTCAGGCGGTCTAGTGGAGGCTATTGTGTATTTTTTGAGGTTTTGTTTTTGTCGAACAGCTTCTCTCGTGGCTAATTCTACCAATGTTTGACAAACACACGCGGTCACATAATGAACAAGTCAGCCCACTGATCCACAGGGTTTTCCATCTTTTTTTCATGAGACTTTTCTCTTCTAAGTTATATATATTATACACATACATATTTATATATTTATACATTGATTTACAGACTCAGCTGTTATGAATGGCATACTATTAATCACAATCCACTCCTACAGTACATACATTAATATTCAGGGTGAGCACAAAATAATCCTTCATTGCTTGCAGCAACAAAATCATATTGGAAGTTTGTGGTGACTGCAGTCAGCGACATTAACCCAATGTCTTCTCTTGGGAAGTGAGACCCCGCATGTCACCTGTGGCTTCCTCCATGTCCATGAGACGGCACTTGGACATCAGGTTCATGACGTCAGTCCTACGTTTCACATTTCTGGGGTCGGGTGGACAACCTCTCTCTAGGTGTGCCGCCTTGGGAAAGGTCTTCTCGATTCTCCATCCCCTTCTCATTATTCGTAGCAATCGTGAAATCTTTGTCTTTTCTCAATGTTCGTCCTGCGGCCGTTACGCAAACTTCTTAAGATCGTCGTCTCAATTATTACGGAATCCGAGTAGCGACCTCTCTGTTTGAAAGTTCATTCCGCCCTGTTTTACTTCTCGAATTGCTCACACTAAAGCAAAAAAGTCTCTCCAAAAAATTAATGTTTATTTGTCCTCTACCGTACCAGGGCGGACTGTGTATGAGCCGTTTATCTTTGAGGGATAAATCATTAACTGGAAATACAAAACAACTGGTTTTATCCAGAACTATCAGTCGAGAGTGGTGACTACGTTTAACAGCAAGATGGAGCACTGGCATCTCGCTGTCCGCATATTTCTCAACGAGCACCTGCTAAACAGATGGATTGTCCGACTTGGAGAAAATGAGCAAGGGCTCTTTCCTGGGTCCACCGAGATCACCGGACTTAACTGTTTGTGACTGTTCCCTTTGGAAGCACGTGAAGAATGGGATGTATGTGACCATCACTGCTGGCAGCACTGGATGGCCTGCAGGAACGGAACACTGAAGCTGTGAACTCACCCCGGATATGCACAGTCTAGTCCCATCTAGCTTATCACATCGACTTACCGAGCAACGGCTGTGGTGCACATCGAGTACCATCATTATCAAGTACCATGCCTGCTGGCGTAGGTGATCATGTCTCTCCACAATTTTCGATCTCGACAGTTGTTTATCATTTCTGTTGTTGACCTTCTGCCAAGCCATTCTCTTAAGCTGTCTGGTGTCTTTTCTCTTTGCTTCCCTCTATCTTTCGTCCCTCAAATTTCCCAGTTGTTACAATATATACCAGCTGTTCCCTTCTCATTACATGGCCATAATTGGTGATTTTTTTTTCCTCCTAATATTGGAAACTTGCTCTTGTATGTGTGATACCATCCGATACTAGATACAATACAGTGAGATGATGCAACAGTAGCACAAGTGAGCATAAATATTACAATAAAGTTACATGCTGCATGTGGTAGAAGTCAATGAGTGTTTTTGAACTCGTCCTTGCACTTTTCCAAAAGTTAGTGTACTCTCTTTGTTACGAGGACTTGTGTATAAATAATGAGTCGGGAGGTGGGGGTGGTGGGGGGTTGGGGAGGGGGGGGGTAGAGACATACAGCAGCAAATTGGCGGAAAGTAGCCAGCGACCTATAGCTGGCTGCTTGCGTAGTACCGCGAACAAAAGGGAGGATGTTCACCCTATCCAACCCCCCAGTGACACTGCTGGAGCCAGACTAACCAGTCCAGCCAAGTGAGTAGTCTGATCATAGAGACAGACTAACCAGTCCAGCAAGTGAGTAACGCGATCATAGAGACAGACTAACCAGTCCAGCCAAGTGAGTAGCGCGATCATAGAGACAGACTAACCAGTCCAGCCAAGTGAGTAACGCGATCATAGAGACAGACTAACCAGTCCAGCCAGTTGAGTAACGCGATCATAGAGACAGATTAACCAGTCCAGCCAAGTGAGTAGCGCGATCATAGAGACAGACTAACCAGTCCAGCCAAGTGAGTAACGCGATCATAGAGACAGATTAACCAGTCCAGCCAAGTGAGTAACGCGATCATAGAGACAGATTAACCAGTCCAGCCAAGTGAGTAGCGCGATCATAGAGACAGATTAACCAGTCCAGCCAAGTGAGTAGCGCGATCATAGAGACAGACTAACTAGTCCAGCCAAGTGAGTAGCGCGATCATAGAGACAGATTAACTAGTCCAGCCAAGTGAGTAGCGCGATCATAGAGACAGATTAACCAGTCCAGCCAAGTGAGTAGCGCGATTATAGAGACAGACTAACTAGTCCAGCCAAGTGAGTTGTGTGATCATAGAGACAGACTAACTAGTCCAGCCAAGTGAGTTGTGTGATCATAGAGACAGGCAAGAAAGAAAGAAAGAAAGAAAGAAAGAAAGAAAGAAAGAAAGGAAGAAATAAAGACAAAAGTAAGGAAGGACGGACGGACGGACGGACAGAAAGACAGATGGATGGACGGGTAGACAGACAGATAAATATATAGAAAGAAAGAAAGAAAGAAAGAAAGAAAGAAGAAAGAAAGAAAGAAAGAAAGAAGGACGGTCAATCAGACAGATGGACCGGACAGACGGGTAGATCGATAGACAGACATACAGACAGATAGAAAGAAAGAAAGAAAGAAAGAAGAAAGAAATAAAGAAAGAAGGACGGTCAATCAGACAGACGGGTAGATCGATAGACAGACATACAGACAGATAGAAATAAAGAAAGAAAGAAAGAAAGAAAGAAAGAAAGAAAGAAAGAAAGAAAGAAAGAAAGAAAGAAAGGGTAATTTGCATTGACACATTTACCCACATCGGTGTGCCAAAGATTACGGGTTCAAGTCCTGATTCCACCCGCCTATTCTTTTCCATATGTGAACTACTCCAAGTGCTGTCCGTTCTAAAATTCCTGCGTTCATGACTAACCCAATGCTTTAGCTCACCGATCATACATATAAAGATAAATTGCGTTGTATGAGCAGCTTGTACAAGCTGGATAGCGAAGTGTGTATATTCCCAGGAACTCTTGTTGTTTGTATAGCCTTCCCTGTGTTGTTACTGTATGAGATATTACGCAAACTGTACCATCCACAGAGAACATGCCATTGAACGACATAGATGTGGAAGACAGACCAGAGAACCAGACATCACACATCGGTGACACGGTGGTCTTTATGTGCAGGTCACATGACTGGCCCAAGCCTCGGGTCCACTGGGCCCGCAAAACTAACGGCAGGAATGTCATCGAGGCTATAGATGTAAGATATTTGTAATCGAGGCTATAGATGTAATATATTTGTAATCGAGGCTATAGATGTAATATATTTGTAATCGAGACTACAGATGTAATATATTTGTAATCGAGGCTATAGATGTAATATATTTGTAATCGAGGCTATAGATGTAATATATTTGTAATCGAGGCTATAGATGTAATATATTTGTAATCGAGGCTATAGATGTAATATATTTGTAATCGAGGCTATAGATGTAATATATTTGTAATCGAGACTACAGATATAAGATATTTGTAACGGAAGCATTGATATAAGATAAATATAATCAACGCTATGGATGTAAGATATATGTAATCAAGGCTATAAGATATAAGATATATGTAACCACGGCTATAGATGTAAGATATATGTAATCGAGACTACAGATGTATTATATTTGTAAAGGAAGCAATGATGTAAGATATCTATAAAGGAAGCTATAGATTAAGAGATTTGTAATCAAGGCTATAGATGTAAAATATCTGTAATCGAGGCTATAGATGTAAAATATCTGTAATCGAGGCTATAGATGTAAAATATCTGTAATCGAGGCTATAGATGTAAAATATTTGTAAAGGAAGATATCATCATCATCATTGAGTGCCGTCTCCGCATCGAAGGTTGGCTACCATGGAGCGCCATTCCACTCTGTCTCTTGCTTTGATGGTGCAGATTGCCATAGGCTGACTTGTCCATCTTTTGATGTTACTCGTCCATGTTAGTCTTGGTTTGCCTCTGCCTCTTTTACCTTGTATTTTCCCTTCTAATATTACTTTTATTAGACTGTTGTGTCTTTTAACATGACCAAAAAATTTCATTTATCTTGCTCTAATTGTGTTTACTCCCGTGTGTTACCGGGGCCTCATTATGTGGGATGTAAAGAATAGTGACACTGTGACCTTCCAGGCATGTCGTAAGAGGCGACTAAGGAGGTTGATCGATGGCTTGACAAGCTGTCATTGTAAAAAGCATTGTTATGGAAACAGACCATAGATTTTAGAAGCAGTGACCTCTGCAATGTGTGCCATTTTGGCACGCAGGGTTTCTGTTTTTGAGATTGTGGTTCTGCCCTATGTGCCGTCTTCGGCTCGAAAGGATAATAGATAGATAGAATTGTGTTTAGTAGTTTTTTTTCATTTTTAGTTGTTTTAAAACTTTTTCTTTTGTTTTCTTTTCTTTCCATCCAATTAAAGGAAGATATAGTTGCAAGATATTAACTTCTAAGTTAATCATTCTATCTATATTCTAATAAACAAGCCAACTTGCTGTCCAAATAACTTACTGACTGGCCAGCTAATTATATGGTATTTTACTTTGTTTTCTTCCGCTTATAAAACTTACAGCGTCGAGCGATAAATCAGTGCTCTGTGTTGTAGCTGCCTCATCCATGGCGCTAACCGCGATGATTACTATTTTTTTTAAAATCGTTGAAGGGAACGGTTGGTCTCGAGGTAACACGCCGGCCTCGAGACATAGATGTTGTGAGTTCAAACCCCGGCTGCACCAGTTGGAATTTTTATATGTGTTATTTCTCTCTGCGGCAACCACAACTGGTCTCAGCAGCGAGGCCCGGCTTGAAACGTCAGATACTCATCGACGGAAAAAATATGAGTACCTTCGAAGACGGAGTTATGTGCCTATGAGGCGAGGGACCAATGTGCACACAGCTGCCAGGGAAAAATGGATTAGCGCGCAACATTCGGTTCTTGTCCCCAGTGACTTCGTCAGAGGTGAAAGCTGGCGAATGCAAAAAAAAAAATAAATAAATAAGTTAATCTTTATCGTATTTTTCCATTGCTCATGTACGTTAATTCTTTATAAGGAGACGCTCCTTTTCCTTTCTGTCGGAGCTACTGAGTTAAGTGCTCTGTGCACACCGTGAGCTGTGCGTTTCATCCGTTTTGATCATGTTTGGAGATTCCGATTGTTTTACGATGAATGATGATATCGTATGACGGGAAACGGATGGCTGTGTTCACTTTCTGTGCAGTTTTGCCTTGTCTTTTGGCGTGTGCTGAGACTGCTGTCATGGGGACTGCAGCTACATTCTTTGTTTGGGAGACGAGATATTAATTAGGATGATTCCACAGGCACGGGCGGTTGAGCAATTATGGATTTTAATTCGTTTTTTGCAGTGATACCGGGGCCTTCCACACAATAACAATAAGGAGACGGTGTCTGATTGTGATCGTATCACACGTTCAATCTAATTGGTTTCTTGTTTGTTAATACGATTTAGCACTCGTGAAACATCATTCAACTCTTTTCTTATCCCGTAATTTCTGATTATGCCTTTTATCACATATTAAACAAAAGTAAAGAGCCCCCGTCACGCCAAATGCCGTATAGGAAATATAATGTTAGTGACCATGAATTGTACAGATCTTCAGCACATGATTTTTGGGGTAATGTGGTCGGTATTACGCCCGTACCGCTTTACTTTCCCAGAAAAAAAAACGTACACATTTAAGGCTGGGTAAACCCGGAAGCCGTCGGTTGGGATCGAACTCTACCTCTTGTCCTTTGTAGTCCAGGTCTTATATCACATATAGTACCAGTATTACTTTCAAGAATTTAGCTGCCGATGAACCACGATGGCTCAGTGGTTAGTGAACCAGGCTAGAAGTACAAGAGGTCGGGATCGATCCTGATCGTCGGTTTCCAAGCCAAGTTCACTCAGCATTAATGGGTGCCGGAATTTTTTCCTGCGAAAGTAAAGCGGCACGGGAGTAATAACGACCACATTACCCCAAAAATCATGTGCCGAAGGTCAGTAAAAATTATGGTCACTAACACTATCTTCCCTATACGCTACTTGGCGTGACGGAGGGTACTTTACTTTACTTTACAATTTAGCTCTCATTTCCCCATTCTAATGACCATTTTATTACCTTTGGCTGTCATTGTCCATGTTTACTATGTTACACACACATGCAAACAAACACACACACATGCAAACAAAAACACACGGTTGAATGGATTCCATAAAGGGGAAAAAACGTCACTATTGTTTCATACAGATTGTTATGGGGCCTCGGTAGCCGAGTTGAGACAACCACCCGATGGGCTACCGACGTTCGGACTACCCGTGTTCGATTCCAGCTGGAAGCAGTGAGAATTGTACTCGTGGTTGGAAAATACCCCCGCGGTCGACCCAGCCGCTGGCAGAAATTGGTGCCAGGGTAGCATTCTGGGAAGGTGAGGAATGTCGCCTCGCATCGTGAGTTTCGATGCTTGAAGCGACATTGTCCAGAAGTCTCCGAACACTTCTAGATAGGCGGCCGAGCACATATGGGTGACAACTCGCGTGCTAAGACGCCGGTTCATGTCTCCTTCTTTACCCTTACCATACAGATTATTCTTGTTTTGTGTGTGTTTTTACAATCACTATTAATGCACTAATAAAAGCAGCCAAGTACAGCATGTGGCGTAATTTCAGAACCAAAGTGCGGAGCCTGATGTGCTGGTGTTACATAACGTAACCAAAAGCGACTCTGGCAAGTACATCTGCATCATTGGCAATGACATAGTCCAGAAGGAGTTCTCTGCGTCTCTGGTAGTCATCGAGGAAGGTAGGTGAGGTTCTTGTTGATGATAGTCATCTTCTCATTTAGACTACTCATTGTCGTGAACTTAGACCGCAAATCTTGAAAGGAGAAACACGAGCAGACACTGCGTATCGTTGTAGTGCACCGCCAGAAAAAAATAGAACATTGCATACAAGAGAGCTAAAACGACACTAAAGGGATGTGCATACGTGCGTGTGTGTGCGCGCGCGCGCGTTGATTGGGTTTGCTAAAGGCTTTATGTCCTACCAAAAGTGAAACAAAATTTAATAATTACTCGATCTTACCGTCTCATCATCATCATCAAGTACCGGGCCTGCTGGCGTAGGTGATCATGTCTCTCCACAACTTTTGATCTCGACAATTATTTATCACTTCTGTTGTTGACCTTCTGCCAAACCATTCTCTTAAGCAATCTGGTATTTTTTCTCTTTGCTACCCTCTATATCTTCATCCCTCAATTTTCCCAGTTGTTACAATATATTCCATTTGTTCTCTTCTCATTAAATGGTCACAAAATGATGTGGCGATTCATGATTGTACAAAGAAGTTACGACGGTGGTTTTCTGTTGCCTTATATCGTTTTGTTTAGGTTGGCTCCGCTAGCCTTTGACTGAAAGTCTCACCCACAAGGCAGTGGGGTTGTTTTACTTCGGGGTACTCTCCCTTAGCCTTTTACACTCCCGAGCTCACCAGCAGGCAGCAGGGCAGCCACAGGTTGTACTGTTTACTGCATACAGTAGCAGGTAAAATTACCCGACCTGACAATCCCATCTCTAAAGGAACTAATTGTATCATTCGTCGAATACAAATAACAAACATGCATAGATAGATACATCTACGGGCTGCCCATAAACACAATTAACTACAGTGAGCAAAAGGGAGCCGCGATAGTTCAATGGTTGGTGAACTAGACTACAAAGGTCAGGGGTCGGGTTCTATCCTCATCGGCGGCTTCCTAGTTCACCCAGCCTTAAATGTACCAGATTTTTTCTGGGAAAGTAAAGCGGCACAGGCGTAATACCGACGATAGTACCCCAAAAATCATGTGCTGAAGGTCTCTAAAAATTATGGTCACTAACACCATATTCCGTATACGCCACTTGGGGTGACGGGGGATAATTACTTTTTTTTTTTTTAACAATGGGCAAGAAAATAATTAGTTCGCTGAAACAATAAGAAACTAATCACAGCTTTTATTCCTTTTCTACAGTTTGAGAAAGCATAGCTGTGGTGTAAGAAAGCATAGCTGTGGTGTAAGAAAGCATAGCTGTGGTGTAAGAAAGCATAGCTGTGGTGTAAGAAAGCATAGCTGTGGTGTAAGAAAGCATAGCTGTGGTGTAAGAAAGCATAGCTGTGGTGTAAGAAAGCATAGCTGTGGTGTAAGAAAGCATAGCTGTGGTGTAAGAAAGCATAGCTGTGGTGTAAGAGAACAAACGTCATATGTCCGCTGTAGTCACTCTATAAAAACAAACAAGAACTTTCATTTATAGGAAAACAGCAAAACTGATAAATAGACACCAACCTTTAAGTTGAGGTTTACCAAAAAAACTATGCACGTTTTGGCAACAACAAAACAAGGATATCCGGAGGTCTATAAATAAACAGCTTTCATCTCAGTTGACGAAATGGCGATAAGTACACTTCGAACCTAACACATATTGGTTAGTTAACGCAGTTATTCTATTCTACCGATGTGATACATGACATATGTTGCATCCATATAACACACTTTAGATGTTCATTAAGAGATACAATGATTACAGCAACTGAACAGTGGGAGAATAGTCAACATTGTAAATTTTGGCTCGATTCAATATTTAAGAACGCTGTGGTAAGCTTTAGTGGATGGTTCTATAAGACACATTGTAGGGAGAGTTTGATATATTTTAGAGAGATCAGTGGGAAAAACTCTTGATTTAGACGAGTATAGAGATTCCAGAGCAGAAATAGATGTTGATACATTGATGTTGCATCTTATTTCGAAAAAATAGTTCCGGGGTATACAAAAGAACATGGTGTGTGTCACACCATCGGCAGTTGATTTAGACAAATCAAGTGTACGATATATAGTTTGATAAACCCATAGACGGCCATATCACGTATTTATAATATATAAGTGTAGTCTTTATGCGCAGGCAAGATATTTTAATATAAGTATATTTCAGGTGTGCCTGAAATGAAGAGAACGTAATCAAGACTACCTCTTCGAGTCATAACATGAGGTTATTTGGTTTTGGAAGGCCCCGGTATCACTGCAAACGAATTAAAATCCATAATTGCTAAACCACCCGTGCCAGCTTAATCATCCAAATCTCATCTCCTAACGAAAGGTAACTGTGATCCCCATCGTAGCAGTCTCAGCACACGCCAAAAGACATAAGGCGAAACCGCGCAGAAAATAAACACAGCCAACTGTTCCCTGTTAAACGATATCATCATTCATCGTAAACAATTGGAATATCGAAACATGATCAAAACGGATGAGACACACAGCTCACGGTGTGCACAGAGCACTTAACTCAGTAGCTCCTGCAACAAGACGGACTTGGAATATGAGGAAACTGCAACAAGGAACACTTTTCATGCATAGCCTTCAATTGTTCCCGCCGCTTATCCACTATATACCGGAAGTTACGTCCTCTTGAAAATGATGATCGTCATATTTTTTAAAAAATGTATAGCGCTTGATGATGTTAGGCCATCGTTGTTGACTCCAATTCCGAACATATAGACACACAGTTAGTCGTCAGATTATCCTTGTCGCACATCAAACAACAGACCTTAAAATTAGCGTACGGCCGGTCTTGGGATGCACGATGAGCCATTACAATGACGTAGCACACAACAATTTCGTACACACAATTTCGCTCTCATTAGATTTCTGATTACTCAAGCGAAAGCAGCCTACGACGAACAAAACACGGTGCATATTCCCTAAAGAGATAAAACTGCGGCTGACGAAGTAGATTACATTTATGAGTAACATGGAAATAACTTGCGTCAAGGAATTCCAACAACGGTCATGAACAGCACCAATGTGACGTAAAGCGCAGATCAAGTCTAGACGTTGGAAGGTCTCATTCACAACTCTTGATTTGTCAAAATGGACTGTTGCCGGGTTGATCATATGTGTTTTTCTGGACATTTGCAATTTTTTCTGCTGTGTTTATTATTCACGCTATGTTCGTCACTGTCACTATTGTTAAATGATTGCATCTAGAACAAAATGTTCTTTGCCACTAACATACATTCCCATCCAATTTCACTTGATGCCATGTAGGAGAAAGTTTGCCATTTGAGCCACCTTGCTCGCTCCATGTTAGACGCGAAATACTGGTAGACCAAGTCCAGGGCTGCAAGTCGTCGGTGCCTGTGGAGATGCATTACTGTATGGGTAA
The DNA here is from genome assembly GCA_032433765.1 of Megaustenia siamemsis. Classification (NCBI taxonomy): domain Eukaryota; kingdom Metazoa; phylum Mollusca; class Gastropoda; order Stylommatophora; family Ariophantidae; genus Megaustenia; species Megaustenia siamemsis. The sequence continues at coordinate 57,523,975 of JAVIAB010000088.1, read as the reverse complement.
GTACTGTACTCTTACTTGGATTTGTTCTATATGTACCCTGTCTTTCTTGTGTGTTCGCCCAAAGCGTAGTCATCATCATCACTTAAAGCGACATTATAGTGTAGATTCTTTGTGTTGTTACACACTGCAAGATTCGATATTTTACGTCTTGAAACTACCTGAATACCTTCACATTACCACAACTACCTGAATACCTTCCCATTTCTACAACTACCTGCTTGGCCAAACACCTTCCCACTTCTATTACTACCTGCTTGGCCAGACACCTTCCCACTACTATTGCTACCCGCTTGGCCAGACACCTTCCCACTTCTATTGCTACCCGCTTGGCCAAACACCTTCCCACTTCTATTACTACCCGCTTGGCCAAACACCTTCCCACTTCTATTGCTACCCGCTTGGCCAAACACCTTCCCACTTCTATTACTACCTGCTTGGCCAGACACCTTCCCACTACTACTGCTACCCGCTTGGCCAGACACCTTCCCACTTCTATTGCTACCCGCTTGGCCAAACACCTTCCCACTTCTATTACTACCAGCTTGGCCAAACACCTTCCCACTTCTATTGCTACCCGCTTGGCCAGACACCTTCCCACTTCTATTAGTACCCGCTTGGCCAAACACCTTTCCACTTCTATTACTACCCGCTTGGCCAAACACCTTCCCACTTCTATAACTACCTGCTTGGCCAGACACCTTCCCATTTCTATACCTACCTGCTTCGCCAGACACCTTCTCATTTCTATAACTACCTGCTTGGCCAGACACCTTCCTACTTCTATTGCTACCTGCTTGGCCAGACATCTCTCCCCCCCCCCACTTCTATTGCTACGCGCTTGGTCAGACACCTTCCCACTTCTGTTGCTACCCGCTTGGTCAGACACCTTCCCACTTGTATTGCAAGCCGCTTGGCCAGACACCTTCCCACTTCTATTTCTATCCGTTTGGCCAGACACCTTCCCATTTCTATTTCTACCCGCTTAGCCAGACACCTTCCCACTTCTATTTCTTCCTGCCTGGTCAGACACATTCCCACTTCTATTTCTACCCGCTGGCCAGACACCTTCCCACTTCTATTTCTACCTGCTTGGCCAGACACCTTCCCACTTCTATTTCTACCCGCTGGCCAACACCTTCACACTTCTATCTCTACCCGCTTGGCCAGACACCTTCCCACTTCTATTTCTATCTGCTTGGCCAGACACTTTCCCACTTCTATTTCTACCTGCTTGGCCAGACACCTCCCACTTCTATTTCTACCCGCTTGGCCAGACACCTTCCCACTTCTATTTCTACCCGCTTGGCCAGACACCTTCCCACTTCTATTTCTACCCGCTTGGCCAGACACCTTCCCACTTCTATTTCTACCCGCTTGGCCAGACACCTTCCCACTTCTATTTCTACCCGCTTGGCCAGACACCTTCCCACTTCTATTTCTACCCGCTTGGCCAGACACCTTCCCACTTCTATTTCTACCCGCTTAGCCAGACACCTTCCCACTTCTATTTCTACCCGCTTGGCCAGACACCTTCCCACTTCTATTTCTACCCGCTTGGCCAGACACCTTCCCACTTCTATTTCTACCCGCTTGGCCAGACACCTTCCCACTTCTATTTCTACCCGCTTGGCCAGACACCTTCCCACTTCTATTTCTACCCGCTTGGCCAGACACCTTCCCACTTCTATTTCTACCCGCTTGGCCAGACACCTTCCCACTTCTATTTCTACCCGCTTGGCCAGACACCTTCCCACTTCTATTTCTACCCGCTTAGCCAGACACCTTCCCACTTCTATTTCTACCCGCTTGGCCAGACACCTTCCCACTTCTATTTCTACCCGCTTGGCCAGACACCTTCCCACTTCTATTTCTACCCGCTTGGCCAGACACCTTCCCACTTCTATTTCTACCCGCTTGGCCAGACACCTTCCCACTTCTATTTCTACCCGCTTGGCCAGACGAATTCGCAGATCAAAGGTAGATGTAGTAGGATCTTGATCAGCTGCTACCACTAATCCTGAAACGAGCAGTCAGCTATGAGTCGCTGAGAATTGTCGTCGGGTATTGATATTTCTTTCTGACGTTCACCCAATAACCACTAAAGGAATGTATACCTCTCTTCAACATCCGTCCTTAAAGAGAACGTTAGTGGGCATGGACGCGATGATGTGTTGTTTTATGTAACTCATCATCATTGAGTGCCGTCTCCGCAACGAAGGTTGGCTACCATGGAGCGCCATTTTGCTCTATCTCTTGCTTTGATGGTGCAGGTTGTCATCGGTTGATTTGTCCATCTTTTGATGTTACTCGTCCATGTTAATCTTGGTCTGCCTCTGCCTCTTTTACCTTGTATTTTCCCCTCCAGGATCACTTTCAGTAGGCTGTTGTGTCTTTTAACATGGCCTAAGAATCGCATTTGTCTTGTTCTAATTGTGTTCAGAAGTTCTTTTTTTTCATTTTTAGTTGTTTTAAGACTTTGTCGTTTGTTTTCTTTTCCTTCCATCCAATTCTACCTATTCTTCTATATATCCACATTTCAAAGGCTTCAATTCTCTGTTCTGTTTTCTTGTCTAATGTCCATGTCTCAGCACCATATAGGAATATTGAGAAGATGTAACATTTTGCTATTCTTAGTTTTAGCTCTGGTGTTATTTGTTTTGATGTTAGTATGTCCTTCATGACATTAAAATTACTTTTTGCCATTCCTATTCTTTTGTTTATTTCAGTTGTACATTTTCCATCACTGGTTATAGTATTTCCAAGGTAGTTATAGTTCTGAACTGTCTCAAGGTCTATTCCTTCAATTTTGATATCCACTTGTGGGTTTTGAGTATTTTCTTTGTTTATGATCATAGTTTTAGTCTTTTTGATATTCATATCTAGTCCATTATGTAACTAGACTGTGATATTTTCGCCTTTCGCCCGAGCATCCGACTAAGAACGGTATTTTAGAAACGGGTCGCTTTCACTCATCAATCCCTCTTCGGTTGGCCAGACTGCTTTCCCAGCAGCACTACTGGGGGTTGGAGTAGAGTCTCAATCAGCTATGTGATTCTCCGATCCTGGCACAGTCAGTCTGCTGTGACTTGCTGAACGCTATCAGCTCAGCTGCGCGACTTTGACTTGGTCTGTTTGCATGACTTCATGGAGTTGGTATCTTCACACAAGCGCAACTATCTACTGAGAATACTTTTGGAGGTCTCGATAGTTTGATGTACTCCATCAGCCCCAATAACAATTTGGCAATCGTTTATCACAGTTATCAACATTACTACGGAGAGCAATCAAAAGAAAGACAAGGAAAAAAAATATATATATATTAAAAAAAAACAGCTGCAGTGTGACGTACGTGTTCTGTGTTACTGCCCAGATTTGTAACCGTCAGTACATTGTTTCGATAAACTGGTCAGCACCACGTCAAACCGCATTTCTTTTCCATAAAAATTATGCGGTACCCACTTAATGGCTGAGTGAACCTAGAAGTCGTAGATAGAGATCGAACCAGAAATCTTGTCCTTAGCCGACTAGTTCACTACCCGCTGCGTTGTGACAGCTACACGGGTGAACGGGAAGTCACATGACGGGAAGTCACATGACGGGAAGTCACATGACGGAGGAAAAACGTACATACTCACTATATCAGCATCATCATCATCAAGTACCGTGCCTGCTGGCGTAGGTGATCATGTCTCTCCACAACGTTCGATCTCGACAGTTATTTATCATTTCTGTTGTTGACCTTCTGCCAAGTCATTCTCTTATGCTGTCTGGTATTTTTTCTCTTTGCTTCCCTCTATCTTTTCGTCCCTCAATTTTTCCAGTTGTTACAATATATTCCAGTTGTTCTCTTCTCATTACATGGCCAAAAATGGTGATTGTTTCTTCCTAATATTGGAAATTAGCTCTCTTTTTGCTTTGACCTCTTTCAGAACGTTTTCATTACTCTTCTTAGCAGTCCATGGTACTCTCAACATTTTTCTGTAAAACCACATTTCTACAGACCCCAGTGATTTTCTTGTCTATTGTTCTATTGTCCATGATTCGCATCCATATGTCAAGACTGGCTCTACGTAACATTTAAGAACTCTTTTTCTTGTTTCTATTGTCAAAAATGGATTGCATAGTAACTTCCTCATTTTTTGGAAAGTTTATTTTGCCTGAGCCATTCTGCGTCTCACCTCTTATATGTGTATATATATATATATATAGAGAGAGAGAGAGAGAGAAAGAGAGAGAGGAAGAGAGAGACTACAGATCAGACTGCGAGGACATCATAGAAGGTTCACCATAGTTCAAGCAAGAGGAAGAGATTTTATTTTTGTCTAAAAGACAAGGCAAAGGAAACGCTCGTCACTGTCTACGTGACGGTTGATGGACTTTGAGCTCTGTTACTTCAACATATCATGTCCGTTCTGTTCTCTTATTAGGAAAGACTCCCCAAGATTTGTTCATTTTTACGTGTCTCTCAAGATGAAACGATTTCTTTGACTTCCTCAATTTGTTTTTATGTCATCACGGATTCTAAATTAGATAAACATATATTTTAGACCAAAATAAATATGTAAACCATGAGCATGATAAGAGAAGTGGAGGCGGGCTCTGCACGCAGGTAATGGGTCGAGTCATTACAGATACGCAGTCACCTTTGTCTACTCCGCGAAGGTGAGGGAGTACGGGGAAATGAAAGTGCAGGTAGGTTGGCTAGCTGCGCTGTCGTTGAAGACCGTCAACCAATGGATCGGGCGGACGTCATTAATGTCTTCTGTGATGTGGGAAGGGCACATGGATTCGACAACCTTGAGCCCACGTCCTCATTCGGATGAAAGAGATGGGAGTTAGGATGGGCACAGCAAGAAACGAGAAACTTAGTGGGAGTGTAAGAAGACTTATCAACCAACACAGAACTGGAGTCGTCAGTCGTTGGAGACTGCGGGACTTGCTGAGGAGGGGATCTGAGCACCTATGGACATGTTCGGATTGCAGAAAGGATACATCACAAATAACTCAAATATTTTCAACAAAATCAAGAAGAGGATGCAGACTTGAGACTACAACAATGTTGGAGTACAAAATGTAGAAATGAGAATTTACATTAAATAGATTGTGTGGCAGTGTTTGATGGGGACGCTAATTAATTGTAGAATGTGTTGTTGCCCCCACTCATAAACTTGATAGACGCTCTTCTGATACATTTACCCACTACCTGGTGTATCTGTATACCCGTGAGATGGTTGACTTATGAAGCTCAGCCAATGAAAAAAAAAAAAAAACAAGATTTTTAGATAATGTAACCAGTTTAATAAAAATGCCAATATTCGACCGACGGAAGTTATATATTGCATACAATCGTGGGCAATCAAGCCTATTTGGTATTAGGAAGGGGGTGGGGTGTGATAACATATTGTCACACTAAGGGTCATGGATAGGAGAATGAACCCTGTCAGAAAAGGAGCCTTTAGCTAGAAGACAGTATCGTCAGATTTACAAAACGTGAGATTTAAATCTTGATAGTTTACAAGTAGCAGAATAAAGTATTTTTGCAAGTCAATGAGTATACGGCGAATTATAGGAGAACATTGGAGGTGACAATAGGCGGTAGCCAAGATACTGAAAAGTATAACATTTACTATTCTTTATATGAGATTACAACGGCCGGGACTATAAACTTTCAGAAGAGCTCTTTCTCAAGATCAGATTTGAGTTAAACCGAACCATGTTTGTACTATATTTAACGAAGTCCATTTGGTTTTAACATGCCATGTGATTTATTGGTCGTGTGGTTTATTCGTCCTGTGGTTTATCCGTCGTGTGGTTTATTCGTCCTGTGGTTTATCCGTCGTGTGGTTTATTCGTCATGTGGTTTATTTGTCCTGCGGTTTATTCGTTGCGTGCAAGAAAATTGTGTCCCGCTACTGTTACAATAGGTGTAGGCATAATCAGCATGCTACTGAAATCATCACAAACAACAAATAAACTGGTTTGCCCTTCTATAAAGAATGCGGTGTGATTTCTTACCATACAAAGCTTATATTAGAAGGAGAAGAAGGGAGAAGAGCAAGAGGTAGACCACCAAAAAAACGTTACAATAACATCAATTGGCAATGAGTAAAGCCGTCAAAAGATCGGGAATCTTATATCTCCATCGACACCAGAACGGGTAAAAGAGGAAGTGAAGAAAGAAAGAAAGAAAGAACACTGAAACCATCAATATATATATCTAATATAATGTAATGCAAAGCAATATAATACAATACAATGTAGTGTAGTATCATCATCATTAAGTACCGGGCCTGCTGGCGTAGGTGATCATGTCTCTCCACAACTTTCGATCTCGACAGTTATTTATCATTTCTGTTGTTGACCTTCTGTCAAGCCATTCTCTTAATTAAGCTGTCTGGTATCTTTTCTCCTTGCGTCCCTCTATCTCTTCGTACCTCAATTTTCTCAGTTCTTACAATATATTGCATATACATACATATATGTTCTCTTCTCATTACGTGGCCAAAAAGTTATGATTGTCTCTTCCCAATATTGGAAATTAGCTCTCTTTTTGTAGTATAGTGTTGTGCAGCGTAGTGTAATGTAATACAATTATAAAATAATATATGATGAAGGATTCCAATTAAAGCAAAGCAACTTCATCTTTCCTTCCTCATTTGCCTTTAAGTACCCAGTGGAGATATAATTTGCGGTCTTTAGCTCTTCTGTTCGCTTCTGCTGCTGTTGTTTCCTAGTGCTTCTAATATTCCATCGATCCATCTTTTTCGTGGCAGGCCCTTGGGTATGGTGTTCTCGCAACGTTTACTGAGGGCTCGTTGTGTTGTGTTGATCACTTTGTCTTGTCACGTAGCCAAACCATTTTATCTGTTGTTTCTTTACATATTCTATAGCGGGGCTATTCCTAGCTTTTTTCTCAGTTCTTCATTTCTGATCTTATCTCTCAGACTGTTTCCTGTCATTATTCTAACACACTTCATCTCAGTAGAGGTTATTTTTCTTATTGTTCTTGCATCTAGGGTCCAGGACTGACATTGGTAGCACAACGTTATCTTTTTTCATCGTTGTTGCATGCTGTATAGATGTTTATGTAAGTTGTTTTTCGGTCGTCTTCTAGTATTCTGATTGTGATCATTCTTTCTGAGTGGTATTTTATTTCTAGAATGTTCTTTGGTGTTCTGGGTCGATGATAAAGCCTACTCCGTGTGTTCTTCTTTCTGCGTGGTATTTTATTTCTAGAATGTTCTTCGCGTGTTCTGGGTCGATGATAAAGCCTACTCCGTGTGTTGTTCTTTCTGAGTGGTATTTTATTTCTAGAATGTTCTTCGCGTGTTCTGGGTCGATGATAAAGCCTACTCCGTGTGTTGTTCTTTCTGAGTGGTATTTTATTTCTAGAATGTTCTTCGCGTGTTCTGGGTCGATGATAAAGCCTACTCCGTGTGTTGTTCTTTCTATGCAAAACAAATCAACGCATGTCAAATATCTCGGAATAACTCTTGATGGTCATAAAGAATTCAGAATCATGGTATGTACAGAAATACCGATGGTCCTGGCAGGTAAAAACCAGCTTGAAGTGATCTTTATTTGAATGAACCAAACATGGAAGACAGAAGAAATGATGGAAAGAAAAGATCAAAGAATAAAGAGTTCTTGATTTCACCCACTTACAGCTCTAATTGGGTTCAGAATTGAGCAAAAAGTATTGCTCCAACACCAAAGATACAGGCTAGGGAGCTTGGTGCAAACACATTCTGTTTACGTGGTATCTTTTGTATCATTATCATCATCAAGTACCATGCCTGCTGGCGTAGGTGATCATGTCTCTCCACAACTTTCGATCTCCACAGTTATTTATTATTTCTATTGTTGACCTTCTGCCAAGCCATTCTCTTAAGCTATCTGGTATTTTTTCTCTTTGCTTCCATTTATCTCTTCGTCTCTCAACTTTCCCAGTTGTCACAATATATTCCAGTTGTTCTCTTCTCATTACATGGTCAAAAATTGATGATTGTTTTTTTCCTAACATTAGAAATTAGCTCTCTTTTTGCTTTGACCTCTTTCAGAACGTTTTCATTACTCTTCATAGCTGTACATGGTATTCTCAACATTCTTCTGTAAAACCACATTTCTACAGCCTCCAGTGATTTTCTTGTCTGTTGTCCTATTGTCTATGATTCACATACATATGTTAAGTAAGACTGGCCCTACAAAACATTTAAGAACTCTTTTTCTTGTTTCTATTGTCAAAAATGGATTGCATGGCATCTTCCTCATTTTTTGGAAAGCTGCTTTTGTCTGAGCCATTCTGCATCTCACCTCTGTTGTGCATCTATCATCTGACGTTAACATTGTTCCCATATATTTAAATTCATTTACCTGTTTTAATATTGTTCCACTTGTCTTTATTGTGCATTGCAGTGATGTCTTTTTTTCTTTGTTGCTATCATTACTTCTGTATTAATATACCTTTCTAACTATCTATCTATTGTCCTTTCGAACCGAATACGGCACATAGGGCAGAACCACAATCTCAAAAACAGAAACCTTGCGTACCAAAATGGAACAAAATCACAGCAATCACTGCTTCTAAAATCTATGGCTCTGTTTCCATAACAATACTTTTAACAATGACAGCTTGTCAAGCCATCGATCAACCTCCTTAGTTGCCTCTTATGACATGCCTGGAAAGTCACATTGTCACTATTGTGTAATGTAATACAATTATAAAATAATATATGATGAAGGGTTCCAATTAAAGCTTCCCTCATAAACTTCCCTCATAACAAGGCCCCGGTAACACACGGGAATATAACTTTACGATACTTTAAATCACAAAATCTATAAAAGTATATGCTTAACTTATAAGGGTTGGTCTGTAGTTGTGACTGCATTTATTGACAGGTTCTTGTGGAAGAAGTTACTATGTTCCACAGCTGATGACGTCTACTGGCAGCAAGAAGAAGTCCTCATCAGATCTTGCAGTGAAACAAACATGCAAGTAAGATCACGCACATCTCTACCTGGCTTATGTCATTTCATTTAATTAAATTATGAGTGACTGGCGGGGAACATCTCTGATGATAGTTTGTCCAGAGATCTTATAAAGTATTATTCAATAAAATTCAGCAAGTTAACCGACATAATATGAAAATATACTTTGTAAACAAATATAGGAAAAGTGGGACAAAAGAAGCCATATTCTGCATGAGGACATTGATCGAAAAGTACACAGAAGTAAACAAACCAATATATGCCTGCTTCATAGACTACACCAAAGCTTTTGATATAATACATCATAAACAACTTATAGACTGCCTAAAAGATATACATCTAGATGACATGGACATATGACTAATATGTAATTTATATTGGGAGCAAACAGCAATAATAAAATATAACAAGGAAAACTTTACACCCATTGAAATAAAAAGAGGAGTAAGACAGGGATGCATCATATCACCAAGCTTGTTCAATCTATACACTGAGCAAATCTTTAATCTTTAAAAACATCACAGAGATGCCAGGTCCAGGCATTAATGGAAAGATAATCAATAACCTAAGATATGCTGATGATACTGTACTACTAGCAGAAAATCCTAAAGATCTACAACAATTACTTAATGAAATAAACATGACAAGCAAAACATATGGACTAGATATTAATATCAAAAAGACTAAAACTATGATCATAAACAAATATAATAGTAAAAATATACAAGTGGATATCAAAGTTAAAGGAATAGACCTAGAGACAGTTCAGATCTACAACTACCTGGGACATACTATAACCAGTGATGGAAAATTTAAAACTGAAACAAACAAAAGAATAGGAATGGCAAAAAGTAATTTTAATGTCATGAAAAATATACTAACATCAAAACAAATAACACCTGGGCTAAAACTAAGAATAGCAAAATATTATATCTTCTCAACATTCCTGTATGGTGCAGAAGCATGGACATTAAACAAAAAAAAAAGAACAGAAAATTGAAGCCTTTGAAATGTGGATTTATAGAAGAATAGGTAGAATTGGATGGAAAAAAAAAGAGTATAAACGATGAAGTCTTAAAACAACTAAAAATGAAAAGAGAACTACTAAATACGATTCAAACAAGGCAATGAGATTTTTGGGACATGTTAAAAGGCACAGCAGCCTACTAAAAGTAATCTTGGAAGGGAAAATACAAGGTAAAAGAGGCAGAGGCAGACCAAGACTAATGTAGACAAGTAACACCATCAAAGCAAGATAGAACGGAATGGAGCTCCATGTTAGCCAACCTTTTATGCAGAAATGGCACTCACTGATGATGAAAAAGATATAACAAACTAAAATTATTAGAAAGAAAAAAAAAGGAAACAAAACAGACAAAGTTTTAAACACACTGACAATATCAAAAGTTATACCGACAAATCAGTCATTCATAGTGGATCACCAAGATTTATGACAGGAGAGAATGACTTTGCACCCTAGTCTACATTTGTTTCGTAGCTAATGCATGATAAAAGAAGAGATAATCCTGTGTAATAATACAAGAGAGGTTGTAGGACGAAAGTTGGCTCAGTTGGAGAAGATAGGACGAAAGTTGGCTCAGTTGGAGAAGATAGGACGAAAGTTGGCTCAGTTGGAGAAGATAGCACAGAAGAAGGTCTGTTGGCAGAAGACAAATAATAAATTAATATTATTTTGATCTAACACTTTCCGAGGCGACATATATCAGTGTACTGTAATGCATAGTCTTTCGTGGCAAAGCGATGTGTCGATAAGTACGGGTTCGAGCCTGCTTCAGACTGTCAATTCTTCTTTTTTTCCCTATTTTTGATTATTTGTGGATTTTTTTTCTGAATGTTGGAAACTTTAAACATACCTCTTCCCACTGAATTGATTCAGCGAACTGTGAAAGAAGGTTGAAGAATGAGAGTGGAGGTAGACAGAGTGGAAAAGCAATGTCAAAGAATGGTCAAGCCTCAGCTTTGCAAAGTCCCAAAGAATGACTGAAGATATAAATCAACAGAGAAGACTGATGAAATCTATGAAGACTGATAAAGTCTATGAAGACTGATAAAGTCTATGAAGACTGATGAAATCTATGAAGACTGATAAAGTCTATGAAGACTGATGAAATCTATGAAGACTGATGAAATCTATGAAGACTGATGAAATCTATGAAGACTGATAAAGTCTATGAAGACTGATGAAATCTATGAAGACTGATGAAATCTATGAAGACTGATGAAATCTATGAAGACTGATGAAATCTATGAAGACTGATGAAGTCTATGAAGACTGATGAAATCTATGAAGACTGATGAAGACTGATGAAATCTATGAAGACTGATGAAATCTATGAAGACTGATGAAATCTATGAAGACTGATGAAATCTATGAAGACTGATGAAATCTATGAAGACTGATAAAGTCTATGAAGACTGATGAAATCTATGAAGACTGATGAAATCTATGAAGACTGATGAAATCTATGAAGACTGATGAAGTCTATGAAGACTGATGAAATCTATGAAGACTGATGAAGACTGATGAAATCTATGAAGACTGATGAAGACTGATGAAGTCGATGAAGACTGATGAAGTCTATGAAGACTGATGAAGACTGATGAAGTCTATGAAGACGGATTTCAGTCTATGAAGACTGATGAAGTCTATGAAGACTGATGAAGTCTATGAAGACTGATGAAGTCTATGAAGACTGATGAAGACTGATGAAATCTATGAAGACTGATGAAATCTATGAAGACTGATGAAATCTATGAAGACCGATGAAGTCTATGAAGACCGATGAAATCTATGAAGACTGATGAAATCTATGAAGACTGATGAAGTCTATGAAGACTGATGAAGACTGATGAAGTCTATCAAGACTGATGAAGTCTATGAAGACTGATGAAGTCTATGAAGACTGATGAAGTCTATGAAGACTGATGAAGTCTATGAAGACTGATGAAGACTGATGAAGTCTATGAAGACTGATGACGTCTATGAAGACTGATGAAGTCTATGAAGACTGATGAAGTCTATGAAGACTGATGAAGTCTATGAAGACTGATGAAATCTATGAAGACTGATGAAATCTATGAAGACTGATAAAGTCTATGAAGACTGATGAAATCTATGAAGACTGATGAAGTCTATGAAGACTGATGAAATCTATGAAGTCTGATGAAATCTATGAAGACTGATGAAGTCTATGAAGACTGATGAAGACTGATGAAATCTATGAAGACTGATGAAGTCTGATGAAATCTATGAAGACTGATGAAGTCTATGAAGACTGATGAAGACTGATGAAGTCTATGAAGACTGATGAAGTCTATGAAGACTGATGAAGTCTATGAAGACTGATGAAGTCTATGAAGACTGATGAAATCTATGAAGACTGATGAAGTCTATGAAGACTGATGAAGTCTATGAAGACTGATGAAGACTGATGAAGTCTATGAAGACTGATGAAATCTATGAAGACTGATGAAGTCTATGAAGACTGATGAAATCTATGAAGACAGATGAAATCTATGAAGACTGATGAAATCTATGAAGACAGATGAAATCTATGAAGACTGATGAAATCTATGAAGACTGATAAAGTCTATGAAGACTGATGAAGTCTATGAAGACTGATGAAGTCTATGAAGACTGATGAAGACTGATGAAGTCTATGAAGACTGATGAAGTCTATGAAGACTGATGAAGTCTATGAAGACTGATGAAGACTGATGAAGTCTATGAAGACTGATGAAGTCTATGAAGTCTGATGAAATCTATGAAGACTGATGAAGTCTATGAAGACTGATGAAGTCTATGAAGACTGATAAAGTCTATGAAGACTGATGAAGTCTATGAAGACTGATGAAGTCTATGAAGACTGATGAAGTCTATGAAGACTGATGAAATCTATGAAGACTGATGAAATCTATGAAGACGGATTTCAGTCTATGAAGACTGATGAAGTCTATGAAGACTGATGAAATCTATGAAGACTGATGAAATCTATGAAGACTGATGAAGTCTATGAAGACTGATGAAGTCTATGAAGACTGATGAAGTCTATGAAGACTGATGAAATCTATGAAGACTGATGAAATCTATGAAGACTGATGAAATCTATGAAGACTGATGAAATCTATTGGAAGTGCACATGATTTTCAGGGCTAAGGGATAAGGAAAGAAAGTCAGTGACCTATATTTTTATAATTTGTAAAATGGATATTTTATTCAAAGCTTCAATTCGTGACACTGCAAACCATTAACATTTATTTTATCTCAATAAATTGTTGTGTAAACTGAACATTCCAGAAAAATGTGTAATAAAGAATATAGAAAGAAAATAAAATATTTTATTTTGTAAAAATGACATAAAGGTCAGGAGAAGATAATTATGAAGGGCAAATTTCAAGTAAACGAGGGAAAGGAGACCTGGAAGAAGATGGATGTAAAATATCACAGATGAGCTGGTATTGACTGCTGCAGACACTGGACATCTTGCACAGGGCAGAGAAAACTTCAGAATAGCTGTCATAGGAGACAAGTTTCAATTGAGACACGAAGCCACATGATGATGATTAAATTGTTGTTTTGTGGTATTTTAGTAGATGAATGCTTTTCACGAGAGACACTTCTAGGACTGACTAATTTCACAAAAGACACTTCCAGGACTGACTAATTTCACAAAAGACACTTCTAGGACTGACTAATTTCACAAAAGACACTTCTGGGATTGACTAATTTCACAAAAGACACTTCTAGGACTAACTAATTTCACAAGAGACACTTCTAGGATTGACTAATTTCACAAGAGACACTTCTAGGACTGACTAATTTCACAAGAGACACTTCTAGGATTGACTAATTTCACAAGAGACACTTCTAGGATTGACTAATTTCACAAGAGACACTTTTAGGATTGACTAATTTCACAAAAGACACTTCTAGGATTGACTAATTTCACAAAAGACACTTCTAGGATTGACTAATTTCACAAGAGACACTTCTAGGATTGACTAATTTCACAAGAGACACTTCTAGAGCTGACTAGTTTCACAAGAGACACTTCTAGGACTAAGTAATTTCACAAGAGATACTTCTAGGACTAAGTAATTTCACAAGAGACACTTCTAGAGCTGACTAGTTTCACAAGAGACACTTCTAGGACTAAGTAATTCCACAAGAGACACTTCTAGGACTAAGTAATTTCACAACAGATACTTCTAGGACTAAGTAATTTCACAACAGATACTTCTAGGACTAAGTAATTCCACAAGAGATACTTCTAGGACTAAGTAATTTCACAAGAGACACTTCTAGGACTAAGTAATTTCACAAGAGACACTTCTAGGACTAAGTAATTCCACAAGAGATACTTCTAGGACTAAGTAATTTCACAAGAGACACTTCTAGGACTAAGTAATTTCACAAAAAACACTTCTAGGACTAAGTAATTTCACAACAGATACTTCTAGGACTAAGTAATTCCACAAGAGACACTTCTAGGACTAAGTAATTTCACAAAAAACACTTCTAGGACTAAGTAATTTCACAACAGATACTTCTAGGACTAAGTAATTTCACAAGAGATACTTCTAGGATTGACTAATTTCACACGTGTCACTTCTAGGACTAAGTAATTTCACACGTGTCACTTCTAGGACTAAGTAATTCCACAAGAGACACTTCTAGGACTAAGTAATTTCACAAGAGACACTTCTAGGACTAAGTAATTTCACAAGAGACACTTCTAGGACTAAGTAATTCCACAAGAGACACTTCTAGGACTAAGTAATTTCACACGTGTCACTTCTAGGACTAAGTAATTCCACAAGAGACACTTTTAGGACTAAGTAATTCCACAAGAGACACTTCTAGGACTAAGTAATTTCACAAGAGACACTTCTAGGACTAAGTAATTCCACAAGAGACACTTCTAGGACTAAGTAATTCCACAAGAGACACTTCTAGGACTAAGTAATTTCACAAGAGACACTTCTAGGACTAAGTAATTCCACAAGAGACACTTCTAGGACTAAGTAATTCCACAAGAGACACTTCTAGGACTAAGTAATTCCACAAGAGACACTTCTAGGACTAAGTAATTCCACAAGAGACACTTCTAGGACTAAGTAATTCCACAAGAGACACTTCTAGGACTAAGTAATTTCACAAGAGACACTTCTAGGACTAAGTAATTTCACAAGAGACACTTCTAGGACTAAGTAATTTCACAAGAGACACTTCTAGGACTAAGTAATTCCACAAGAGACACTTCTAGGACTAAGTAATTCCACAAGAGACACTTCTAGGACTAAGTAATTCCACAAGAGACACTTCTAGGACTATGTAATTCCACAAGAAACACTTTTAGGACTATGTAATTCCACAAGAGACACTTCTAGGACTATGTAATTCCACAAGAGACACTTTTAGGACTATGGAAACAGAAAAAATATATGCAGAGTACAAAAATAGTTCTGTTTATACAAGTGATAATTAATCAATTCATAACAAACTTACATTTTAAACAGACTATAAATATTGAGGTGAAAAAACTATACTACACATAACACACTTGATATAACTACATCATCATCATCAAGTACCGGGCCTACTGGCATAGGTGATCATGTCTCTCTACAACTTTCGATCTCGGCAGCTATTTATCATTTCTGTTGTTGACCTTCTGATAAGCCATTCTCTTAAACTGTCTGGTATTTTTTCTCTTTGCTTCCCTCTATCTTTTCGTCCCTCAATTTTTCCAGTTGTTACAAAATATTCCAGTTTTTCTCTTCTCATTACATGGTCAAAAAATGATGATTGTTTCTTCCTAATATTGGAAATTAGCTCTCTTTTTGCTTTGACCTCTCTCAAAACATCATCATTACTCTTCTTAGCTGTCCATGGTACTCTGGACATTCTTCTGTAAAATCACATTTCTACAGACTCCAGTGATTTTCTTGTCTGTTGTCATATTGTCCATGATTCTCATCCATATGTTAAGACTAGCTCTACATAACATTTAAGAACTCTTTTCTTGTTTCTATTGTCAAAAATGGATTGCATAGTATCTTCCCCATTTTTGGAAAGCTGCTTTTGCCTGAGCCATTCTGCATCTCACCTCTGTTGTACATCTTCCGTCTGAGGTTAACAAAGTTCCCAAATATTTAAATTCATTTACCTGTTTTAATATTGTTCCACTTGTCTTTATTTTGCACTGAGGCGATGTCTTTTTATAACTACATACTTGACACATAACCAATGATAACTAGAGCTTGATAATAGAAATGATAGAAGTTACAAAGTTTTTGATTGGTTGGAGACTCAAGAGTGTACTCACGTGTTTGCACTGAGTGACTCAATGACATGATCTGCTGCAAAGTAGAGAAAAGCTTAATATGTTGACAATGACTGACATCAATAGAGAGATTCAAGATTTGCAGTATCACTTTCATGTATGACTCGGGTGATGGTGGTGTTGAAGGCAACGACAGAGGAGACTGGCTGCTTCAACAATATTAGCTGCTGGACAGCCAATGGATCGGGAAGATATCATTATCAATCTAGGAGAGATGGGTAGAAAAAAGGACTTTGACAGAAGTACAAATACAAGGCTATCTAGACTGTGTGAACTAGGAGTGAAGACTGGTGTAGCCAGAACAGAGTGATATTCTGGATGAATGAGAGGATTTGTCACTCAACACTGAACTTACTCATATTGTCACATCTCTTTGTCCACTGGTGTCTATTTGAACTTTCTCATATTGTCACATCTCTTTGTCCACTGGTGTCTATTTGAACTTTCTCATATTGTCATATCTCTTTGTCCACTGGTGTCTATTTGAACTTTCTCATATTGTCACATCTCTTTGTCCACTGGTGTCTATTTGAACTTTCTCATATTGTCATATCTCTTTGTCCACTGGTGTCTATTTGAACTTTCTCATATTGTCACATCTCTTTGTCCACTGGTGTCTATTTGAACTTTCTCATATTGTCACATCTCTTTGTCCACTGGTGTCTATTTGAACTTTCTCATATTTTCATATCTCTTTGTCCACTGGTGTCTAACCAAAACTTTCCCATAGATCTAAGTTTTGTCCTACTATTTCCATCCTTTTTTACTGTGCAAGTATTCATTCATTAAATTTTTTTTTGTGAAAAAAAAAAATTAATTAAAATCTGCATCTTCACGGCTATCATTTTTGTTGTTCTCTATGTTTCACAGCCATACAATAGCCTGAGTTAACAAATAACGTCAAATATTTATCAACTTCAATCTGCAGTAGAAGAATCATATTGAGATTCTTTCTATAATGAGCAACTGAGGAAAGCAAACTAAAACATAACTGATAAACAGCTGTGATAGAATAATTCCTTGACCCATAGTCAAGGAAGACATTGGTGCATACGTCATGACCACGAGTAGCATGACATTGGAGGTGATGGCAGTGACCAAGGCATTCAAATGGTTAGAGTCACAAGACTACATCCACGCATGTATACTGAGTGATTCGATGAGCATGATAAAAAAAGTGGAGGCAGGCTCTATACGCATGCAATGGGTAGAGTCATTGCAGAAATTCAAAATACGTAAGGTCACCTTTGTCTATGTCCCTGGACATGCGGGAGTACGGGGAAATGAAAGAGCGGACAGGTTGGCTAGCTGCGCTGTCGTTAAGGACGGGCAACAAATGGATCGAGCGGACATCATCAATGCCCTCCGAGATGTGGGAAGAGCAGAGGACTTCGACAAACACAGATCCACGTCACTTCTTCAGATGATGGAAATGTGAGTTAAGATGGGCACAGCCAGAAATGAGAAACTTAGTGGCCGTGTAAGAAGACTTATCAACCAACATAGAACTGGAGTCGTCAGTCGCTGGATACTGCGGGAATTGCTGAGGAGGGGATCTGAGCACCTATGGACATGTTCGGAGTGCAATGATGATGACCCGCAAATAACTCAATAACTCAATAACTCAATTCCTTGACCATAGAACCTGAATCTTGTCCTCAGATGTTGCGTTGGGGTAATAGATGGTATTCGTATTGTGGAGTTGGACTGCCCTGTGGGGACCAAAAAGAGGGCTTCTACACCTTACTGAGGGAATGTCAGTGTAAGGATTGTAGTGTTAGTGGTGAGTAGGGGATTAATTAACATGTTTGGGTTACTTTTGTGGTGAGTAGGGATGAATGAACAATTGTGGTTACTTTTGTGGTGAGTAGAAGTGACTGAACAGGTTTGGGTTACTTATATGAACAGTAGAGAAAGTATGTAGAGAAAGACTGTGAGACATGTAGGGAAAGACTGTGAGACATGTAGGGAAAGACTGTGAGACATGTAGGGAAAGACTGTGAGACATGTAGGGAAAGACTGTGTGGCATGTAGGGAACGACTGTGAGACATGTAGGGAAAGACTGTGAGGCATGTAGGGAAAGACTGTGAGACATGTAGGGAAAGACTGTGAGACATGTAGGAAAGACTGTGAGACATGTAGGGAAAGACTGTGAGACATGTAGGGAAAGACTGTGTGGCATGTAGGGAAAGACTGTGAGACATGTAGGGAAAGACTGTGTGGCATGTAGGGAAAGACTGTGAGGCATGTAGGGAAAGACTGTGGGGCATATAGGGAAAGACTGTGAGACATGTAGGGAAAGACTGTGAGACATGTAGGAAAGACTGTGAGGCATGTAGGGAAAGACTGTGAGACATGTAGGAAAAGACTGTGAGACATGTAGGAAACGACTGTGAGACATGTAGGGAAAGACTGAGACATGTAGGGAAAGACTGTGAGGCATGTAGGGAAAGACTGTGAGGCATGTAGGGAAAGACTGTGAGGCATGTAGGGAAAGACTGTGTGGCATGTAGAGAAAGACTGTGGGGCAAGTAGGGAAAGACTGTGAGACATGTAGGGAAAGACTGTGAGACATGTAGGGAAAGACTGTGAGACATGTAGGGAAAGACTGTGAGACATGTAGGGAAAGACTGTGAGACATGTAGGGAAAGACTGTGTGGCATGTAGGGAAAGACTGTGAGACATGTAGGGAAAGACTGTGTGGCATGTAGGGAAAGACTGTGAGGCATGTAGGGAAAGACTGTGGGGCATATAGGGAAAGACTGTGAGACATGTAGGGAAAGACTGTGAGACATGTAGGGAAAGACTGTGAGACATGTAGGGAAAGACTGTGAGACATGTAGGGAAAGACTGTGAGACATGTAGGGAAAGACTGTGAGACATGTAGGGAAAGACTGTGAGACATGTAGGGAAAGACTGTGTGGCATGTAGGGAAAGACTGTGAGACATGTAGGGAAAGACTGTGTGGCATGTAGGGAAAGACTGTGAGGCATGTAGGGAAAGACTGTGGGGCATATAGGAAAGACTGTGAGACATGTAGGGAAAGACTGTGAGACATGTAGGGAAAGACTGTGAGGCATGTAGGGAAAGACTGTGAGACATGTAGGAAAAGACTGTGAGACATGTAGGAAACGACTGTGAGACATGTAGGGAAAGACTGAGACATGTAGGGAAAGACTGTGAGGCATGTAGGAAAAGACTGTGAGGCCTGTAGGGAAAGACTGTGTGGCATGTAGAGAAAGACTGTGGGGCATGTAGGGAAAGACTGTGTGGCATGTAGGGAAAGACTGTGGGGCATGTAGGGAAAGACTGTGGTGCATATAGGGAAAGACTGTGAGACATGTAGGGAAAGACTGTGTGGCATGTAGGGAAAGACTGTGTGGCATGTAAGGAAAGACTGTGGGGCATGTAGGGAAAGACTGTGATAGAGAAAGGATGTGCTATATATAGAGAGCGACTGTGTGGTAAGTATTGGGTGACTGTGATTAAAGGAAATGACTTTAACCTGTCGTTCATTTAAAATGTCAATGTGTAACGTACTGTCACAACTATCTGTTGGAGAAGACTTTGAGGTAACTCATGAGGCCAGTATGAACTATCAAGTGTCTTCTGCATGTATGAAGTGATTCTGTTGTGGTAAGAATGGTGTATGTGGCAATATGTGGTCATTTTGTAATTTTTTCCTTTGGAGAAAACGTATTAATGGTAAGTTGTGGTGACACATAGTAAAGTCAGTATTAACATACAGAAGAGAAATCCAAGGCAACTGAACAACAGACAAGAAAATTATTGAGGACTACAGAAATTGGTTTTACATAAGAGAGCATATCATGGACAGCTATAAACAATAATGAGGAGGTTCTAAAAGAAGTCAAAGTAAGCTTCTTTACCAACATCAGGAGTGTGGCCTTGTAATGTGAAGGGAACAGTTGGAAAATGAAAAAAATGAAGGGAATCAGAGTAAAAGGAAAACGTTAAAAAAAAATAACAGATGGTTCAGGAGATTGATTATGATAGGATAGAAGTCAATAACAGAACTAATAAGCGATTCTACAAACATAAAGTTGTGGAAGTGTATGATCACCTATGCCAGCAGGCACAATGAAGATGACTCAGTGTGAGCAGTGGTTACTGTACTAATTAACTGTGACCACAATAAGCACACAATTAGGTTAAATACAAAGATAAAAATGTTCAACTCCAATGTTAAGTCAGTCCTATTATATGGCTGTGAAAATGGAGAATAACAAAATTGACAATCATGAAGTTACAATGGATGCTTACGCAGAATAAAAGGGTGGAAATGGCAGGACAAAATCACTGATGTAGAATTATGGAAATGTACCAGTCAAATACCAGTGGATAAAGAGAAACAGTGAAAATGATGGCGCTGGATAGGACACACACTACGGAAGCCAACTTAGAGTATTACACAACATGCCCTTTTTTGGAATCCCCAGGGGAAAAGACAAAGAGGAAGACCAATGAATTCTTGGAGAAGACAGATAGAAGCAGAGATGAAGATGATGGGGAAGACATGGAATGATCTTAAAAGAATGGCAAGAAACAGAACGACTTGGAAAGTGTTTGTTGAAGACCTATGCTCCACAGGGAGCTGAAAGGTAGAAGAAGAAGAAGAACACCATATTCCCTATTCGCCACTTGGCATGACGGGGCTCTTTACTTTTACTTTTACTAATGCAAACAGTGATCATTTTAAAGTATGAAATAAGATAACAGCCTGATTAGCCAAAAGTCAGATTAAGAAATTATTAGTGAGACCAACACATAAAAGGGTCACAAAACACATCTGTAAGAAGCAAGTAACCCTTTCTTAACATATTATGAGAAAAAGGAAATTGGACCCTGTAACTATAAGTAAAATAAATGGAAAGGTCTTGGGCACCTCTTACTTGGATAGTGTCACAGTTGTACAAATTTGCAAAATGACAGAATAAACAGCGACCATAAGAACTGGAAACCAATTGGGAATGTTTCAACAAATAAAACAGGTTGTTAGGCAAGGTTGTGCGTTGTCACCAGATTTGTTTAATATTTATAGTGAGATTATTTTAAGATCCATAAGGGGCATGCTTGGAATAACAATCGGAGGTCATAATATAAATAATCTAATATTATAATCTAAGGTTATATTATAATATAAATAATCTAAGGTATGCTGAGGATACAGTTTTACTCGCTAAGGGTGAAAATGAGTTACAAGAAATGTTGGACATTGTAGTGAAGGAAAGCAAAAATAAAGGACTCAGCCTTAATAGCAAAAAGACAGAAGTAATGGTAACAACAAAGAAAAAGACATTACCTCAGTGCAAAATAAAGACAAGTGGAACAATATTAAAACAGGTAAATGATTTTAAATATTTGGGAACTTTGTTAACCTCAGACGGAAGATGTACAAAGAGGTGAGATGCAGAATGGCTCAGGCAAAAGCAGCTTTCCAAAAAAATGAGGAAGATACTATGCAATCCATTTTTGACAATAGAAACAAGAAAAAGAGTTCTTAAATGTTATGTGGAGCCAGTCTTAACATATGGATGTGAATCATGGATAATAGGACAACATACTAGAAAATCCCTGGAGGCTGTAGAAATGTGGTTTTACAGAAGAATGTTGAGAAATACAATGGACAGCTAAGAAGAGTAATGAAGATGTTCTGAGAGAGGTCAAAGCAAAAGAGAGCTAATTTCCAATATTTGGAAGAAACAACCATCATTTTTTGGCCATGTAATGAGAAGAGAACATCTGGAACATATTGTAACAACTGGAAAAATTGAGGGACAAAGAGATAGAGGGAAGCAAAGAGAAAAGATACCATGGCTTAAGAGAATGGCTTACTTGGCAGAATGTCAACAACAGAAATGATAAATAACTGCCGAGATCGAAAGTTGTGGAGAGACATGATCACCTTCGCCAGCAGGCACGGTACTTGATGATGATGAATCTGTCATTAGAAGACCCCTAATTGTAGAGAAACAACTCGAAGGTAAAGTTCCATACCCTAGCTCTAGCCTCGGTCAGTGAGCACTGACTAGAGAGATAATCATTTGAGAGCCACTGTAGTTTTGTTTTGTTGTGACGCCAACATAGCCAACTAAGATGAGAGTAGTATACCAGGAAGGATTTGACCCGAATTGTGGCGCTAATTTAACAAAGATATATAGGGCGGCGCGCGGCGCGCATAAAGCGTGTGGCGCAGGGGGAGTTAACCGTGACATTTCGTGTCGAGGTGTTGACCTCTAGCCCCGGTGACCCCGGAAGTGACGTGTTTATGTCTGGTGTATGCTGACTTTGGAGTTCTTGGTGTACTTGAGCGATAGTGATAGGTTAGTAGATTATACAACATCAATGAAAAACAATCAATATAAAACAGAAGACAAAGATATATTTTATTCTTTATTATCTCAATAGGTGTATAACATACATTGATATTATATAACATTACAAACATATTTAGTACACCGAGTAAATTAAATATATAGTACAGGGATAACATTTATTTATAGCTATGTAGTTGGGTGTCTGCTTAACGTTGTACCATAAATGAAGCATAAGGGTGAAACAGTTAGAGATTACTGGTTAGTCTAAGCTGGTAGTGTAAATATGTTCCTCGGTGTTAGTGGTTCGCTATCTCTCTCTCTCTCTCTCTCTCTCTCTTCTCTCTCTCTCTCTCTTTCTCTCTCTCTCTCTCTCTACTATTCCAGCCTAGATTTCCTTCCATTGAAACACTTACTCATTCTCTCCATTTATCCATATCATCGCGCCTTCCTTCTCTCTCTCTCTCTCTCTCTCTCTCTCGCTTTCTCCATTATCCTCTCTTAGACTTCTAACCTATCACTCCACCCTCCGCCTCTCTCTTTAGCTCCCCCGCCCTCCCTCATATTTTTAGCGTCCCTCCTATTGTAACACTTGATTATTCTCACCATTAATACATAGCATCTCGCCTTCTTTCTCATAGGCTTCTCTCGCTCTCTCTCTCTCTCTCTCTCTCTCTCTCTCAGTTAGAGATTACTGGTTAGTCTTAGCTGGTAGTGTAAATATGTTCCTCGGTGTTAGTGGTTCGCTATCTCTCTCTCTCTCTCTCTCGCCCTCTTTCTCTCTCTCTCTCTCTCTCTTTCTCTCTCTCTCTCTCTCTACTATTCCAGCCTAGATTTCCCTCCATTGAAACACTTACTCATTCTCTCCATTTATCCCTAGCATCGCTCCTTCCTTCTCTCTCTCTTGCTCTCTCTCTCTCTCTCTCTCGCTCTTCTAACCCCTACTAGACTTCTCTCCTACCATTCCACCTTTCTTCCTCTCTCTCTCTCTCTCTCTCTCTCTCTCTCTTTACCTCGCCTAGCGTTCCGCCTTCATTCGTATTTTTACCTTACCACCAGTGTAACACATTAATAACATTGAATATCAATTACAAAAAGACTTGAAATATCTACTTTTTAAAGAACCAATAAGATAAACATATGAAAAACGAAGGAATAATACACTCGACAAGGCGTAACATACGTACTTTATACACATCACCCATTAATACAACTGAAATTCCTTTAATGATAACCTATCACATCGTTATGAGCTAAGAGAAAAACAGAAAAAAATTCAACTTACACCGTAAAACATTCCACTACAACACAGACCGCTAGACTGAACAGTACTACGAAAATAAACGTCCGTGAATCAAGCGCACTTATAACACGAAGTCTCACATCCGACTAGTTTAAATATAATCTGTGAGTTGATGGTTCGTTAAGTTCGTGGTTTGTTAAGTTCGTTGTTCGTGAGTTTGCGGTTCGTTAGTTGATGATTCGTTAAGTCCGTGGTTCGTGGAGTTGTGGTTCGTGGTTCGATAGTTGATGGTTCGTTAAGTCCATGGTTCGTAGGGGTTGTGGTTCACGGTTCGTGAGTTGAGGGTTCGTTAAGTCCGTGGTTCGTGGGGTTGTGGTTCGTGGTTCGTTAGCTGATGGTTCGTTAAGTCCATGGTTCGTAGGGGTTGTGGTTCGCGGTTCGTGAGTTGAGGGTTCGTTAAGTCCATGGTTCGTGGGGTTGTGGTTCGCGGTTCGTGAGTTGAGGGTTCGGTAAGTCCGTGGTTCGTGGTTTGTTAAGTTCGTTGTTCGTGAGTTTGTGGTTTATTAAGTTTGTAGTTTGTTAAGTGCGTGGTTCGAGAGGTCGTGGGCAAGGGCAGAAACCTAAGAGGCAAGGGCAGAAACCTAGGAGGCAAGGTCAGAAACCTAGGAGGCAAGGGCAGAAACCTAGGAGGCAAGGGCAGAAACCTAAGAGGCAAAGACAGAAACCTAGGAGGCAAGGTCAGAAACCTAGGAGGCAAGGGCAGAAACCTAGGAAGCAAAGGCTGAAAAACACTCGTACTGACTAAGGCTTCCAAGGTGTATTTGATTGTCGCCCTATTTTTGTCTGTATAACCTAATATATCACTTTCATTTAATCTATCGATAAACGTTTCAAAGTCATTTCTGTTGTTAACTAACAAGGGTTTGTCTAACCCTGTCACGTTATTTGAGCTTGTGTGTGAAAGTAACGCAGCCCCTGTGTCTCTCTATGTCTTAAAACTAGATGATGACTATAATTTTAGGTTACACAAATAACACGTGGATACTAAAAAAAAAAAACAACTTTTCGAAAATAGGTTACTAAAGTAACATACTATAACATTAAAGATCTAAGATAACACTTACTTTTATGTGTTTGAAGGTACGAGACACATCCATCGGCAACAACTGTAAGCGTATGTCTGATTGCAAGCTTCTCAGATATATACACTTGAAACCCTAGAGGTGTTACTAAAAATAGAACTGACCTCTGAGGCAATACCCGATGTGTTACTAAAAAGATTTTGACGTATGATGGCAATTTTATGAGTTTACCCCCTTATCATTTTTTTAGGGTTACGCCCATGGAATCGATAAAAAGCGTTAATTTAGCACGCAGGCTTACCTAAAACTTTATTTTAGACATCCCCACACCAAAAATTTACTTAAAAATCACTTTTGAAATTGTTACCCCTTTACCATTTTTTAGGGTTACGCCCATGGAATTGATAAAAAATTGAAATATAACCTCAAGGCATACCCCAAACTTTATTTTAGACATCCCCATAACAAAGATTTACATTAAAAACCACTTTTAGGATTTTACCCCCTTACCATTTTTTAGGGTTACGCCCATGGAATTGATAAAAAATTGAAATATAACCTCAAGGCATACCCCAAACTTTATTTTATACATCCCCACACCAAAAATTAACTTAAAAATCACTTTTGAAAATGTAACCCCCCTTACCATTTTTGAGGGTTACGCCACTGAAATCGATAAAAATCGTAAATTTAGCACGTAGACTTACCTAAAACTTTATTTTAGACATCCCCACACCAAAAATTAACTTAGAAATCACTTTTGAAATTGTAACCCCCCTTACCATTTTTGAGGGTTACGCCCCTGAAATCGATAAAAAATTGAAATATAACTGCAAGGCATACCCCAAACATAATATTTGACACCCCTACATAGCAAATTCCAACAAAAAAACAACAAAAAACTAGTGGTGGTATAGTGGTTTTTGAGCCGTTCATACTACGCAGATGCACGGTGCAGCACGTGCAATCGATAAAAAAAATTGAAATATAACATCAAGGCATACCCCAAACATAATATTTGACACCCCTACATATCAAATTCCAACAAAAAAAAAAAAAAAAAACTAGTAGTGGTAGGGGTTTTTGAGCCGTGCATACTACGCAGATGTACGGTGCAGCACGCGGTGCAGCACGTGCAATCGATAAAAAAAATGAAATATAACCTCAAGGCATACCCCAAACATATTTTTTGACACCCCTACATATCAAATTTCAACAAAAAAACAACAAAAAAATAGTAGTAAGGAAGGGTGTTTTGAGCAAGGATTTGAACATTTCGTGCAGGTATCGTACAGCACAATCTCGTTGTGCAGCACGATACATCTGCGTAGTATGCACGGCTCAAAAATACCTCTCCTTACTACTATTTTTTTTGTTGTTTTTTTGTTGAAATTTGATATGTAGGGGTGTCAAAAAATATGTTTGGGGTATGCCTTGATGTTATATTTCAATTTTTTTTATCGATTGCACGTGCTGCACCGTGCATCTGCGTAGTATGAACGGCTCAAAAACCACTATACAACTACTAGTTTTTGTTGATTTTTTGATGGAGTTTGATATGTAGGTTTGTCAAATATTATGTTTGGGGTATGCCTTGAGGTTATATTTCAATTTTTTATCGATTTCAGGGGCGTAACCCTCAAAAATGGTAAGGGGGGTTACAAATTTCAAAAGTGATTTCTATGTTAATTTTTGGTGTGGGGATGTCTAAAATAAAGTTTTAGGTAAGTCTACGTGCTAAATTTACGATTTTTATCGATTTCAGTGGCGTAACCCTCAAAAATGGTAAGGGGGGTTACATTTTCAAAAGTGATTTTTAAGTTAATTTTTGGTGTGGGGATGTATAAAATAAAGTTTTAGGTAAGCCTACGTGCTAAATTTACGATTTTTATCGATTTCAGGGGCGTATCCCTCAAAAATGGTAAGGGGTTACATTTTCAAAAGTGATTTTTAAGTTAATTTTTGGTGTGGGGATGTCTAAAATAAAGTTTCGGGTATGCCTTGAGGTTATATTTCAATTTTTTATCAATTCCATGGGCGTAACCCTAAAAAATGGTAAGGGGGTAAAATCCTAAAAGTGGTTTTTAATGTAAATCTTTGTTATGGGGATGTGTAAAATAAAGTTTGGGGTATGCCTTGAGGTTATATTTCAATTTTTTATCAATTCCATGGGCGTAACCCTAAAAAATGGTAAAGGGGTAACAATTTCAAAAGTGATTTTTAAGTAAATTTTTGGTGTGGGGATGTCTAAAATAAAGTTTTAGGTAAGCCTGCGTGCTAAATTAACGCTTTTTATCGATTCCATGGGCGTAACCCTAAAAAAAATGATAAGGGGGTAAACTCATAAAATTGCCATCATACGTCAAAATCTTTTTAGTAACACATCGGGTATTGCCTCAGAGGTCAGTTCTATTTTTAGTAACACCTCTAGGGTTTCAAGTGTATATATCTGAGAAGCTTGCAATCAGACATACGCTTACAGTTGTTGCCGATGGATGTGTATCGTACCTTCAAACACATAAAAGTAAGTGTTATCTTAGATCTTTAATGTTATAGTATGTTACTTTAGTAACCTATTTTCGAAAAGTTGTTGTTTTTTTTTTTAGTATCCACGTGTTATTTGTGTAACCTAAAATTATAGTCATCATCTAGTTTTAAGACATAGAGAGACACAGGGGCTGCGTTACTTTCACACACAAGCTCAAATAACGTGACAGGGTTAGACAAACCCTTGTTAGTTAACAACAGAAATGACTTTGAAACGTTTATCGATAGATTAAATGAAAGTGATATATTAGGTTATACAGACAAAAATAGGGCGACAATCAAATACACCTTGGAAGCCTTAGTCAGTACGAGTGTTTTTCAGCCTTTGCTTCCTAGGTTTCTGCCCTTGCCTCCTAGGTTTCTGACCTTGCCTCCTAGGTTTCTGTCTTTGCCTCTTAGGTTTCTGCCCTTGCCTCCTAGGTTTCTGCCCTTGCCTCCTAGGTTTCTGACCTTGCCTCCTAGGTTTCTGCCCTTGCCTCTTAGGTTTCTGCCCTTGCCCACGACCTCTCGAACCACGCACTTAACAAACTACAAACTTAATAAACCACAAACTCACGAACAACGAACTTAACAAACCACGAACCACGGACTTACCGAACCCTCAACTCACGAACCGCGAACCACAACCCCACGAACCATGGACTTAACGAACCCTCAACTCACGAACCGCGAACCACAACCCCTACGAACCATGGACTTAACGAACCATCAGCTAACGAACCACGAACCACAACCCCACGAACCACGGACTTAACGAACCATCAACTAACGAACCACAAACCACAACCCCACGAACCACGGACTTAACGAACCCTCAACTCACGAACCGCGAACCACAACTCCTACGAACCATGGACTTAACGAACCATCAACTAACGAACCACGAACCACAACTCCACGAACCACGGACTTAACGAATCATCAACTAACGAACCGCAAACTCACGAACAACGAACTTAACAAACCACGAACTTAACGAACCATCAACTCACAGATTATATTTAAACTAGTCGGATGTGAGACTTCGTGTTATAAGTGCGCTTGATTCACGGACGTTTATTTTCGTAGTACTGTTCAGTCTAGCGGTCTGTGTTGTAGTGGAATGTTTTACGGTGTAAGTTGAATTTTTTTCTGTTTTTCTCTTAGCTCATAACGATGTGATAGGTTATCATTAAAGGAATTTCAGTTGTATTAATGGGTGATGTGTATAAAGTACGTATGTTACGCCTTGTCGAGTGTATTATTCCTTCGTTTTTCATATGTTTATCTTATTGGTTCTTTAAAAAGTAGATATTTCAAGTCTTTTTGTAATTGATATTCAATGTTATTAATGTGTTACACTGGTGGTAAGGTAAAAATACGAATGAAGGCGGAACGCTAGGCGAGGTAAAGAGAGAGAGAGAGAGAGAGAGAGAGAGAGAGAGAGAGAGAAGAAAGGTGGAATGGTAGGAGAGAAGTCTAGTAGGGGTTAGAAGAGCGAGAGAGAGAGAGAGAGCGAGAGAGAGAGAAGGAAGGAGCGATGCTAGGGATAAATGGAGAGAATGAGTAAGTGTTTCAATGGAGGGAAATCTAGGCTGGAATAGTAGAGAGAGAGAGAGAGAGAGAGAGAGAAGAGAGAGAGAGAGAGAGAGAGAGAGCGAGAGAAGCCTATGAGAAAGAAGACGAGATGCTATGTATTAATGGTGAGAATAATCAAGTGTTACAATAGGAGGGACGCTAAAAATATGAGGGAGGGCGGGGGAGCTAAAGAGAGAGGCGGAGGGTGGAGTGATAGGTTAGAAGTCTAAGACAGGATAATGGAGAAAGCGAGAGCGAGAGAGAGAGAGAGAGAGAGAGAGAAGGAAGGCGCGATGATATGGATAAATGGAGAGAATGAGTAAGTGTTTCAATGGAAGGAAATCTAGGCTGGAATAGTAGAGAGAGAGAGAGAGAAAGAGAGAGAGAGAGAGAAAGAGAGAAAGAGAGAGAGAGAGATAGCGAACCACTAACACCGAGGAACATATTTACACTACCAGCTTAGACTAACCAGTAATCTCTAACTGTTTCACCCTTATGCTTCATTTATGGTACAACGTTAAGCAGACACCCAACTACATAGCTATAAATAAATGTTATCCCTGTACTATATATTTAATTTACTCGGTGTACTAATATGTTTGTAATGTTATATAATATCAATGTATGTTATACACCTATTGAGATAATAAAGAATAAAATATATATTTGTCTTCTGTTTTATATTGATTGTTTTTCATTGATGTTGTATAATCTACTAACCTATCACTATCGCTCAAGTACACCAAGAACTCCAAAGTCAGCATATACCAGACATAAACACGTCACTTCCGGGGTCACCGGGGCTAGAGGTCAACACCTCGACACGAAATGTCACGGTTAACTCCCCCTGCGCCACACGCTTTATGCGCGCCGCGCGCCGCCCTATATATCTTTGTTAAATTAGCGCCACAATTCGGGTCAAATCCTTCCTGGTATACTACTGATGAGATCAATGTTTGTCTCTAAACTATGACTTTCCTCAAATTATTGCCACAATTAAAGTTATCGTTGTTGTCTGTCTGAACACAGAAGAGCAGACGACAACGTCCAAGACAAAAACATAAAACCACTCCCGTCATGACCTGTTGTTTCCGTCAATGTATCATCATCACGCTGCTTGCTTCACATCTGTGACCACCGTCAGGGGAAACTACTCGCTGCACAGTTCAGGAGGAGATCATCGTTTGCTGGCTAACATACGGGGTCTCAGAGTGAGATCTAAGTCACATATCGTTCTTGATTACCTTAATTTAATCACATATCTCATTGTATAAGTCATTATGTTGCTGCACATACGGCCCGCAACGAGCTGGGTTAAGCATTTAGGTTCGTAATGGTCCAGAGATATTTATTTTATATGTAACTAAAGTCTTCATCACCGTACCAATTCTCTCATGTTTATGAGGTGGTAGAGTTGACAGTCAACGGTCACAACATAAACAATTCGCGATATGCGGATGACACAGTCTTAATATTAGAAACAGAAAATCTATTTATCTATTGACCTTTCGAGCCGTAGCCGGCCTATAGGGCGTAGACCCAGATATTCTTTCTCTTATCTAAATTTTTATTCTAGCAGTTTTGAATCCTTATAAAGATATTTTATCAAATCTCGCCATTTGTCTCTGTTCTGTGCAAGCAGCTCTATTTCATTGATGGTGCCTATTCCTGCTGCTCTTGTCTCTCTCATCAATGTTCTTCTCAGTGTCTCTCTGGGTCTTCCTCTTTTCCTTTTACCTGTTGTTTCCCAAGTGAGCTCTTGCTTTGTTATTCGGTTATTATATCTCCTCATCACATGTCCAACATATGACCATCGTCTTTTCTTGATTACTGAAGATATTAGTGGTTGATTGGCGATTTCTCGGATTTTGTTTTGAATTCGTTCCACGCTATACCAAGTATTTTCCTTAGACATTTATTTTCGAATGCGCTCAACTTTGTTTATACATGTATATCTCTTATTGTTTTCCAGCTCTCACATGCATACGTAAGGGTAGATGGTACATTTGATTTGAATAGTCAAAGTTTTGTGTTAGTACTGATGAGTTTTGATTTTTTTTTATTTATACCTAATCCATGTTTTTTTCTTCTCATGCTTATTTCATTAAGCAATTGTTGTAGATTTGTGTAGATTATTGTTAAGTATTCATAACAGTGATAACAGCAGTTATTTATTTCTGGTCCCTTTTCCTGACTCTCCAAAATGGTCAGGGTAAACACTAGAAGCTTGGTATGGACCCTTGTACTTCTATGGTATTTTCTTTGTGGACAGTTTTCGCGACATTGGTCCGGTGATTTGACAATCTTTGTAGCATCTTGAGTCTACTTCTTAATTCTCGTTTGTCACTAGACTTCCTAGGTTATTGAGATATTTGCGGGACATCATCATTGCACTCCGAACATGTCCATATTTGTTCAGATCCCCTCCTCAGCAAGTTTCGCAGTGTCCAGCGACTGACGACTCCAGTTCTGTGTTGGTTAATTAGTCTTCTTACACGCCCAATAAGTTTCTGGTTGTGCCCATCTTAACTCCCATCTCTTAGTTCCGAAGGAATGACGTGGACACATGGTTGTCGAAGTCCTGTGTCCTTCCCACTTCCCACAGTGCATTGGTGATGTCCGCCCGATCCATTGGTTGACCGTCCTCAACGATAGCGCAGCTAGCCAACCTGTCCGCTCTTTCATTTCCCCGTACTCCCGCATATACTGGGAAGTAGACAAAGGTGACCTCACGATTTTGACTTCTACAATGACTCTACCCATTGCCTACGTACAGATCCAGCCTCCACTTTTCTTATCATTCTCATCGAATCACTCAGTATACAGGCATGGGTGTAGTCTTGTGACTCTAACCAGATGATTGCCCTGGTCACTGCTATCACCCCCATCGTCATGCTACTCCTGATCATAACGTATGCACCACTCTCTTCCTTGACTATTCTGCCTGCCAAGCGTGCTGTAAATACCCATGCTTTTCTGACAGGGTAGCTGACAGTTGCATACATCCTAGGTACTTATATCCATTCACTTATTTTAATTGTCTGTCGACTGTAGTTATGCTGATGTTCTATTTTTCCTTTTACAATGTTCATAACTTCTGTCTTCTAGGTGTTGATTTTCATGTTGTATTGGGCACCGGTGTTCGGTGTTCTTGAGGGTGTTATATTTTCCATGTATTAGTCCTTGATCGTCTGCGAATAGAAGCTCGTTCATTTTTTCTGTCTCATATGGGTTGGCTATTTTATATAGGTAATCAACAACAGCAACAAACGATAGTGTGTGTTCCCTGTAATTTGACGGTATATATCGATTATGTATTTTCATACACAAAATCAGGCTTTGATGGCTTGTCTGCCGTAGAGAATAACTGTAGTTTAGTGGTTCCAGTCTGCATCACCACATGCAAACACATACAGGATCCACAAACCATCATTAAAGAGAACAATCATTATATATTTTTTTTAAATCACGCTTGCTTATGATAATTGTTTTTGTTCTTGAATTACGCCTTTGATTATGCACATTTAAATGTTAATTTAATGTTAATTAGGCGTGTATTAATCTCCGTCACTCGGTGGCTGTGAGGTTTGTGTGCTGACTTCCTGATCACAAGGGTAAGGGTTCAATACCCTGAAGTGAGTAAAAAGTAAAGTACCCCCGTCACGCCAAGTGGCGTATAGGGAAATATGGTGTTAGTGACCCTATATTTTACAGACCTTCAGCACATGATTTTTGGGGTAATGTGGTCGGTATTACGCCCGTGCTGGTTTACTTTCCCAGAAAAAATCCGGTACCCATTTAAGGCTGGGTGAACCCGGAAGCCGTCGGTTGGGATCGAACCCTACCCCTTGTTCTTTGTAGTCCAGTTCACTAACCACTCAGCTATCGCGGCTCACTACCCTGAAATGGCCTTTTTATTTCGGACCGTGAATGCTCCGGGGTTCACTCAGCCTCTAAAAATAGGTACCGGATGTTTCTGGGAAATAAAGGCGGTCTGGAGTGATACTGACCACATGACCCAAAAATATGCCGCGGTAATGGATAAATAACATATGGTCACTAACACCATAATCCCCATACGCTTAACATGGCTTGGAGGGAACATTTACTTTACTTACTTATGTACAGTTAAAAAAAAAAAAAAGGAAATGCCCCCGTTACGCCAAGTGGCATATAGGGAATATGGTGTTAGTGACCATATATTTTACAGACTTTCGGCACATGATTTGTGGGGTAATGTGACGTATGTGCAGTGAGCACCTATTATTTTGATTAGCTTATTCTTCAGTGTTAAAAAAAATATCCTATATTGAGGGTCAGTCGTCAGTAAAAGACACACAGGAAGACCCCTTCTACACTATAAAGATGCATGTGAACACGACATACGGGTCTCTTACAAGGGACAAAAAGGACTGTGAAAAGCATGTTGAAGACGGATCCAGATGGAAAGAGCTAGCCAAGAGCATGCGAACCCAGTTTGAGAAATGTTGCCAACTTTAAATGACAAATTTCAAATTATATTCTTACAGTAGTACTGGCTCTATTGTCTATTGAGGCTGATAGGATCCCACTGTTACCAATATGACTTAGGCTACTGTTACTGCGAAGACTTCTTCTGCTTCGACTATTATTAGTACTACGACGACTTCCTCTACTACTACGACTTCAACTACTACCACTACCATTATGACTACTACTTCAACTACTACTACTACTTCAACTACTACTACTACTTCAACTACTACTACTACTTCAACTACTACTACAACTTCAACTACTACTACTACTTCAACTACTACTACTACTACTACTACTACTACTACTACTACTTCAACTACTACTACTACTTCAACTACTACTTCAACTACTACTACTACTTCAACTACTACTACTACTACTACTACTACTTCAACTACTACTACTACTTCAACCACTACTACTACTTCAACTACTACTACTACTTCAACTACTACTACTACTACTACTACTACTTCAACTACTACTACTACTTCACTACTACTACTACTACTACTTCAACAACTACTACTACTTCAACTACTACTACTACTACTTCAACAACTACTACTACTTCAACAACTACTACTACTACTACTTCAACAACTACTACTACTTCAAATACTACTACTACTACTTCAACTACTACTACTACTTCAACTACTGCTACTACTTCAACTACTACTACTACTTCAACTACTACTACTACTACTACTACTACATCTACTTCAACTACTACTACTACTTCTACTACTACTACTACTACTACTACTTCAACTACTACTACTACTACTACTTCTACTACTACTACTACTACTTCAACTACTACTACTACTACTACTTCTACTACTACTACTACTTCAACTACTACTACTTCTACTACTACTACTACTTCTACTACTACTACATCTACTACAACTACTACTACTACTACTACCACTACATCTAATTCAACTACTACTACTACTACTACTTCTACTTCTACTTCTATTGCTACTACTACTTCTTCTACTACTTCTACTACTACTACTATTACTACTACTTCTACTACTACTACTACTACTACTACTACTACTACTACTACTACTACTACTTCTACTACTACTACTATTACTACTACTTCTACTACTACTACTACTTCTACTACTACTACTTACTATACTGCTACTACTACTACTACTACTTCTACTACTACTACTATTACTACTACTTCTACTACTACTACTATACTACTACTACTACTACTACTACTACTACTACTACTACTACTACTACTACTACTACTACTACTACTACTACTACTACTACTACTACTACTACTACTACTACTACTACTACTACTACTACTACTTACTACTACTACTACTACTACTACTACTACTTACTACTACTACTACTACTACTACTACTACTACTACTACTACTACTACTACTACTACTACTACTACTACTACTACTACTACTACTACTACTACTACTACTACTACTACTACTACTACTACTACTACTACTACTACTACTACTACTACTACTACTACTACTACTACTACTACTTCTACTACTACTACTACTACTACTACTACTACTACTACTACTACTACTCTACTACTACTACTACTACTACTACTACTACTACTACTACTACTACTACTACTACTACTACTACTACTACTACTACTACTACTACTACTACTACTACTACTACTACTACTACTACTACTACTACTACTACTACTACTACTACTACTACTACTACTACTACTACTACTACTACTACTACTACTACTACTACTACTACTACTACTACTACTACTACTACTACTCTACTACTACTACTACTACTACTACTACTACTCTACTACTACTTCTACTACTACTACTACTACTACTACTACTACTACTACTACTACTACTACTTCTACTACTACTACTACTTCTACTACTACTACTACTACTACTACTTCTACTACTACTACTACTACTACTACTACTACTACTACTACTACTACTACTACTACTACTACTACTACTACTACTACTACTACTTCTACTACTACTTCTACTACTACTACTACTACTTCTACTACTACTACTACTACCTACCACTACTACCACTTCCACTACTACCACTACTACTACTACCACACTACTACTACTTCTACTACTACTTCTACTACTACTACTACTACTTCTACTACTACTACTACTACTTCTACTACTACCACTACTACTTATGTCCGTTCAGATTCGTTTGCCTAGACATTAATTTATTTTTTTCAAAAACGTATTGTTCATTTGCATTGATCTTTTGAAGTTAGGTTTAGAATACTAATGTCGCTATAAAAATATTTTTTTATCAAAGAAATGTGATCCAGTTTCAAAGATGCCTTATTTAACCTATATTTAAAAAAGTTATTCGATATTATAAACACCGGCGGGATTATGTAGATGCTTACAGCTGATTCTTTAACATATAGGCATGACCTTCACGGCTGAATGCGCACCGTCCTAAAATAGTTATGTTTCCACTATAAATTTTTATAAAGAAATGTTACATATGAAATTTCCCGTTTAGCACAAAATGACATTTTAGCCGAAACCGGAAATTATGTGACGTCAAAATCACGGCCGTAGACTCGAGTTCGAGTCATAATTCAGAGGCAAATCTCAATATTTACAGAAAGGAGGCGGCACTATCCATATTATCTTCTGCAAGTCTATGTGAGAATGAATATAAAGGCAAAATATTTTACTGAGCATAACATTGCTATAAAGATTTATCAATACTTCTGCAGAGAGCGTAAAAAGGGACATCTTTATTGTTCTTTATCAAACCCTGAGAAGAGAACAATGCATATTTTAGGTTTGTGTAAACGTTCATTTGATCGAATAGTTAAAGGAAGCGGATATTTATTGCCAACAAATGCAAGAAAGCAAGGAAGGAAAGAAACGTTAGACAGTTTTGATAAGGACCTAGTAAAAAGAGAAATCTGTCGAATGTTTGATATAAACGAAGAAGTGACACTTAGAAAGTTGAAGCTTTGGCTGAAAACTAACAACGACATTGAAATATCAAAAACTTCATTATGGAAAATATTAAGAAGTGCAGGCTTCACCTTTAGAAAGTATGCTGGTGGAAAAAACATTATTTGTGAGAAGCCACATCTAGTAGCTCTTAGAAGCAAGTATTTACGTGAAGTGAAGGAAATGCGCGAAAATGATTATGATATTGTTTATTTAGATGAAACTTGGATCAACGCCTATCATACAAATGAAAAGGAATGGCAGTTAGCAGATGGAAGTATTAAAAGATCAGTACCAAGCAGTAAAGGGCAACGTTTGATAGTTGCACATGCAGGTAGCAGACATAATGGGTTGTTGCAGAATGCTCATCTCGTTTTCATTTCAAAATCCATAGACAATAGAGACTACCACTCCGAAATGAATGGGCACATATTTAAAGACTGGATCGAGAAAAGTATCCTTCCAATATTAGATCGACCTTCTTGTCTGATAATGGACAATGCTTCATACCATAACGTAGTTAACGTAGAAGATAGAATCCCAACATCATCAAGTACAAAAGATGCAATCAAAACGTGGCTCATAAAAGAACACATACAAGTTAACGACAGCTACTTGAAACCCGAATTGCTTAGCCTTGTAAAACAGACACAACGTACAAAGATATTTAAAATAGACAAGTTAATTCAAGAACATGGCCATAGATGTTTGAGACTACCTCCATATCATGCACACTTAAATCCTATAGAACTAGTTTGGGCAAAAGTTAAAGGACACGTAGCATATACAAATAAAACTTTCAAATTATGCGATGTTGAGACACTTACAAATCAGGCTCTATCAAATATAAATAAAGACTACTGGGTAAAATGTGAGGATCATGTGTTACGACAAGAAGAGGAATATTGGAAAAAGGATGGTTTGTTGTTTGTTCAGCCGAAAGCAGTAATCGACCTATTTGACTCGTCTGATTCTGAATGATCATTACTCTGATTAAGTCTACAGATAAATAGTTTGATTTGCAAAATTTCCTAGTTGATTTGTTAAACAGTTTATTGTTCAAGACCACCCAAGCAATCAAAAATATGTTATAAGCAAACCAACAACCTATATAAATAATAATGAAATATTGAAAGCCATCAAACTATTAAAAGATGGTAAAGCCACAGGACCAGATGAAATTCCTTCGGAAGCCATCAAAGCAGATATTATCACCTCTACCAAGGTGTTACATAATCTATTGGATAAAATTTGGGAGAGGGAAGAAATACCTAAAGACTGGAGAGAAGGTTATATGATCAAACTACCAAAGAAAGGAAGTTTACAGGAGTGCACTAATTATAGGGGAATTATGCTACTATCAGTGCCAGGAAAAATATTAGGCAGAATCATTCTGGAGAGACTAAAAGAGGCTATAGAGAAACACTTGAGAGATGAACAAGCAGGTTTTAGGAAGAACAGATCATGTGCTGATCAAATAACTACTTTACGTATAATAGTTGAACAAAGTTTAGAACTAAAATCTCCACTTTATATTGGATTCATAGATTACGAAAAGGCATTTGATAGTTTAGACAGAAGAATGCTTTGGAAGTTGCTGAGTCATTATGGAATCCCCATAAAGTTTATTAACCTGATAAAAACAATGTATGAAGGAACAAAATGTAGTGTGGTGCATGAAGGACAGCTTACAGAAGCATTTGAAATAAGAACAGGAGTAAGGCAAGGATGCCTTCTGTCTCCATTTCTCTTTCTACTGGCCATAGATTGGATTATGAAAATAACTCAAAACAACAGAAATGGGATCCAGTGGTCACTGACCAAACAACTTGATGATTTAGACTTTGCTGATGACATAGCTCTCCTATCACACAGCCACCAACAGATGCAAGATAAAATGAGTATATTAGATGAGAGATCACAACAGCTAGGACTAAAGATTAATAGAGATAAGACCAACATTATGAGAATTAATGCAGTTGGCAATAACCAAATAAAACTAGGAGAAATACCTCTACTAGACGTACAATCTTATATATATCTGGGCAGTAATATAGACAAAGAGGGAGGAACAGAAAACGATACCAAAATAAGGATATCAAAAGCAAGAGGAGCTTTCATTGCACTGGGAAACATATGGAAATCCAAAGAAATTAGGCTAAATACAAAAATACAAATTTTCAACTCCAATGTTAAGTCGGTTCTATTATATGGCTGTGAAACATGGAGAATAACAAAATTGACAATCACGAAGGTACAGACTTTCATTAATGGATGCTTGCGCGGAATAAAGGGATGGAAATGGCAGGACAAAGTCACTAACGTGGAATTATGGAAATGTACCGGTCAAATACCAGTGGATAAAGAAATACAGCGAAGACGATGGCGATGGATAGGACACACACTACGGAAACCAACTGAGAGTATTACACAACAGGCCCTTTTTTGGAATCCCCAGGGGAAAAGACAAAGAGGAAGACCAAGGAATTCTTGGAGAAGACAGATTGAAGCAGAGATGAAGATGATGGGGAAGACATGGAATGATCTTAAAAGAATTGCAAAAAACAGAACGACTTGGAAAGTGTTTGTTGAAGACCTATGCTCCACTGGGAGCTAAAAGGTAGAAGAAGAAGAAGAAACCAACAACCATTACTTTGAATGGAAGCCTGCTTGAGTCAGTACAGAAGTTCAGCTATCTTGGATCCACTATTACAGCCACACTTTCCTTAGATGAGGAACTAAATGTACGTATTTGAAAGGCAGCGACAACATTTGGGAAACTCACACCAAGAGCATGGAACTATATCAAATTGACTCTACGAACAAAAGTTCTATATATAATTTAAAATTTGTATACTTGCCACCAAGTAAAATTTTATGGACACGCCTATGGGTCATCGTTGCACTAGATTACTGTAAAACATTTTGATTAGGGTCAAAATAATAGTTACATGGGCAAAGATCAAAGGAATTCGCCGCTTTAAGAAAACCGTTATAGCTAGACATCGAGTAACACATATGTTCTCGTGACATGGACATTTTAACACCGTATGCCAAAAATCATGTGAAATCATCAAGAACTTTTTGAATTATAAATCATAACATCTCGGCAAACGAATCTGAACGGACTATACTATAATTTCGCCTAATACTCTCAAGATCGTCTGTGTTTTTCACTAGCCATAAAATAACAACATCAATTAAGTTGTTTAAAGTCTAAGCAACATTTCCTCAACATGGCAGCTCCAGTGATCGTTTCAGATTACACTCCTGAACACCTTCCCTATCCAGCCTTATCGTCTACCTAACTTTACTGCTAACTTAGAACCGTCCTACATGGCATTGCTAGTTACACGTCAAAGAAACGCAAACACTTAATTAAAAAAACCGGCCCGTTGCACACTTCCAGCACCTTTTGTAAGAGCAGAAATGTCAACTTGGACGAATGAAAGTGAGATTTAAATGAAGTTTTGCGGATTTATTTCTTTACTGATTAAGTGACTGAGTGTATCGGGCCGGTTTTTAATTTCTTGGAATTGGATTCTTTATTTCTTCATTGGACTAAGGAATCGTGATTTATTATAAAGAAGAGAATCCGGATTGTTGTGTATAGTGGGGGGTATTTTGTTTCGTAGATGTGTTTACAGCAAGCTGGGATATCTACAACTTGTGCCCAACAAATGCAACGTTAGCATGACATGTTTGTGTACCGAGTTATCTTTCCCTGTCGGTCTACTTTCTTGGCCAGACTGATTGGTTGGCCTGTTTGCAAGGTCGGTGTGTGGGGTAAGAGAGGGGATGGGGAGAGTACGATTTATGTCCGCTTTTGTTTTTTTGCTTAATTATTCTTCCGCCAGTAGTCAGCTGTGAGTCTTAGACGAGTCTCAGCTGTGAGTCTTAGACCAGTCTCAGATGTGAGTCTTAGACCAGTCTCAGCTGTGAGTCTTAGACCAGTCTCAGCTGTGAGTCTTAGACCAGTCTCAGCTGTGAGTCTTAGACCAGTCTCAGCTGTGAGTCTTAGACCAGTCTCAGATGTGAGCCGTAGACCAGTCTCAGCTGTGAGTCGTAGACCAGTCTCAGCCATAAGTCAGAGGCCTGTCCCAGCTGTGAGTCACTGACAGTCCCAGCTGTGAGTCACTGGCCAGTCCCAACTGTGAGTCACTGACCAGTCTCATATGTGAGTCGTAGACCAGTCTCAGCCATAAGTCAGAGGCCTGTCCCAGCTGTGAGTCACTGGCCAGTCCCAACTGTGAGTCACTGACCAGTCTCATATGTGAGTCATTGACCAGTTTCAGCTGTGAGTCATTTACCAGTCTCAGCTGTGAGTCACTGACCAATCTCAGCTGTGAGTCACTGACCAATCTCAGCTGTGAGTCACTGACCAGTCTCAGCTGTGAGCCATAGACCAATCTCAGCTGTGAGTCACTAATCATCTTAAACAAGGCCGGGCATATATCTCGCAAGAGGTCTAACTGTACAGGAAAATGTCTGTCTTTCTAGTCGTTTTTTTTAAAAATTATTTGGCTTGGTGTATGTACGTGTGTGTATGCGCCCTTGCCGAGCGCGTGTGTTTGCATGCGTTTTGTTTAGGGTGTGTATGAAAAAGAACACCTCTCCTATTTTTGTCCGCTTAAATATAGTATTTGTGCGTATTTTGAAAATGTGTAAAAAAAAAACACTGTTTTTTTTTAAACTTTGTAAATTGCGTATTTAATGTTTGTTGTATATAGATTTTTTCTTAACGGAATGTAATCAAAGTTATACAATGTTCATTCATATTTTGTTACCAGTTAAATGCTTATAAAGATGGATTTGTTACCGAGATATATACGAGTTTGTTTTTTTGCTAGTTATCGTACTTGTGTTATTTGTTTGTGTGCTGCCCCGTTGTGTGTGTATGTATGTGTTAAAGAACTGCCATATTAATCACTAATTATAGCATGAGACCGGTCGCCAGATTTTTGTGTGTGTTAAATGTCATTCCTAAAATAAAATAAAAAGGTTGTGTCTGGTTTGAAATCACGGTAGGGTGACTGAAGTTTGAGCCTTTATTGTCATATTATCGCTATTATTATTTTGTTTTTATATCGAGCATCAAAATAAAAAAAAATATAAAAAATGCAACTCCAATGTTAAGTCAGTCCTATTATATGGCTGCGAAACACGGAGAACAACAAAAATAGATTAATGGTACATTGCACAGAATAAAAGGATGGAAATGGCAGGATAAAATCATAAACATAGAATTATGTAAATGTATCAGTCAAATACTGGTAAAGAGATTCAGCGAAGATGATGACGCTTGATAGGAAGCCATTTGAGAGTATTACACGACATGCCCTTTTTGGAATCCCCAAGGAAAAAGACAAACAGGAAGACCAAGCTATTCTTGGAGGAGACAGATGGAAGCAGAGATGAAGATGATGGAGAAGATATGGGATGATATTAAGAAAAGAATTAGACTGGTCAGTGACTCATAGCTGGTAAGAATGGTAAGAAACAACGGTTTGAAAAGTGTTTTTGAAGATCTATGCTCACAGAAAGTTTAATGGTAGAAGATTAAAATTCAAACTCAAACTGCTTGTGAAATCTGCCGACCCAGCCCATAGGTCTCTGTATTGTCCACTCTCAAAATGACGTTACATGAGCACACATGCGTTCTGTAGTTTCATTTGCAGCAAATAACAACATAGGAATCTCGACACAAACATCCAGTTTCATGATACTTTTTGGATACCTGGTTGCTTTCTATCTTCAATTCCTGCACGCCTGGCCAGATAGGTTGGCTTGACGTGGCGCGACATAAGGTAACGACGCAAGAGGTTGGCTTGACGTGGCGCGACATAAGGTAATCACGCAAGAGGTTGGCTTGACGTGGCGCGACATAAGGTAACCACGCAAGATGTTGGCTTGACGTGGCGCGACATAAGGTAACGACGCAAGAGGTTGGCTTGACGTGGCGCGACATAAGGTAACCACGCAAGAGGTTGGCTTGACGTGGCGCGAAATAAGATAACCACGCAAGAGGTTGGCTTGACGTGGCGCGACATAAGGTAATCACGCAAGAGGTTGGCTTGACGTGGCGCGACATACGGTAACCACGCAAGAGGTTGGCTTGACGTGGCGCGGCATAAGGTAACGACGTAAGATGTTGGCTTGACGTGGCGCAACATAAGGTAACCACGCAAGAGGTTGGCTTGACGTGGCGCGACATAAGGTAACCACGCAAGAGGTTGGCTTGACGTGGCGCGACATAAGGTAACCACGCAAGAGGTTGGCTTGACGTGGCGCGACATAAGGTAACCACGCAAGAGGTTGGCTTGACGTGGCGCGACATAAGGTAACCACGCAAGATGTTGGCTTGACGTGGCGCGACATAAGATAACCACGCAAGATGTTGGCTTGACGTGGCGCGACATAAGGTAACGACGTAAGAGGTTGGCTTGACGTGGCGCGACAATAGGTAGCGACGCAAGAGGTTGGCTTGACGTGGCGCGACAATAGGTAGCGACGCAAGAGGTTGGCTTGACGTGGCGCGACATAAGGTAACCACGCAAGAGCATATTTAAAAAAGTTCAAACACTGTTGTTTATACGTTGGATCTTAAGTTCCTCCAAAACCACCGATCTTGTGCGCTTTAATAACATCATCATCATCATAATCATCATCAAGTACCGGGCCTGCTGGTGTAGGTGATCATGTCTTCCACAACTTTCGATCACGACAGTTACTTATCATTTCTGTTGTTGACCTTCTGCCAAGCCATTCTCTTAAGCTATCTGGTATCTTTTTTCTTTGCTTCCCTCTATCTCTTCGTCCCTCAATTTTCCCAGTTCTTACAATGTATTTCAGCTGTTCTCTTCTCATTACATGGCCAAAAAATGATGATTGCTTCTTCTTAATATTGAAAATTAGCTCTCTTTTTGCTTTGGCCTCTTTCAGAACGTTTTCATTACTCTTCTTAGCTGTCCATGGTATTCTCAACATTCTTCTGTAAAACCACAGTTCTACAGACTCCAGTGATTTTAATCCAGTGTTTTAATAACAGTTAGTCAATAATCTGTTTCCGTGTCACGCCATCCAACTATCCAGCACTTTTGACCTATCTCTACCTCTATCTCTGCGGTCCTTTACTTCTCCAGTTGTCACAAAGTATTCCAACCACCTTTTCTGCAGAGTTGCCCCACAATACTTGACTGCTTTTTATAATTTGTTTGCCAATCTGCCTCTCTTCATCTGCTTCTTTTAGCATTTTATAGGATGTGTTGGTTGTTGACAATATCTTCATGATCCTTATGAAGAACCTCATCTCTACCGATTCTATCCGGGGTTGGATCTCTTTATTTGGAGATGAACACAAATATAAAATATACAAAATATCCAATATTATGCGGAGCCGCGAGGAAAGCTCCAGAGAACGTAAAATAAACATAAAATTGTATCTACAGGCTTAAATAGTAGAGAGACGGACAGGCTACGACGTTTCGGCAACAGCCTTCATCAGGTACAAAACAAATATTCTAAGAAAAATATACCCTAAAGCAACAAATGTATACACGAAAGTCTAACGGTTGAGCTCAGATCTGAAAATATGTTCTGTCCATGATTCGCAACTATAAAGCACCATAGATTCAAAGTAGCACAGTAAAAATCTCTTTCCAACTTTCATTGATAATGACTTATGGTTATGGCTAGTCTTAGGCACAGGTATCACCGCAAACGAATTAAAATCCATAATTGCTCAACCGCCCGTGACAGTGGAATCATTCGAATTAACATCTCATCCAACTGAAGGACCCAAACAAAGAAAGGTAGTTGCAGTCCCCATCATAGTAGCGACAGCACACGCCAAAAGACATAAGGCCAAGCGGCACTTAAAGTGAACACAGCTGAATTGTCCTTCGTCATACGATATCATCATTCATTGTAAGCAATCGGAATATCGAAACACAATGCGGATGAAACACACAGCTCACGGTGTGCACAGAGCACTAAACTCAGTAGCTCTAGCAGCAAGCCGGACTTGGAATATGAGGAAACTGCAACAAGGAACACTTTTTAGACTATGCCTCAATGGTTCTTGCCGCGTATCCGCAATATTGACCGCTATTCCAATGATGACGTATATTGCAATCAACACAGAACACACTATTGCGCACACTGTAGAGGATTTCAGATC
Source organism: Megaustenia siamemsis (assembly GCA_032433765.1). Lineage (NCBI taxonomy): Eukaryota > Metazoa > Mollusca > Gastropoda > Stylommatophora > Ariophantidae > Megaustenia > Megaustenia siamemsis. The sequence goes on along the minus strand of JAVIAB010000088.1, from coordinate 57,479,137 downwards.
ACATGCACGTAATCCGCTTCACCAGCAAAGATCTCAACAGTGGGACTTCCTATCTATACACTTATCTGCATTGGAAAGATAGAATTAACCATCTTTCCAGCCAAAAGAAAACGTAACACTGAACGTTGACGCAAACATGACGGCGCCATATTGACCGGAAGTCCGATAATGACTTATTACATAACAAATATCTATTTTTTTTTTTAAACTATTGGCAGGTGCTATTCCACTTATTACCACATTACAAGGGGGCCTCAGTTGCCTACTTGGGCAAACCACCCGACTGGGCTACCGACGTTCGGACAACCCGTGTTCGATTCCCGCTTGATGCAGTGTGAATTGTACTCGTGGTTGAAAAAAAAAAATACCCCCGCGGTCGACCTAGCCGCTGACAGAAATAGGTGGTACCAGAGTAGTACTCTAGGGAGGTGAGGAATGCCGCCTCGCATCGTGAGTTTCGATGCTTGAAGCGAAGTCTCTGAACACTTCTGGATAGGCGGCCGAGCACATATGGGTGAAAACTCGCGTGCTACGACGCCGGTTTTAAGTCTCGTACTTTACTTTTTACTTGACCTTTACCATATTAAGACATCGTCCATCTGATATGACGCTTTCTGAGATATTTGAAAACATTACTTTATCTAAGCATTTCTACCATTTGCATCTTGTATATTGTACAAGAGTGAAATCTTATCCTTTGAGATCACAATTACCTTTCTTTTAATTTAAACTGAATCCCCTCTTCCCGCTTTCAATAACTGAATCTATTAATGATTGCAATTATTTCCAGATCTTTGATATCAGAGCCTGTATACAAACGTGCATGTCAAGCTTTATAAGAAGAAGACGTAGGGAGAAAGAAGAAAAACAACATCGGTCATGTGCTGAGATTGAATGAAGAAAGATTTCTCAATCAGGAATTCATGTGGAAACACCATCTGGTAAAAGAAAACTAGGCAGACCACGAGAACCGAGAATGACTAGAGAAGGTTGAGCCATGAGACTAACAAACAACCAATGAATTAGAAGAACTTGCAGACAATGATAAATTGTGAAGAACCATGACTTCCGCACTTAAATTGTCGACCTCGACTCTTGAAGAAAATGAATGAAGGTCAAGGTAAAGTACGAGGCTTGAACCGGCGTCTTAGCACGCGAGTTTACACCCATATGTGCTCGGCCGCCTATCCAGAAATGTTCGGAGATTTCTTGATAGTGTCGCTTCACGCATCGAAACTCACGATGCGAGACGACATTCCTCACCTTCCCAGGGTACCTATTTCTGTCAACGGCTGGGTCGACCGTGGGGGTATTGTTTTTCCAACCACGAGTACCACTCACACTGAGTTCCCAGTGGGAATCAAAGACGGGTTGTCCGAACGTCGGTAGTCCAGTCGGGTGGTTTTCCCAACTAGGATACCGAGGCCCCCAAATGAATTAACTATCTGTTTACAGCAAATTGTAAATATTAAGTCCGCCCAGTGTTATTCCAAAAAACCATCACAGTATAAACCAAACTATTGAAACCCTTAGTACGAAAATCTATCTATCTATTGTCCTCTCGAGCCAAAGACGGCACATAGGGCAGAACCACAATCTCAAAAACAGAAACCTTGCGTGCCAAAATGGCACATATTGCAGAGATCACTGCTTCTAAAATCTATGGTCTGTTTCCATAACAATACTTTTTACAATGACAGCTTGTCAAGCCATCGATCAATCTCCTTAGTCGCCTCTTACGACATGCCTGGAAGGTCACAGTGTCACTATTCTTTACTTCCCTCATAATGAGGCCCCGGTAACACACGGGAATAGAGTTGGATATATTCTGTTAACATATAGAGTTAGTTCGGAGTTAAAAAGTTACCAGAGTAATGGCAAAGACAGTATCGATACCATAAATGAGCAATAATAAAGTATCGATCCGCATGAAATTATTATTATTGTGGTATGGGTGGTAGAGCAAAATGTTCCCAACATTCCTGTATGGTGAAGAAATATGGACATTAGACAAGAGAACAGAACAGAAAATTGAAGCCTTTGAAATATGGTTTTATGGAAGAATAGGGAGAGTTGGATGGAAAGAAAATAAAACAAATGATAAAAAACTACTATCCTTACGACACATAGTACCATTGCTTGTGTATGTCGGGGGGCAACGATAGAACCAGAGGGATAAAGGCCGCTTGGTCAAACAGTCGCCACGACGTGTGAGACTCAGGATTTTTATTTCACCCCCGATAGAAAAAATCCTTTCTGTCTACCATTGCCAATACAAATGATACAATTTTATGTTGTCTACATTAGCAAAATGCCAAAACAATTGATAAAGTATTGAAACAACTTAAAATGAAAAGAGAACTACTAAACACCATTTAAACAAGACAAATGCGATTTTTGGGGCCTGTTAAAAGACACAGCAGCCTTTTAAAATTAATCTTGGAAGGGAAAATTCAAGGTAAAAGAGGCAGACCAAGTCTAACATGGACGAGCAGCATAAAGAAATGGACAAGTCAGCGTATGACAACCTGCACCATCAAAGCAAGAGACAAGAGTGGAATGGCGCTCCATGGTAGCCAACCTGCTATGCGGAGACGGCCCTCAAGTATGATGATTTTGGGTAGTTTAGGCGGAGTGGTGGAAATGGGGGTGGTGGTGTTGTCTGTTGCTGACGATCGTTATGGAACCCTGGAATCTGTGATATGCTTTGCCACAACTGAGTTTATTATAACCCAGACATCGCTATTTCAAGTAACACCGACGAAGTTACGATGCAACGTGTTTTTTCCCCCCTAATCCATTTGATACAGAAAACCGTTAACATTTTTGTATGTTTGTGTAGACGCAGATTTGAGAGTTCGTGTTAAAAACAAACGTTAATAAAATTTATATATTTAAAAAAAATTAATCATATAATTTTTAAGAAGAGAGAGAGAGAGATAGAGAGTAGAGTAGGTCGCTTGGCCTCCGAGCTCATTCTGCAAACCGGCAAAATTGGCTAGTAGAGATTCATTTCTCATGATTCTATGATTGTCCCGAGTAATATGATCGATGTATGAGTTCTTTATTATATAACATATTTGTTGTTGTTATTTTTATTTGCCTTCTGCTGTCATCTTTAGGTTCTCTAGTGACAGATCAGTCTGGAACATGAACTGTATAATGCCTTACTATCTATCTTTCGTTCGCTCGAAGTATTGTCTATATCAGCAATGTCGTTTCCTGTATGAATTTTACTGTCGTTTGTAATTCTTGCAGTGGCCCATATAGTTTTGTCTGTAGTGTTGTATCTATGGGCCAATGGATTTTCCTCAGTCTACTATATTCAGTGCAGTCTTGAAGTATGTGTTCAGCAGTCTGGGGCGCCTGTCCACATGTACAAGTAGTTGATGTGCCGATCTTGAATTTTGTATACATGTGACTATGGAGTCGATTGTATCCTGTTCTGAGGCGTATAATGATAACTTGTTCATATCTATTCATATTATGAAAGGCATCCTGATTTAGGGCTTGTGGTCCTCTGATTGATTTGATTATCTGTTTCTTATGATGGTATGTGACTGGTGTATCTAGTTGTGTGCCTGTTGAACCTTCCTTTGCCAACTGATCTGCTTTCTCATTTCCTGGTATTCCACAGTGAGACGGGATCCACTGCAGGGCAATCCTGTGGTGCTTGCAGAGTTCAGTCAATAAGGTCTGCAGGTGTGGTAATTTTCTGGATTGTAGTGCCTGGAGTAAGTGATCTTGCATCTGTCAAAAACACTACAGGCTGTGGGTTAATACTACTGTTCAGCAGATTTTCTATTGCCAACTTTATTGCTTGTATTTCTGCATCATAATTGTGACAATATTTCCCTGTTGCTATTTTATTCATATCCCTAGTGTTATTTGGGTACTCTATATATACACCTGCTCCCCCATTCTTTACTGTATTCTGTGCTGATCCATCTGTGTACACACGGAGCCATAGCTCTTGTGGGTATTCTTCATCCAGGAAACTGAGAGTTATTGTTTTTCCCTGTAGACTATTCTGTTCCTCTTTGTCAACTATTCCTTTCACTTCTGTCCGTATTTGAACTGATAATCCTGGTTCATCTGTCCAGGGAGTCTGTTCTGGTATGGGCAGTAGGGGGTTAACCACTCTTGACATGTCTGGTGTTTGTCTACTAATACTAATGCCCTACTAATTCTGGGTACAGTTTACGAGGTCTTCTCCACCACTTATTTATCTGAAACTATCTTTGACGTCATTTTCCTATTACTGGAGTCAGTGGCGGGATGGGCACCGGAAAATAAAGGCTGCTTGTCGGGTCTGAGGCGCCACGAAGTGTTCAGGTCTTCTTCTTCTTCTTCTTTCCTTCTTTATCTGCCTTTCAGCGTCGAGGGGAGATACAATTTGCGGTCTTTTGCTCTTCTGTTAGCCTCTGCTGCTGTTATGTTTCCTAGTGCTTCTAATATTCCATCGATCCATCTTTTTCGTGGTCGACCCTTGGGTCTGGTGTTCTCACAACGTTTGTTGAAGGCTCGTTGTGTTGTGTTTTGATCTTTCTGTCTTGTCACGTGGTCAAACCATTTTATCTGTTGTTTCCTTATATATTCTATGGCGGGGGCTATTCCTAGCTTTTTTCTCAGTTCTTCATTTCTGATCTTATCTCTCAGACTGTTTCCTGTCATTCGTCTAACACATTTCATCTCAGTATATGTTATTTTTTCTTATTGTTCTTGCATCTATGGTCCAGGACTGGCATTGGTAGCACAACGTTGGGACGAAGATTGTATTCAGATATGAAGAGTGTTCGGGTCTGAGTTTTAATTGACACCCCATAGAAAAAACAAAACAAAAACTTTTCACCTTACCGGGATTCAAACTCTCGTTCTCCTGGTTTGGACCCCCCACAATTCGACCACCCTACCTTGATTTGATAATGATGCTTTCTTTTATCACATGAGAAAACCGGAAGAGAGCACTAGACTCAAGGGTCGACCACGACAAGATGGATTAATAAAATATTAGAAACACTAGGAAACTTATCAGCAGGAGAAACAAAACAGAACAAACAAAAGACCGCAAATTAGATCTCTCCTCAATGATGAAAGGCAAACGGGGAAAGGAAAATAGATGAGGAATGTGAAGTTTCTTTGAGTTCACAATTGACTCTCAGAACATCTCAACCAAATATGTAGACCACTTTAAATGATGGGAGCCGAGATAGCTCAGTGGTTAGTGAACTGGACTACAAAGGACAAGAGGTAGGGTTCGATCCCAACCGACGGTTTAAGGGTTCACCCAGCTTTAAATGGGTGCCGGATTTTTTTTATGGGAAAGTAAAACGGCACGGACTTAATACCGACCACATTACCCCACAAATCATGTGCCGATGGTCTGTAAAATTTATGGTCACTAACATCATATTCCCTATACGCCACTTGGCGTGACGGGGGTACTTTACTTTTTTTTTTTTTTTAACTTTAAAAGTGATATACCTTTATAAAATTAGGGTCTTGCGATTAACGGAGTGGTCAGGACTAGTCCAGAGTTGTTCTCTTCTTCCAAAAAGATGACGAAAAATATGCACGCTGAGAGTTTCTGCAGCTTGTTGGTTATACACAACCTAGATCCGTATTCGACTTTTGTTCTTTTTTTTTTAATGTATTGTGGAAATATTTGAGACACTAGGAAATATAACAGTTGTGGATATCAACAGAAAAGATAAAGATGATAGAATATATCTTACACAGACATCGAAATACAATTGAAGAAGAAAGCAAACACGTAACAAATTAAAAAAAAATAGTCTTTAGACTTTAGAACGGATTAGTATCACCGCAGGCCCGGCATCCTCATATCTGCTACTTACCCGTTCCAACAACCAACAAAGTATTCATTCTGATCGTTTAGATTGTTCTACTTCTAGTGAACGTGTCGTGTTCTCAAATAAAGGTGCGCAGCTCATGATGCATACTTCCAGGATGCTGTAAAGGTCGTTGCGGGCAGCCCGACCGTCATGCGCTCGTGCCGAATCCGTGTTGATGTTGTGGTCAGTGAGCGTGCCCCGAGAATCGCTGTCCTAACAAAAGAAGGTAGGCCTCCATTTTGGTGAAACACACGATTCGACCGCAGTTCAGCGGGTATCGAATCTGCAGTAGAACACAGATCAAAGCCGAGGCCTGATACCGTTCCATTTCAATCAATGATTGAAACCTGCGTTTTCCTGCAGCACGAATCTCCGCGTGCTGGCACCACAACAATGTCAAAAGTAAAGTTTTATCCATGACTTACCCAAGTCATACCCACATGGGGAATAGAATGTTAGTGGCCACATTATTCTGTGACTATTTTTTGGCTGTGGACGGTACCACGCCAGACCGCCTTACCAGAGTTTTCTGGTGCTAACTTTTATAGCCTGGGTGAAAACTGAAGCCGTGATCAAATTAAATGCACATATCTGGTAACTGAACCCAAACCTTTCAGATCAGGGTAAGCGCACTAGCCACGCAACCAACGATGTTGAATGAAAGAAAAAGACAACTCATCATCCCATTTCTCCATCTGGGGCTGGATGGTCTTGGGGTAAGACGCCGGCCTCTGTACGAGGGGGGTTCAAGTCCCACCACAGGCAGCAAAGGAAAAGCAAAATGAAGTCGAATCTGTTGTTTCTTCGTGGTCCTACCCTCCCTTGTCTCAGGGTCCGAGATGTCTAGGCCTCTTAGATAACTGGTGGGAAAAAAACGGGACGTCCCATGTGAATTCTGAGCACGCTAAAGAACCCATGGCAGCTGGAATTTGAAAAGAATATGCCAAAAATGGCTGCTGCCAAGACACAATTAATAAGAAAAACATCTACCTAAAACATTAAAACTCTCGACGTTAAAAAATATGAGAGTACCTTTGAAGTCGGAGATTATCTGCCTGTATGACAGGGGGCACCTGAACATGTGGGTGCCTGTTTCAAGATTAGCAAAAAGTGATATTCAAGCAAAATGAGTAAAAAGTAATATTTAAGCAAAATTAGGAAAAAGTAATATTGAAACAGCATTAGCAAAAAGTGATATTGAAACAAAATTAGGAAAAAGTAATATTGAAGTAAAATTAGGAAAAAGTAATCTATCTATTTATTCACCTTTCGAGCCGTAGCCGGCCCATAGGGCGTAGACCAAGATACTCCTTCTCTTATCTGAATTTTTGTTCTAGCAGTTTTCAATTCTTTTAAAGATATTTTATCAAATCTCGCCATTTGTCTCTGTTCTGTGCATGCAGCTCTATCTCATTGAAGGAGCCGATTCCTGCTGCTTTTGCCTCTCTCAGCAATGTTCTTCTCAGTGTCTCTATGGGTCTTCCTCTTTTTCTCTTACCCGTTGTTTCCCATATGAGGGCTTGCTTTGCTATTCTGTTATTATCTCTTCTCATCACATGTCCAACATATGACCATCGTCTTTTCTTTATTACTGAAGATATTGTTGATTGGCGATTTCTCTTATTTCGTCGTTTGTTTTGAATTCGTTCCACGCTATACCAAGTATTTTCCTTAGACATTTATTTTCGAATGCGTTCAACTTTGTTTCTATATCTCTTGTTGTTTTCCAGCTTTCACATGCATACGTAAGGGTTGATAGTACATTAGATTTGAATAGCCTAAGTTTTGTGTTTGTGATGATGAGTTTTGATTTCCACAGCTTTTCAAGGTTTCTGAAAGCCATTGCTGCTTTGGCTATTCTGATTCTAATTTCTTTACTTGTATCCCTTTCCCGATCAATGTGACTTCCAAGATAAGTGATCGATCTCTTCTACTGGTTTGTTTTCCATGTATATTTTGTCATCTGTTGGAATTAAGCTTTTCATGACTTTAGTCTTTTCATGAATGATCTCAAGCCCAATTTTGCTGGCTATTGATGATAGTTCATTTGTGTTTTCCTGCATCGTTTTTATCTGACTGCTGATGAGAACTATGTCATCAGCAAAGTCGAGGTCCTCCAAATGGTCTCCTTGTATCCATTCGATGCCTTTATTACCAGTGCAGCATTTCTTCATTATGAAGTCCATAACAATTTCAAATAACAAGGGTGATAGAATACATCCTTGTTTAACCCCAGTTTCTATTGGGAAACATTCGCTCAGTCCTTCCTCTGTTCGAACTGCACATGTGTAACCATCATACATGTCTTTGATAATATTTATGATTTTTTATGGTAAGCCATATTGCTTCAGAATTTTCCACAAAGAATCTCTATATCAAATGCTTTTTTGAAGTCGATGAAGTTAAGTACAAAAGGTTTTTGCTCTTCAATGTGTTTCTCCAATATAAGTCGTAGAGTGAAAATGTGGTCAAGACAGCTTCTACCTTTTCTAAACACAGCCTGTTCTTCACGCATTACTGTATCTATTGAATCCTTTATTCTATTTAGGATGATTTTGCAGAATAACTTTGAGGCAACTGGCAAGTGTCACGCCTCTCCAGTTGTTACAATCTCTAAAATTGCCCTTTTTTGTAATCTTAACAATGATTCCTTTTTTCCATTTATGAGGCGTCTTCTCTGCTTTCCAAATGATGTTGAACATTTTCTGGAGATGTATTAAATTATGGCTATCAATTGCCATAAGTATCTCAGCTGTTAACTTATCCTCTCCAGCAGCCTTGTTATTGGCCATACACTTTAAGGTGGTTTCTATTTCGCTCAAGGCGAAGTCATCTAAATTTACATCTAATTCTGCTGCTGGTGTTTCAGCTTCAAAATCTGTTAAACTGTGGGGTAGTGGACGGTTAAGAATTTCTTTGAAGTGTTCCGCCCATCAGGCTTTTATGTCTGCGCTTGTTGTTAGCATTAATCCAGATTTGTCTAGAATTGGTGTTCCACTGGATGTATAGGTGTTTGTCAGCATCTTTTGTACAGTATAAAGAGTTCTGCTGTCTCCTGTAATTGCAGCTGTCTCTGCTTTCTCTGCCAAATTGTCTTTATAAGCTCTTGTATCTCTTCTTGCTGAACTTTTCACTTTGTTGTCTAATTCTTTGTATGTTGCTTTTGCCAGGACCTTTCCAAGATCTGTCTTTATATTAGTCATGGTTCTCTTCGCTTTTCTTCTTTCTTTGATGTATTTTCATGTAGTGTCTGAAATCCAAGCTCGTTTTTCCATTTTCTTCAGTCCGGCACTTGCTTCTGCTGCTGTCATTAGTAGTAGGCCTACTTTGCTCTGTGAGTCCCACATTTCATTGATATCTAAGTCTATTTCACCAAGTGCTGCATAACAATTACTTAGTTCTATGTTAAACTTTTCCTTTATGGCTTCATCTTTCAGTTTATGAATATCAATTTTATGCGTAATTGACCTCTTCTGTTGGCTTCTAAATTTTAATCTTATTTTCCCAATGCACAAGTTGTGGTCACTATTAACATCAGCACCTCTGTAAGCTCTTACATCTATTAATGATGATCTGAATTGTTGTTTAATACATAGGTGGTCAATTTGATTTTAAGTTCTATCATCAGGAGATATCCATGTTGTTTTGTGAATATTTTTGTGTGGAAATAATGTCCCACCTATAACTAAATTTTCTATTAAATATAATTCTATTAATCTTTCTCCATTCTGACTTGTAGTATCACTGCCTTCTCTCCCCATTACATGTTCCACTCCTGCATTGTCTTTTCCCACTTTGGCGTTGAAGTCTCCAATTACAATTAAAAGATCGTGTTTTGGTATTTTGTTTATAAGTTGTTGTAGTTGGTTATAAAAATTGTCCTTAACATCATCATCAGCTTCGTTCGTAGGCGCATAGCATTGAACAATTGAAAGTCTTCCATGTTTTGTTTTGTAGTGTGTTCGTATCAGACGGCTATTTACCGGTTCCCATTCTAATAAACTTCTTGCAGCTATGTCTGTCATCATTATGCCTACTTCTTAACGGTGTTTTCCATCTTCCCTTCCAGAAAAAAACTACTATTTTATTATCAACAGATTTCCTACCTGTTCCAAGCCAGCGCATTTCGCTTAATCCTGAAATATCTAGATCGTATCTATCCATCTCGGTCGCGACTTGTGCTTGTTTCGTCGGCGCGGCCATTGTTCGTACATTCCATATTCCTATTTTTGTTGTTGTTTTAGGGCCGAAAAAACTATCACTATTATCTACTGCTAATTTACACATTCTGTATCAGATCTACGTTCCATTAACAAAATCGTTTTTACGATAGCGGCTTGATCAACGGTTCTATACCAAGCCGGAGAAAAAAAAAAAGTAATATTGAAGGAAAAATTAGTAAAAAGTAATATTGAAGGAAAAATTAGTAAAAAGTGATATTGAAACAAAATTAGTAAAAAGTAATATTGAAGCAAAATTAGTAAAAAGTGATATTGAAGCAAAATTAGTAAAATGTGATATTGAAGGAAAAATTAGTAAAAAGTAATACTGAAACAAAATTAGTAAAAAGTAATATTGAAGGAAAAATTAGTAAAAAGTAATATTGAAACAAAATTAGTAAAAAGTGATATTGAAGCAAAATTAGTAAAAAGTGATATTGAAGCAAAATTAGTAAAAAGTAATATTCAAGCAAAATTCAGTGTCTGGAGTTCATCAGTGTTATAAAGCTGGTGAACGCAAACAAGAAGAGTTCTCCATCCAACTTGCACCAGGTTCCCAAAGTCTCACAGTTTAATGATTTATTTGAACTGAAACTAACCTTTCATGAAGCTTATTTATCTTTAAAGTTGTTGTCAATGAAAATATCATTGCCTGAAATTTCTGGACAAATCATGTAGTCTCTGGAGGCTTGAGAGAAAGTGATATCCTCCAGGAATTCTTTTTTTCTAAAGATGCATTTTAAATGGTTTACAGTAAATTAATTTTAGGCTGAAGGTTACATGTTTTTTCCAGAAAAGATAACATATTTACATCTTCTGCAGACCATATTTATATTTTAGCAACTTTTGCAAAATAGATATATAAATTACCAACTTCTGCAGGACACATGTTACACTTTTAACAATTTATACTGGCAACATGTTAGTTACACTTTTCACAGCTTATACTGGTCATATGTTAGTTACACTTTTAACAATTTATACAGGTCACATGTTACACTTTTAGCCACTTATACTGGTCACATGCTACACTTTTAGCAACTTATACTGGTCACATGTTACACTTTTAACAATTTATACTGGCAACATGTTAGTTACGCTTTTCACAACTTATACTTGTCATATGTTAGTTACATTTTTAGCAACTTAGACAGGTCACATGTTACACTTTTAGCAACTTATACTAGTCACATGTTACACTTTTAGCAACTTATACAGGTCACATGTTACACTTTTAGCAACTTATACAGGTCACATGTTACACTTTTAGCAACTTATACAGGTCACATGTTACACTTTTAGCAACTTAGACAGGTCACATGTTACATTTTTAGCAACTTAGACAGGTCACATGTTACACTTTTAGTAACTTATACTGGACATATGTTACACTTTTAGCAACTTATACAGGTCACATGTTACACTTTTAGCAACTTATACAGGTCACATGTTACATTTTTAGCAACTTATACAGGTCACATGTTACACTTTTAGCAACTTATACAGGTCACATGTTACACTTTTAGCAACTTATACTGGCTACATGTTACACATTCAGCAACTTATACAGACCACATTTTAAACTATTAGCCACTGGCTACATGTTACACTTTTAGCAACTTATACTGGCTACATGTTACACTTTTAGCAACTTATACTGGCTAGATGTTACACCTTTAGCAACTTATACTGGCTTCATGTTACACTTTTAGTAACTTATACTGGCTACATGTTACACTTTTAGCAACTTATACTAGTTACATGTTACACTTTTAGCAACTTATACTGGTCACATGTTACACTTTTAATTCTTCTGGACTTTGGCGACCTTTTGGTTTTTCTTTAGCATTGGGCAGATCTATTTTAAATTTAGAAAAATTCCATCGCATGTCTTTTTCATAAAAAAATTTCACACAATAATATAATTACATGTGATACCTATCATCGGAAAGGAAAATAGTTGAGGAAAATGAAAATTATAATCTATTGATTATATCTGAAGCAAAATATAGGAGGTGCGCGTGGCTGTGCGGCTAAAACCACTGTTCCGCTGGCTGAAAAGCTGATGCATGGTGTTAGAAGCCTGCTGTAGACAGAAAGGATTTTTTCTATCGGGGGTGAAATAAAAATCCTGAGTCGCACATGTCGTGGGGACTGCTTGACCAAGCGGCCTTTATCCCTCTGGTTCTATCGTTGCCCCCCGACATACACCAGCAATGGTACTATGTGTCGTAAAGATAGTTTTTTTAATATAAATTTTAGAAAAATATTCAAAGGCAGATAATTTTCAATTAAAAATATCATATTTCATGTATCTATATTTTAACAGATAAGAGAGGGAGTATCTTGGTCTATGCCCTATGGGTCGGCTATGGCTCGAAAGGGCAATAGGTAGATAGATATTTCAACTGACTAGAAGTGTGCTGCTATCCATCATTCTCTAAATTTTACACAAATTAATCCAAAGTTCTTGAAAATACACTTTATTTGGTGTGTTTATGTCCAAAAATAATGAAATGAGGCACAAAAATAGTAGTAGTGTGTGTTGCCATTATTTGTCAGAAATAAACATACATTTACATAGAAAATTCAATCAATCAATCTCCATAACAAAGAAAATACCATGCGGTAATTGAAGGAAGTGATTATGAAGCTTCTTCTAGATATCGAATACAAGTATTGGTGAATATTTATACAGAATTGTTAGTTTACTTGAAAATATTCAACCACACTCTGTCAAAGCAGATGTGACGATTTTGTTCCCGAAGTACCTTCTTCATTGGAGCCGATGTGTTGGTTAGTGGTCAGGAATGAGTTAATAACATATTTGTACTGGCCATAAGTTACATTTTTAACAACATATACTGACCACATGTTACACTTTTAGCAACTTCCTCAGGCTGAGTTAAACCAAACCAAACCAAACCAAATACTCTGGATACTGAATGCTCATATCCTGCATAAAAGACAGAACAAAATACAAGAAAAGAAATCAAGATCAAGCATAAATTTATTATCAACTTTATGTTAACATCAAGATTTACATCATAAACATACATGATAAACGGCAGCAAAAAAGCTAACATCTCATCTCTTTTCACCCAAACATAACAAATTGTTTCTATATTGTTTACAAGTCCAGGAACGTTGAACAAACATATTATAAAGGCAGTTACATTGCATAAAGTTATGGTGTAAACTGTGAGACCTTATTGTGCCAAATGTTAGCATTTGAAAGTTGGCTGGTAAATGAAAGATTGGCCCATGGTTATGCATGTGTTGGAAAGGGGGAGAGACAAAAGACATAAAAGTGACATCTTAAAGGCTCTTACATTTTTCCATGTTTTGAAGCATTGTGCACCATGCCGATTTCAGCTGTGTACATTTCGCTGCATAGTGCATCACTCTCAATTTGATTAGCGTGAAGCGTCATCAAACCATATTCTTTGTTTTATATCATCTTGGTATTGGGGAAATCTAACACCTTGTTCAATTATTTAAAAATTCATATATAATATGTTATATGTTAGATAAATATAAACATGTAGATTGATCCTTAAAACCATGAAAATTTTAAATCTCTTCTGGTGCATTGATAAAAAGCTTCTCTACAGAAAGAGTTAATGATAGCATGTTAGAAATCAATATAGCTATTAGTAAGGATGTAGTCTTGAGATTTCAACATCAAACAAGCAGGAGTAACAACCTGCAGGGTGAGCTATTTTTGTGCACAATGAGTTATAGGAATCATCATGCTTTACTATCCATTGAAGGTAACTGTCACCTATGGGTTTGCCCAGAGTACTGTGATGTCAAATCAATGAATTTCAAACTAAAACAATGAACAAAGAGCTGGTCGATTTTTGTGTGTGTTCCCTTTCTTAATTTTCTTACCAACATTAGTGGTGTGGCTACTTACAGCAGGATGACTGTGTGCACACTCTGCAACCTGACAAACTGAACACATTCTGTATCATAAGCCAGATAAACAGGTTCTAGTTGCCAACACATTGAACATTAGTGCTAGTTCTTGTGGCATTGTAATTTATTTACATTTACTCAATTATTTCCACTAAAGATTTTCAATTATTTCCACTTAAACCTTGCAATTATTTCCACTAAAACTTTGTACTTATTTCCAATAAACCTTGTAATTATTTCCACTAAAACCTTGCAATTATTTCAATTAAACCTTGTAATTATTTCCACTAAAACCTTGCAATTATTTCCACTAAAACCTTGCAATTATTTCCACTAAAACTTAGCAAATATTTCCACTAAAACCTAACAAATAATTCCACTAAAGCCTCCCAATTATTTCCACAAAAAACCTTACAATTATTTCCACTTTCAATTATTTCCACAAAAAACCTTGCAATTATTTCCACAAAAAACCTTACACTTATTTCCACTAAAGCCTCGCAATTATTTCCACAAAAAACCTTACAATTATTTCCACAAAAAACCTTACAATTATTTCCACAAAAGCCTCGCAATTATTTCCACAAAAAACCTTACAATTATTTCCACTAAAGCCTCGCAATTATTTCCACAAAAAACCTTACAATTATTTCCACTAAAGCCTCGCAATTATTTCCACAAAAAACCTTACAATTATTCCCACTAAAGCCTCACAATTATTTCCACAAGAAACCTTACAATTATTTACACTAAAGCCTCACAATTATTTCCACAAAAAACCTTACAATTATTTCCACAAAAAACCTTACAATTATTTCCACTAAAGCCTCGCAATTATTTCCACAAAAAACCTTACAATTATGTCCACTAAAGCCTCGCAGTTATTTCCAAAAAAACCTTACAATTATTTCCACTAAAGCCTCGCAATTATTTCCACAAAAAAACCTTACAATTATTTCCACTAAAACCTTACAATTATTTCCACTTTCAATTATTTCCAATAAAACCTTAAAATTATTTCCACTAAAAGCATGCAATTATTTCCACTAAAGCCTCGCAATTATTTCTACAAAAAACCTAACAATTATTTCCACTAAACTTTACAATTATTTCAACTAAAACCTTGTAAACAAAATCTCAATAAAAAAAACTGGATGTTTAAAATCAAAGGAAGGAGAACTGTTGATTGAACAAGAAAGCACAATGGAACGATGGACAGAATACATTAAAGATCTTAATAATTATGAACAAACAGAAGTAAATATTAAGAATAATGGAGAAGGACCAGAAATACTCAAAGAAGAAGTGGAAGACGCCTTGCGCAATATGAAAGCAGGAAAAGCTCCTGGATCAGATAATATAACTAAAGAAGAGATTGAAGTCATGTGTGATTTTGGAATAGAAATAATAACAAAAATGTAGAATGATATCTACAACACCGGATATATACTAGGGACCTGCTAAAGTCAATATTCGATCTCTACCAAAGAAATCTGGTGCGATTAAATGTGATGATCATCGCACAATAAGCCTTATGAGTCACGTGACTAAGATATTACTAAGAATCATTATGCGAAGAGTGCGAAACAAAATTAGTCAATATATTGGTGATGAACAGTGTAGCTTTGTTAGAGGTAAAGGAACGATGGTCATATGTTGGACATGTGATGAGAAGAGATAATAACTGAATAGCAAAGCAAGCCCTCATATGGGAAACAACAGGTAAGAGGAAAAGAGGAAGACCCAGAGAGACACTGAGAAGAACATTGATGAGTGAGGCAAGAGCAGCAGGATTCGGTTCCCTCAATGAGATAGAGCTGCTTGCACAGAACATAGACAAATGGGCGAGATTTGATAAAATATCTTTAAAAGAATTGAAAACTGCTAGAACAAAAATTTAGATAAGAGAAGGAGTATCTTGATCTATGCCCTATGGGCCGGCTACGGCTCGAAAGGTCAATAGATAGATAGATAGAAAGGAACAAGCAATGCCATATATATCATAAGATCTTTAGCAGAAAGAGCCATATAGGTGAAAACAAATCTATACCTATGTTTCATAGATCATACCAAAGTATTTGACAAATTAAAGCACCAAGAAATAATCAAAATTTTAAAAAGCATAAACGTAGACAGCAAAGATCTAAGAATAATAAAGAACATGTTATTGAGTTATTTGCGGGTCATCATCATTGCACTCCGAACATGTCCATAGGTGCTCAGATCCCCTCCTCAGCAATTCCCTCAGTGTCCAGCGACTGACGACTCCAGTTCTTTGTTGGTTAATAAGTCTTCTTACACGCCCACTAAGTTTCTCATTTCTGGCTGTGCCCATCTTAACTACCATCTCTTACATCCGAAGAAGTGACGTGGATCTGTGTTTGTTGAAGTCATGTGCTCTTCCCACACCTCGGAGGGCATTGATGATGTCCGCCCGATCCATTGGTTGCCCGTCCTCAACGACAGCGCAGCTAGCCAACCTGTCCGCTCTTTCATTTCCCTGTACTCCCGCATGTCCAGGGACATAGACAAAGGTGACCTTACATATTTTGGATTTCTGCAACGACTCTACCCATTGCATGCCTCCACTTTTTTTATCATGTACTGTATGTAAAGAGCATGTACTGGCAACAAACAACGGCCATAAGAACTGGAAACCAATTGGGAATGTTTCAACAAATAAAACAGGTTGTTAGGCAAGGTTGTGTGCTGTCACCAGATCTGTTTAATATTTATAGTGAGATTATTTTAAGATCCATAAGGGGCATGCCTGGAATAACAATCGGAGGTCATAATATAAATAATCTAAGGTATGCTGATGAAACAGTCTTAATTGCTAAGAGTGAAAATGAGTTACAAGAAATGTTGGGCATTATAGTGAAGGAAAGCAAAAATAAAGGACTCAGCCTTAATAGCAAAAAGACAGAAGTAATGCTAACAACAAAGAAAAGACATCACCTCAGTGCACAATAAAGACAAGAGGCACAATATTAAAACAGGTAAATGAATTTAAATATTTGGGAACTTTGTTAACTTTAGACGGAAGATGTACAACAGAGGTGAAATGCAGAATGGCTCAGGCAAAAGCAGCTTTCCAAAAAATTAGGAAGATACAATGCAATCTATTTTTGATAATAGAAACAAGCAAAAGAGTTCTTAAATGTTATGTAGAGCCAGTCTTAACATGATGGATGTGAATCATGGACAATAGGACAACAGACAAGAAAATCACTGGAGTCTGTAGAAATGTGATTTTACTGAAGAATGTTGAGAATACCATGGACAGCTAAGAATAGTAATGAAAATGTTCTGAAAGAGGTCAAAGCAAAAAGAGAGTTAATTTCCAATGTTAGGAAGAAACAATCATCATTTTCTTGGCCATGCAATGAGAAGAGAACTGCTGGAATATATTGTAACAACTGGAAAAATTGAGGGACGAAGAGATAGAGGGAAGCAAAGAGAAAAGATACCATGGCTTAAGAGAATGGACTGATGGAAAGTCAACAACAGAAATGATAAATAACTGTTGAGATCGAAAGTTGTGGAGAGACATGATCACCTAAGCCAACAGGCATGGTACTTGATGATGATGATAACTTTGTGATTAAAGTTGTCTATAGATTAAATGTACAAGTATTTGGCAAGTCAAGAAGTAAGAGGCGAATAATAGAAGCTGGTGATAATGAATTACACCATGCATTATTCTATTAGAATATCATCATAACAAATTACTTAGATTAGAAATGCCAATTTTATGTGTGGTGTCACAAAATGAAACCACTTCCAAAAATATTAATTTTAAAAGCAAGTAAAGTGTCGACTTGGCTCCTGGCCAGTCATAAATATAGTAAAAATGTCCAAAATTATATGAAAAGTGCTATTTTGAAAGAGTGAGTAGTTGCACCCGCTAGGGCTTACAGTTTTCAGCTGGATAATGTCTATGGTTGGTTTTATCTGCTTAGCTGTGATGAGTTCTTCACATCAAGCTTGAAGATTATAATGTAGATTTGGTTCTGTGGCTGGAGGTAAACTCCCCAATTAGGACATCTTTGGGGATCTGATATTTCTTACCTCTCATAAGTGATGCCAGGCATCTCAGATGGCATTGGCATAGATGAATGGCAAGGCTATTAACTCTAAGTTGCTTGTCATCCATCACTTCAGAATATTGCAAGGATAAGTCTGAGACACTTCAGCTATTATTATTTGTAATCCATGAGATGCACTGCAACAATGTTTAGTCTAGACTCACAGTTTCATCTAAGATAAGATATTTATTTATTTGTTTCGCCCCCAGAGGTAGTCTCAATTATTTGGTTAGATCACTTAAAGTTTTGACACTTCTGGGAAGATTTTTGAACTTTTCCCAGGCATTGGTCAGATTTTTGGCCTACTCTTTTCACTTTCCAACTGCCAAAAAGGTCTTTCATACATTCAGAATGCACATATGACATCCTGTTTTTCATAATTATCTGAAAGAGCTAGACATCAGATCTCATATCCAGAGACTGAGTGAGGGTAAAGAAAGAAACTATGAATTTAAAATGAAAATTTCCTGTGGCAGAATCAGAACCCAAGATCTTCTTGTTTGGAGGCTAATGTCTCACTTCTAGACCATCCAGCCCCTAGAAATATTTACAATTTGTTACTGTCTTCAGCTTGTTACCAAAAAGCATGAAATTTCCACACAGAAACCACAGTATTGATCCTAGTGTGTAAGATGCTGCTAAACATTATATATGATATGTCTGACACCAGAACATCACACAAACACAGAAAAAAGATAAAAACAAAACCCTTCCATAATGAAAGACTTCATTAGTTGTCCTCTGTCAGCAAAATTCAATTAAAATTTTTATGACATTAAAAACCATTTGACTTATCCTTAATCTTGGTCAAACATTCAGCTTTTTCTGTGGTCTTAAAAGTATAACAACTATTACTAAAACAATTGATCAGGTGTTAAAAGAGGGACATGACAAGAAATTACTGTAGGCTGCCACTAAAGACAAGTCACAATTAACTGTCAAACAGAAACACAAAAAAAGTAAAGTAAAACACTGTGACAATGTCACTAAGGTCAAGTTCATTTCATTCATTGAGTGCAGTCTCCTCATCGAAGGTTGGCTACCATGGAGCGTCATTCTGATCTGTCTCTTGCTTTGATGGTGCAGGTTGTCATAGGCTGACTTGTCCATCTTTTGATGTTACTCGTTCACGTTAGCCTTGGTCTGCCTCTGCCTCTTTTACCTTGTATTTTTCCTTCCAAGATGACTTTTGCAGGCTGTTGTGTCTTTTAACATGCCCCAAAAATCTTATTAGTCTTGTTTCAATTGTATTTAGTAGTTCTTTTTTCTTTTTTAGTTGTTTTAAGACTTCATTATTTGTTTTATTTTCTTTCCATCCAATTCTTCCTATTCTTCTATATCCACATTTAAAAGAATTCAGTTTTCTGTTCTTTTTCTTGTCTAATGTCCATGTTTCTGCACCATACAGAAATGTTGAGAAGATATAACATTTTTCTATTCTTAGTTTTAGCCCTGGTATTATTTGTTTTGATGTTAGTATATTTTTCATGGCATTAATATTATTTGTTGCCATTCTTACTCTTTTGTTTATTTCAGTTTTAAATTTTCCGGCTTGATGCCGGAGCTATTGAGATAAGTGCTCTGTGCACACCGTGAGCTGCACGTTTCATCCGTTTTGATTGTGTTTCGATATTCTGATTGCCTACGATGAATGATGATATCATATAATGGAGAACAGATGGCTGTGTTCACTTTCTGTGCGGTTTCACCTTATGTCTTTTGGTGTGTGCTGAGACTGCTATGATGGAGACTGCAATTACTTTTCTTTGTTTGGGAGATGAGATATTAATTCAGATGATTCCACTGGCAAGGGCAGTTGAGCAATTTTGGATTTTAATTTGTTTGCAGTGATACCGGCACCTGCCATAACCATAACCATTTTCCAGCACTGTTTATAGTATGTCCAAGGTAGTTGTAACTCTGAGCTGTCTCCAGGTCTAGTCCTTCAACTTTGATATCTACTTGTAGATTTTGAGTACTATCTTTGTTTATTATCATAATTTTCTAATAATGTCCTCATGCAAAATATGGCTTCTTTTGTCCCACTGTTTTTCCTAAATCCAAATTGTTATTCTAATTTCATATTGATTTTAGTCTGAATCATTCCTTGTATAACTTTTAGCAAGATTTTCGTTACATGACTCATTAGGGATATTGTTCTAAAATCACTGCATTCAACTGCACAAATCTGTTTAGGCAATGCAATGAAAGTTGATGTTTTTAGTCCATTTAGTATGTATCCTGTACGGTACATGTTGTTGCATACGTCTTCAAAAGTCAAGATTTTCTCTTCTGTACTGCTCAATCCCTTCCCTTCTTCCAGCAACTTCTGATATGTGTTCTTTACTTGTATTATAATATAAGTATCTTTAACATCTTTTTGATTTAAAGCTGTTATGTCTAGTGGTGTTGTTGAAGAATTAGTCTTTTGTTTATTTCTCTTTAGTTTGACTTTCATTTTAATCATTACAGGATTGTGATCTGAGTTAATATCTGCTCCTGGATAGGTCTTGCCTTTCTTTACGCTGTTATAGAACTTATCTTTTATCATTATGTAGTATATTTGATTCAAATTTTCCATGTCTATAGCTTCCTTTTCTCTTGCTCAAAGTAGGTGTTACATATTATCAGCCTGTTTTCTTCACAAAATTGTATTAAATCTTTCTCCTCTGTCATTTCTTTTTCCTAAACCATGATTTCCTATAATGGTCTTATATCTACCTTTTCCTACTTTAGCATTCATATCACCCATTACAATCAAGATGTCCAAAGATTTCACTTGCTTTATAACTTTATTTAAATCTTTATAGTATGCCTCTATTTGCTCATCTGTATAGTCTTGGCTAGGTGTATATGTCTGTATTATTGCTATGTCATACTGGTTTGCTTTCATTTTGAGTAGTATAATCCTAAGTTTGTATGTCCAGTGGGTACTTATATATTTTTATAGCTCTCTTTTTATTAGTATTCCTACCCCTCTTTGATGTTTCGTTGTGTTGCCTGAATACATAAATGCATATTTTTCGTCCTGTGCATACCCACATTCTTTCCATCTTATCTCTGATATGACTAAAATATCTTTGTTTAATCGTTCTGCTTCTAAAAAAAGATTTTACAAGTTTCCTTCTAGGGAAAGAATCCTAACATTTCGTGTACATATTCGTAGATCTTTTTTCTGACACAGGTTAGAATTTCTCTCCATGGATTTTTTTGGAATTGCACATATTGAGGTTACAATCTTTTTCCTGTTACTAGTAAGTTAATGCAACACACACAGGTTGTCACTAACTGGTCGCTGATCTGTTTGTCAAATTAATCAAATGGAACTGAAAATAATTTAAATATCTAGATTTAATGTTGTTTAACCAAATCAAAGGGAGAGGAACTAGTGCAATGTTCCATGTAGTTCTTTGTGTTTTGAAGAAAACAAAAATACAAACCCATATGATCTTTGGAACATTCTGTTTTTACACTGGCCTTTAGTTTGTCAATTCAAAAAGCATATAAAAATATTAATAAAATAAATCAGGGTTTACAGATAGATGGAATGATAATGTATATTGGCATAGATGATATGTGCAATGAGCTTTATCTCTTATGGTTATGTGCAACAGTTAAAAACAAATACATCATTGATCCAGTATCCTTTTGTGCTACAGATAGGCAAAATATTTTAGCATAAAAGCTAATTTTTCTGACTCATATTTTCAGAGAACACAAACACAAATTAAAATGAACATTCATTGTTCAGAATGGATGTGAACAAGTTGTACAATGAGCACATTATAAATATTTCATACATTCAACTAAAACACACACAGAGCAAACAATCTTTGCTCAGAATGGTTGTGCATATGTTGCATTCTGAAGTAATTAAATATATATATATATATATATATATATATATATATATATATATATATATATATATATATATATATATATATATGACAGTATTAAAGCTTGCAATAAACAGGATAATTTTTTAAAATTCTATATAAAAAATATGGCATAGCATTATGGTCTTGGCAAAGGCCACAAAGCTTCACTATATGTTTTTGTAAATGTAATAGTTTACTACTTTCCCTGAAAGATGCAAGTCAAAAGGTCATTGCTTGGAACATGGGAGTTGAAATTGTGTTGAGTCAGAGTGTGCCGCTTGAGTGGTTTTACTTTCACTGACTTTAATGCCAAGGTTTGTAGGGTGGAAGTAAAATATCAGGAGGATGGTGAAAGTTCATTGTGGCATTCTGAAACTATGTTGTTGTCTTGGGATCTATGATCATGTTGTTAATTCATATTCTGGCACTTTGTTGTTGTCTTAAAATCTATGACTTCAAATAATCCTCAAATTCTGACACTGGTTTTTGTTTTGGAATCTATGATTTTGTTGTTACCTTAAATTCTGCCACTTTATTGTTGCTTTCAAACTATGTCTATGTTGTTACTTCAAATTCTGCCACTTTATTGTTGCTTTCAAACTATGTCTATGTTGTTACTTCAAATTCTGGCACTTTGTCTTGGAATCTATGTCTTTGATATTACATCAAATTCTGGCACTTTGTCATTACATCAAATTCTGGCACTTTGTTTTGGAATCTATGTCTTTGTCATTATATCAAATTCTGGCACTTTGTCATTACATCAAATTCTGGCACTTTGTTTTGGAATCTATGTCTTTGTCATTATATCAAATTCTGGCACTTTGTCTTGGAATCTATGTCTTTGATATTACATCAAATTCTGGCACTTTGTCATTACATCAAATTCTGGCACTTTGTCTTGGAATCTATGTCTTTGTTATTATATCAAATTCTGGCACTTTGTTATTACATCAAATTTGGGCATTTTGTTGTCTCAGACCATGTGACTGTTGATATCATTATGCTGAAACTATTATGCTGTCTCAGATGTTGGGACATTGTTATTGTCTTGGATTCTGACACTTTGTTGCTGTCTTGGGTTCTGTGGCTCTGTTGTTGTTAACAACTTTATTGCTGTCTTGGCTTTTTTGGCTTGGTGGCTTTCTCTGTCTCTTGTCAACAATGTTGTTGCTGTCTTGGGTTCTGTGGCTCTGTTGTTGTCAACAACTTTGTTGCTGTCTTGGGTTCTGTGGCCCGGTTTTTGTCAACAACTTTATTGCTGTGGCTCTGTTGTTGTCAATGAAAGCTGTTGCTGTATAAAGTTCTGTGGCTCTGTTGTTGCCAACAACTTTATTGCTGTTTTGGCTTTTTTGGCTTGGTGGCTTTCTCTGTCTCTTGTCAACAATGTTGTTGCTGTCTTGGGTTCTGTGGCTCTGTTGTTGTCAACAACTTTGTTGCTGTCTTGAGTTCTGTTGTCGTCAACAACTTTACTGCTATCTTAGGTTCTGTGGCTTTGTTTTTGTCAACATTATTGCTGTCTTGGCTTCTTTGGCTTGTGTAGCTTTGTTTTTTGTCAACAACTTTGTTGCATGTCTTAGGTTCTGTGGCTCTGTTGTTGTCAACAACATTATTGCTGTCTTTGCTTCTTTGGCTTGTGTAGCTTTCTCTGTTTTTTGTCAACAACTTTGTTGCATGTCTTAGGTTCTGTGGCTCTGTTGTTGTCAACAACATTATTGCTGTCATGGCTTCTTTGGCTCGTGTAGCTTTCTCTGTTGTTGTCAACAACTTTGATGCTGTCTTGGGTTCTGTTGTTGTCAACAAATTTACTGCTGTATTAGGTTCTGTGGCTCTGTTGTTGTCAATGAATGCTGTTGCTGTCTTAGGTTCTGTGGCTCTATTGTTGCCAACAACATTATTGCTGTCTTGGCTTGTTTGTATCTGTTCCCAGATGCCGAGCTGTTTATTTGATACTCTGCTGTCACCCAGAACAAAACTGCTTGGTCACTCAGATAACAGGATGGTCAGCACAATCCACAGTGGAATTGAATATCTTCATTCATGACAACATCAATGGGACAGTCGACACAGACAACATGGTACCACTGCTCACAGGTGTCACACATAACCTAGAATACAAAAAAACAAAAGTGAAGTGCCTGGAAAACAACAAAATAAAAGATAAATACATGGAAAACAATAAAACGAACTATAAATGCATGGGAGGCAACAAAACAATGATAAATACACAAAAAAATAATAAAACAAAAGATACACAGAAAACAAAAGGAATAAAACAGAAGAGAAATGCAAGCAATTGCGTCAATTGTGTGAGATCTTTTTTCACCTCATAGTTTAGAATAAAAAGATAAATAGATATGCAGAGATGTAAAGAAGATAGTGATGCTAAACAAATGGTAACAGTCTAACACTGTAAGGACAGATGGCAATTTGACATAATGGTTTAATACATGTCTGCAGGAAAACAGACAACTCACAGAAACAAAAACTAGAAAAACTTACTAAATTCATTCAATTAATTATAGTACAATTTTAATTTAAGGAAACAAAAACTTGAAAGCTACTCAGTGTCTGCTATATTTGACTTCCCTTTAATGAAAAAAAGAGAGTTTTCATTAGCATTTGTATTGTTTCTGTCTTCTCGTGTCTGCTTATGTATGGCAGGGCCACCCCTCAGGTAATGGTTTTAGCTCGCTAGTTAAACTACGGAGGACAAGTTAAGGAAGGAAGTCTCCCTTCTATAGCACACACAGCTGCTGGCTGAAAGGATGGAGGATTGACTCAGTTGACAACTGTCTGAAAGGCAGGTGCTGGAACAGCCAGGTATTAATGGGTTCAGGGCACAATAGGGACCTAGGGTGTAAACTAGCCAGAACCAATCAGAAAGCAACGACGAACTACTAATTGCAGACTGTCGAGAAATCATGACAGCCAAGAAGAAAAAAATCTCAAAGATCTGATGGTGAGAGTCTCAGGCCAGGCAAATCAAACACGCGAACTGAGAAAGTGACCTACAGGAGAGCAATAGTACAGGGTGTTCGTAAAGTCTCACTACACTTTGTATATAGAACACATTTGAAAAAAAAATAAGTAAATGACGTCATAAAAAAATGTGCTGCACAGTCCATTGTGAAGCAAAATGCAGTGAATGGCTGTCGTCTGCTGGAGCAATTCTTTGCACTCAAAGCAGAATGATGTTATTGATGGAAGAAAGGATTTTTTTTTTTGGGTGAACAAGTGTTTTGAAATGGTTGATACACGTGGATGGTTGTTCCAAGATTGATAGCAAGATTTCCTGATAAACAACCTCCTCATTGCATTACGGTTAGAAATTTGTTAAATAAGTTTTGTGCTACAGGAAATGTGGAAGATGCTCCTAAATCTGGTAGGCCTGCTGTGCCTGAAGAAAAATGTCTAGATATCGAAGACATAATCTTGAAAAGTTCAAGCAAGTCCTTAAGGAAAATGTCATAACAATTGAACATATCAGTGGGCACAGCATACAAAATTCATAAACACCGGTTACATTTTTATCTATACAAGATTTCTGTTGTGTCTGAGCTAAAAAAAAGTGTGACTATCAATCCAGTATCAACTACTTGCACATGGTTTCAAGCATTTTTAGCTGAAAAATATGAATCAATTCTTGATGTAACATTCTTCTCTGATGAGGCATGGTTTCATCTATCTGGATGCGTTAATAGCCAAAATAATCCCAAAGTTTTAATCCCAATGCATTTCGTAAAGTGCTTCTACACGATGCAACAATCGGGGTATGGTGTGCCGTCAGTAGAAAACATTTAATTGGACCAATTTTCTCCAACAACACTATTAATGCTGGTCGGTACCGTACTGACATACTGGAACCTTTTTTAGAACAGCTGAATGAACACGAAATTGAGGAAGCGTGGTTCCAGCATGATGGTGCAACTGCACACACAGCTAGAACATTGCTGCATTTTTTTGAAGAAATTTTCACAAATCGCATATCACGTGGAATTTGGTCTGTTCGTTGTCAAGATCTAACTCCATTAGATTATTATCTGTGAGGTTTCTTAAAAGGAAATATTTTCAAAAATAATGTAGGCACAATTGAGGATCTGGAAGAAACAATCAGAATTATCATTCAAGAAATAACAACAGAGATGTTACAGAAGGTATTTGACAATTTGAAGAGACGTGTACAGTCATGTCTTGAAGCCCGTGGCATACATTTCCAACATATTTTGCAATGAATATTCTATTGGTGCTTTCCAGATTGCTCAAAACAGCATTAGACCATTGCAGTAACTATTGTGACTAACTTAATGACTTTTTTAAGCACATTTTTTTAATGACTTTACTTATTTTTTCCAAATATATTCTATTTACAAAGTGTAGTGGGACTTTATGAACACCCTATACAAGCAATAGTGATGACATCAAAAAGACAGACTGTATTATCGAGGAAAGACCTGTTGCTGGACAATCTATCTATCTTTCGTTCGCTAATTTGCTGGACAATGAAATAAAACTAAGGCTAGGAACTAAGAATGCAAAGAGCCTTTATCAGGTAAAACATTTAAAGATCAGTAATGAAATGGACAATCAATATTCTGGAGAAATTAATTATTGATTGCAAGGATCTGAGAATCATAAAAAAACATGTTCTGGCAACAAACAGCTGCCATAAGAATTAGCAACCAAACAAGACAGTTCCAATACATAAAACATGGAGTCAGACAAGGGTGTGTTCTGTTGTCAGATTTGTTTTCACTTCACAGCAAAAGTATAATGAGATCAATAGTGGATATAAAGTAATTGAAGTCAACGGTCACAACATAAACAATCTGCATTATGTGGATGACACAGTCTTAATATCATAGACATAGAATGAACTACAAGAAATGATGGACATAAAAGTAAAAGAAAGCAAAAAGAAAGGTCTCAAAAGGTCTCTGAATAGTAAGAAAACAGAAGTAATGGTCATATCGAAGAACGATCAACATCATGCAGGATAAAAATAAACAGGACAAATTTGAAACAAGTGCAACGCGTCAAATACTTGGACACAATAATAACATCAGATGGGAGATGCACAACAGAAATAAAAAGCAGAATAGCTCAGGACAAAATTGCATTTCAGAAAATGAAAAACGTCTTATGCAACAAATCTATGTCAATGGGAGTGAGAAAGAGAGTTCATCAGTGCTAAATACACCCGATTCTGACCTATGGAAGTGAATTGTGGACAGTAAATAAACAAATAAAAAGACAATTAGAGGCCACAGAGATGGGATTTCTCAGAAGAATGTTGAAAGTTCCTTGGACAGCTATAAAGACCAATGAGGAAATTCTCAAAGAAGCCAACACAAAACCGGAGCTCCTAAAAAACATCAGAAAGAAACAATCAACATTTTTTGGGCACATCATGAGAAGAGGAGTGTTGGAATAATTGGTTACAACTGGAAAAATACAGGGGAAGAGAGATCGCGGATGACAAAGAGAGAAAATACTGGATAGCTGGTGTCATGGCATAGAAAATAGTCAACAATAGAATTAAAACGATGCACAGTGGATAGAACATTGTTGAAGGACATGATCACCTTTGCTAACTGGTATGGCACATGATGATGAATGAAATGGACAGATACAATGTGGACATCCTGGGCATCCTTGAGCACAAATGGGCCGGACAAGGTCATTGTGAGGTTTAATTAAGCAATAAATTTAATATATTCAGGAAAGGAAAAGAGCAGACATGATGGAATAGGGTTCATCCCGTCAAAGAAAATATATGCAACTCTCCTTGGTTACAATCCAGTCAACAACAGATTACTGACAGACTAAGAAGGAAAATGTGAAACGTCAGTCTTACAAGTACATGCACCCACAACAGCAGCAACATATGAACAAACCAAAGAATTGTTTAACTGAATGCAAGATACCATAGAAAACATAGATAAAAGAGACAATGTAATCATCATAGGAGACTCAAAAGTTAGTGTGGAAAAAAACAGAAGAAGACAAAAAGTTTGGAGCCATTTAGAATAGGACATAAAAACGACAGAGGTGGAAAAAGATGACACACTTGGACCTGCCCAGATGGCAACACAAGAAGCCAAATAGACTTAATCCTGGTCCAGCAAAGATGGAGGTCTGGTGGGACATTATCCAAAACACTGCCTGGCACAGATTGTGATTCAGAACATGAACTACGAATAGCAGAGTTCAAAATAAAGCTTAAAGGTGGTGACAGGGGCAAAGCCAATACGCTTTAATACAGATACTATCATCATCATGTGCCATACCGGTTGGTGTGGGCGGTCATGTCCTTCCACAATCTTCTATCTACAGTGCATCATATCAGTTCTGTTGTTGACTGTTTTCCATGCCATGACACCAAGCTATCCAGTATTTTCTCTATTTGTCGTCCGCGATCTCTCTTTCCTTTTATTTTGCCAGTTGTAACCAAGTATTCCAACTTTCCTCTTCTCATATAGGTGCCGAAAAATACTGATTGCTTCTTACTGATGTTTTTTAAGAGCTCCCTTTTTGTGTTGGCCTCTTTGAGGATTTCCTCATTGCTCTTTTTAGCTGTCCAGGGAACTTTCAACAGATGCTATACCATCAGAATATAACATAGAAGTTTAGAACAAATGTGATTTATTGATGGCAGTACAAGGAGGCATGACACCAGATGAGCTAGCCACACAAACAAGAGATATACTCATCTCGTCAGCACAAAACATCATCCTCAGAAAAGAGCACAAGAAACAAAACTACAAAGCACTGACCCTTATTGAAGACAGAAGAAAACTGAAGCAAATAGGAATGAAGAGAAACACCTACGAAACAGAAAATACACAAAGCAGAACAGAGATGAGAAGAGACAAAAAGAATTTTGAGCACCTGTGGCATATTTGAAGTGCTTTATCAGTAAGGGAGAGATGGAGAAATGTTCTGAGAAATTAGAATGATAACAGGCAATTTTAGACCATCAGTTCAAGTAATTAATGGCCCCAATGAAAACACACTAACTAAACAAAAGGGTCTGCATAGCAATGTACGAAGATACTTCAGAAACGCTCAATAGAAAGTGAGGAAAATGAACTAGAGCCTGTGCTCAATCATGGACAATCTTGCAAACAGCAAGGAAGAAAATTGATTCATTCAAAACAAAATGCTAGAGAAAAATCCTAAGATACCTTGGATAATGAATAAGAGCAAAGACGACATATCAAATGATTTAAACATGAAAAAGTACAGGCTTATAAACACCATTCTACAGAGGAAATTAAAATACTATGGCCACATCAAATGACACAGTAGGGGATGATTCCTACATGACACATCAGGGACAGACTAAGAAAAAGGTAGTTTCAAGACATCAAGGAGACCTTCAACATGACAACAGGAGAAATTGAAAATCTGGCTAGAGACAGAGATTTTTTCATATAAGCTGTGAATGCAACATTCTGTGGGAGATCTGGCTAGAGACAGAGATTTTTTCATATAAGCTGTGAATGCAACGTTCTGTGGGAGATCTGGCTAGAGACAGATTTTTTCATATTATCTGTGAATGCAACGTTCTGTGGGAAATCTGGTTAGAGACACATTCTTTCTGACAGGCTGTGGTGAATGCAACGTTCTGTGGGAGATCTGGTTATAGACAGAGATTTGTTCATATAAGCTGTAAATGCAACATTCTGTAGGAGATCTGGTTAGAGACAGATTCTTTCTGACAGGCTGTGGTGAATGCAACATTCTGTGGGAGATCTGGCTAGAGACAGAGATTTTTTTATATAAGCTGTGAATGCAACATTCTGTGGGAGATCTGGTTAGAGACAGATTCTTTTAGACGGACTGTGGTGAATGCAACATTTTGTGGGAGATCTGGCTAGAGTAGAGACAGATTCTTTTAGACAGACTGTGGTGAATGCAACATTCTATGGGAGATCTGGCTAGAGACAGAGTCTTTTAGACGGACTGTGGTGAATGCAACATTCTGTGGGAGATCTGGCTAGAGACAGATTCTTTCAGATTCTTTCTGACAGGCTGTGGCGAATGCAACATTCTGTGGGAGATCTGGCTAGAGACAGATTCTTTCTGACAGGCTGTGGTGAATGCAACGTTCTGTGGGAGATCTGGTTATAGACAGAGATTTGTTCATATAAGCTGTAAATGCAACATTCTGTAGGAGATCTGGTTAGAGACAGATTCTTTCTGACAGGCTGTGGTGAATGCAACATTCTGTGGGAGATCTGGCTAGAGACAGAGATTTTTTTATATAAGCTGTGAATGCAACATTCTGTGGGAGATCTGGTTAGAGACAGATTCTTTTAGACGGACTGTGGTGAATGCAACATTTTGTGGGAGATCTGGCTAGAGTAGAGACAGATTCTTTTAGACAGACTGTGGTGAATGCAACATTCTGTGGGAGATCTGGCTAGAGACAGATTCTTTCAGACGGACTGTGGTGAACGCAACGTCCTGTGGGAGATCTGGCTAGAGACAAATTCTTTCTGACAGGCTGTGGTGAATGCAACATTCTGTGGGAGATCTGGCTAGAGACGGAGATTTTTTCATATAAGCTGTGAATGCAACGTTCTGTGGAAGATCTGGTTAGAGACAGATTCTTTTAGACGGACTGTGGTGAATGCAACATTTTGTGGGAGATCTGGCTAGAGTAAGACAGATTCTTTTAGACAGACTGTAGTGAATGCAACATTCTATGGGAGATCTGGCTAGAGACAGATTCTTTTAGACGGACTGTGGTGAATGCAACGTTCTGTGGGAGATCTGGCTAGAGACAGATTCTTTCTGATGGGCTGTGGTGAATGCAACATTCTGTAGGAGATCTGGCTAGAGACAGATTCTTTTAGACGGACTGTGGTGAATGCAACATTCTGTGGGAGATCTGGCTAGAGACAGATTCTTTTAGACAGACTGTGGTGAATGCAACGTTCTGTGGGAGATCTGGCTAGAGACAGAATCTTTCAGATTCTTTCTGACAGGCTGTGGTGAATGCAACGTTCTGTGGGAGATCTGGCTAGAGACAGATTCTTTCAGACGGACTGTGGTGAATGCAACATCCTGCAAGGGACATGTGATCTGATGATGATTATTGCTTCTTTGTATTGTCTGTGACCTTGCTGAAAGCTTAACAATAATATCAGAAACAATATCAGAAATGATCTTGTCATCTCTGTTATCAACATAAAGCTATTATCAGTTGGCTGTGCTCACTTTCTGTGCGGTTTCACCTTATGTCTTTTGGCATGTGCTGAGACTGCTATGATGGGGACTACAGCTACCTTTCTTTGTTTGGGAAATGAGATAGTAATTCGGATGATTCCATTGGCACGACCGGTTGAGCTATTGTGGATTTTAATTCATTTGCTGTGGTACTGGGGCCTTCCATAACCAAAGAACCAAAGCTATTATCACACCACATAATTTATCATTTTTAAAAAACGTCTTTTGTAATCATCCTTCCTCCATATTAGGCTCACTCCGACTTGGCTGCAGAGTTTGCAGACCCTGAAACCCAAGCAGCTTTCCCAGCAGGAGCTTAGCTTTTGACACCAAGCATGACAGATCCTTGGTGAGGAGCCAGACTGAGAAGCCAGGAGTAGATGGAGCCAACTTAGTGTAGGTGCAGACCCAACCTCTGAGTGATATAAGCTCTGGTCTGAATAATCCATCCCCACTTATGGATTAAATCTCTTTCTACCTCATTCATCTCAGTCTTCAATTGCTGGACAGGTGCTGGTCAAAAGTCCAAAAGGACAGTTCACCTAGGAGATCAAACAATTATACACTAAGTTAAGTTTGGGCACAGGGTGCTTGTTAACCCAGGAGGGCACATCCTCTAAGGGCAGAATCCTCTTACAGAAAAGACACAGGAAGATTATGGACAACCAAAGGCTAAGGAAGTCAGACCCGGACAAAATGCTTGCAGAAAATCTAATAATTGGATCACAAGGCACAAAACATATTACAATGCATCATCAGTTGGATACAAATAGAGTTAGATACAACAGATTCAAGATATGGTGCTCTCTGTGGAGTCCTACCAGGCAGGTGAAGTACCAAGCCCCTTGTTTTGAAAGGGTCTATACCAAGCTACAATGGTTACCCTGACCATTTTGGAGAGGCAGGGAAAGGGACCAGAAATAAATAACTGCTATTATCACTGTTATCAATACTTAACAATAATCTACACAAATCTACAACAATTACTTAATGAAATAAACATGAGAAGAAAAAAACATGGATTAGGTATAAATATAAAAAAATCACACATTCGAAAATAAATGTCTAAAGAAAATACTTGGTATAGTGGGGAACGAATTAAAAACAAACAAATTAGAGAAATTGCCAATCAACCACTAATATCTTCAGTAATCAAGAAAAGATGATGGTCTTGATGGACATGTGATGAGGAGAGATAACTGAATAACAAAGCAATCCCTCATGTGGGATACAACAGGTAAGAGGAAAAGGGGCCGACCCAGAGAGACACTGAGAAGAACATTGATCAGAGAGGCAAGAGCAGCAGGAATCAGCTCCCTCAATGAGATAGAGTTGCTTGCACAGAACAGAGACAAGTGGCGAGATTTGATAAAATATCTTTAAAAGGATTGAAAACTGCTAGAATAAAAATTTAGATAAGAGAAAGAGTATTTGGGTCTATGCCCTATGGGCCGACTACAGCTCAAAAGGTCAATAGATAGATAGATAAATATCAAAAAGACTATAACTATGATCATAAACAAAGATAACACTCAAAAACTACAAGTGGATATCAACGTGGATATAGACCTGGAGACAGTTCAGACCTACAACTACCTTGGACAAACTATAACCAGCGATGAAAAATGTACAACTGAAATAAACAAAAGAATTGGAAAGGCAAAAAGTAATTTTAACGCTTTGAAAAATATACTAACATCAAAACAAATAACACCAGGGCTAAAACTAAGAATATGGCTAAAAATAAGAATTTATGGTGCAGAAACATGGACATTAGACAAGAAAACAGAACACAAAATTGAAGCCTTTGAAATGTCTATCTATTGACCTTTCGAGCCGTAACCGGCCCATAGGGCGTAGACCAAGATACACCTTCTCCTATATGAATTTTTGTTCTAGCAGTTTTCTTTTAAAGATATTTTATCAAATCTCGCCATCTGTCTCTGTTCTGTGCAAGCAGTTCTATCTCATTGAGGGAGCCGATTCCTGCTGCTCTTGCCTCTCTCATCAATGTTCTTCTCAGTGTCTCCCTGGGTCTTCCTCTTTTTCTTTTACCTGTTGTTTCCCATATGAGGGCTTGCTTTGCTATTCGATTATTATCTCTTCTCATCACATGTCCAATGTATGACCATCGTCTTTTCTTGATTACTGAAGATATTAGTGGTTGATTGGCGATTTCTCTAATTTCCTCGTTTGTTTTGAATTCGTTCCATTCTATACCAAGTATTTTCCTTAGACATTTATTTTCGAATGCGTTCAACTTTGTTTCTATATCTCTTGTTGTTTTCCAGCTTTCACACGCATACGTAAGGGTTGATAGTACATTTGATTTGAATAGCCTAAGTTTTGTGTTTGTGCTAATGAGTTTTGATTTCCACAACTTTTCAAGGCTTCTGAAAGACATTGCTGCTTTAGCCAGTCTGATTCTAATTTCTTTGCTCGTATCCCCTTCTCGATCAATGTGACTTCCAAGATAGATGAAGTGATCGATCTCTTCTACTGGTTTGTTTTCCATGTATATTTTGTCACTTGTTGGAATTAAACTTTTCATGACTTTAGTCTTTTCATGATTGACCTCAAGCCCAATTTTGCTGGCTATTGATGATAGTTCATTTGTGTTTTCCTGCATCGTTTTTATCTGATTGCTGATGAGAACTATGTCATCAGCAAAGTCCAGGTCCTCCAAATGGTCTCCTTGTATCCATTCAATGCCTTTATTACCAGTGCAGCATTTCTTCATTATGAAGTCCATAACAATTCCAAATAACAAGGGCGATAAAATACATCCTTGTTTAACCCCAGTCTTTGAAATGTGGATCTATAGAATAAGAAGATTGGATGGAAAGAAAAGAGAACAAATGATAAAGTTTAAAAAAAAAACTAAAATGAAAAGAGAACTACTAAACACAATTCAAACAAGAAAAAATGAGATTTTCAGAGCATGTTAAAAGACACAGCAGCCTACTAAAAGTCATCTTGGAAGGAAAAATGCAAGGTAAAAGAAGCAGAGGCAGACCAAGACTAACATGAACGAGTAACATCAATAGATGGACAAGTCAGTCTATGACAAACTGCACTATCAAAGCAAGAAACAGCACAGAATGGTGCTCCATGGTAGCCAACCTTCGATGCGGAGACGGCACTCAATGATGATGAGCAATAATCACTTTAAAGGCTGCAAAGGGTTCTGCTAATTAATTAGCTGCACTGCAGCAAACTCATTGTAAACCATAAGAATGACTAAACTGTAAACTTGGTACAAGCCATCACCAGAGACATTGAAAGAACATGATAAGAAAAGTGTAATGACATACCCAATCAACTTGCTTTCCAACAGGATTCAAACACTTTTTGGCACTGCACAAGTTGTCATAGTACTGGACCCCATCAGGGAGTTCCCACGATTCACTGTGACTTGACTCATCGTCATCCTCACCATCCTCCTCATCTTCTAACATGTCACGAATGTCATAGTCATCATCATCACCGTCATCGTGTTTATTTTGATTCTCATCTTCATCATCATCATCACTGCTGGTATCTGAAACAATCTTTCTTTTCTTCTTCTTCACTTTTGAAGGCTTGTCTGTGGAAGAAACCAGATTGATCATTACAATGCATTTGTTCTTACACTAAGGACAAACATATTGAAATCAGGACCAACATCTTGTACCATGTCAGTGTCCACAGTACTCCAAACAGGATCAACATCATGTACTGTGTCCATTAGTACTTCAATCAGGACCAACAACATGTACTGTGTCCATTAGTACTTCAATCAGGACCAACAACATGTACTGTGTCCATTAGTACTTCAATCAGGACCAACATCATGTACTGTGTCCATTAGTACTTCAATCAGGACCAACATCATGTACTGTGTCCATTAGTACTTCAATCAGGACCAACATCTTGTACTGTGTCCATTAGTACTTCAATCAGGACCAACATCTTGTAATGTGTCCATTAGTACTTCAATCAGGACCAACATCATGTACTGTGTCCATTAGTACTTCAATCAGGACCAACATCATATACTGTGTCCATTAGTACTTCAATCAGGACCAACATCTTGTACTGTGTCCATTAGTACTTCAATCAGGACCAACATCATGTACCGTGTCCATTAGTACTTCAATCAGGACCAACATCTTGTACTGTGTCCATTAGTACTTCAATCAGGACCAACATCATGTACTGTGTCCATTAGTACTTCAATCAGGACCAACATCATGTACTGTGTCCATTAGTACTTCAATCAGGACAACATCATGTACTGTGTCCTTTAGTACTTCAATCAGGACTAAAATCTTGTACTGTGTCCATTAGTACTTCAATCAGGACCAACATCATGTACTGTGTCCATTAGTACTTTAATCAGGACCAACATCTTGTACTGTGTCCATAAGTACTTCAATCCTGACCAATGTATTGTACTGTGTCAGTATCCATTAGTACTTCAATCATGACCAACATTTTGTACTGTGTCAGTATCCATTAGTACTTCAATCATGACCACTATATTATACTGTGTCAGTATCCATTAGTACTTCAATCATGACCAACATTTTGTACTGTGTCAGTATCCACTAGTACTCCAATTAGGACAAACATATTGTACCAACATATTGTTGTGGTTAATGCGGAGGTCAATGGTCTCATCTGGGATAACACTGATGCAGAAGATGCAGTCCCCTATACAGATGGATCAATAATACGACACCAAAGGAGTCTTCTTCTACCTTTTAGCTCCCAGTGGAGCATAGGTCTTCAACAAACACTTTCCAAGTCGTTCTGTTTTTTGCAATTCTTTTAAGATCATTCCATGTCTTCCCCATCATCTTCATCTCTGCTTCAATCTGTCTTCTCCAAGAATTCCTTGGTCTTCCTCTTTGTCTTTTCCCTGGGGATTCCAAAAAAGGGCCTGTTGTGTAATACTCTCAGTTGGTTTCCGTAGTGTGTGTCCTATCCATCGCCATCGTCTTCGCTGTATTTCTTTATCCACTGGTATTTGACCGGTACATTTCCATAATTCCACGTTTGTGACTTTGTCCTGCCATTTCCATCCCTTTATTCTGCGCAAGCATCCATTAATGAAAGTCTGTACCTTCGTGATTGTCAATTTTGTTATTCTCCATGTTTCACAGCCATATAATAGAACCGACTTAACATTGGAGTTGAAAATTTGTATTTTTGTATTTAGCCTAATTTCTTTGGATTTCCATATGTTTCCCAGTGCAATGAAAGCTCCTCTTGCTTTTGATATCCTTATTTTGGTATCGTTTTCTGTTCCTCCCTCTTTATCTATATTACTGCCCAGATATATATAAGATTGTACGTCTAGTAGAGGTATTTCTCCTAGTTTTATTTGGTTATTGCCAACTGCATTAATTCTCATAATGTTGGTCTTATCTCTATTAATCTTTAGTCCTAGCTGTTGTGATCTCTCATCTAATATACTCATTTTATCTTGCATCTGTTGGTGGCTGTGTGATAGGAGAGCTATGTCATCAGCAAAGTCTAAATCATCAAGTTGTTTGGTCAGTGACCACTGGATCCCATTTCTGTTGTTTTGAGTTATTTTCATAATCCAATCTATGGCCAGTAGAAAGAGAAATGGAGACAGAAGGCATCCTTGCCTTACTCCTGTTCTTATTTCAAATGCTTCTGTAAGCTGTCCTTCATGCACCACACTACATTTTGTTCCTTCATACATTGTTTTTATCAGGTTAATAAACTTTATGGGGATTCCATAATGACTCAGCAACTTCCAAAGCATTCTTCTGTCTAAACTATCAAATGCCTTTTCGTAATCTATGAATCCAATATAAAGTGGGGATTTTAGTTCTAAACTTTGTTCAACTATTATACGTAGAGTAGTTATTTGATCAGCACATGATCTGTTCTTCCTAAAACCTGCTTGTTCATCTCTCAAGTGTTTCTCTATAGCCTCTTTTAGTCTCTCCAGAATGATTCTGCCTAATATTTTTCCTGGCACTGATAGTAGCATAATTCCCCTATAATTTGTGCACTCCTGTAAACTTCCTTTCTTTGGTAGTTTGATCATATAACCTTCTCTCCAGTCTTTAGGTATTTCTTCCCTCTCCCAAATTTTATCCAATAGATTATGTAACATCTTGGTAGAGGTGATAATATCTGCTTTGATGGCTTCCGAAGGAATTTCATCTGGTCCTGTGGCTTTACCATCTTTTAACAGTTTGATGGCTTTCATTATTTCTTCTTTGCTTGGTTTTCCGCAGTTAACGTGTAATTCTTCTTCTGCTGGTAGTATATCTGGAGGATTATTTGAGCCAGGTCTGTTCAAAAGTTCTTCAAAGTGCTCCTTCCATCTCTCCACTTGTTCCTTTATATTACTAAGCAGATTTCCTTTCTTATCTTTGATAAAGGCGTTGATCTGTTTGTATTTTCCACCTAATTTCTTTGTGCTGTTGTACAGTTCTTTCATATTCCCTTTATTTGCTGCTTCTTCTGCCTCTTTAGCTAATTCATCTATATATTTCCTCTTATCCTTTTAATGCATCTTCTCACTTCTTTGTTCACCTCTGTGTAAGCTTCCTGTGTCTTGGCTTTATTACTTCTTGTTTTGCTTTTATTTATGTCTGCTTTCTTGTTTTTCTTTCTTTAATTTTATCCAGGGTCTCTGCTGTCATCCATGCCTTATTCTGGCGTTCTCTTTTCCCAGTGTTTCTTCGCATGTCTCTTTCCATATATTTTTTTACCTGTTTCCAATGATCTTCTATATTTATTGTATTTCTAGTTGTTGGAGGACTTTGGTATTTGTTTGATATTGTGACTGCGAATTTATCTTTAATTCCTTGTTCTTAAGAAACCCTACATTGAAATACGTTCTGCCCTTATTCGTTGTAGTATACCTTTTTAATTTAATTTAAGTTTGGCTAACAGAAGATGATGATCAGAAGCTATATCTGCCCCTCTATATACTTTTACATCCTGTAAGGATGACTTAAACTTATTATTAATACATATGTGATCAATTTGATTTTCCGTTCTATGATCTGGTGACACCCATGTAGCTTTGTGTATTCTTTTATGTTGGAATATTGTTCCTCCTAGGCTCATTTGATTAAGGGCGCAGAAATTCACAAATATCTCTCCATTCTCGTTTATATCTCCAAGTCCATGTTTTCCCATAATCTCTTCAAAGCCTCTGTTGTCTGATCCTACCTTAGCATTTAGGTCTCCCATCAAGATTATAATATCCTTGGCTCGTCTTGCATCCATCTGGCATTGTAGCTGTTTATAAAAATCATCTTTAACTGAGTCATCTTTATCGTTGGTTGGTGCATAGCATTGTATAATGTGTAATTTTATTTGTTTTTGGTTGTTCTAAATGTTGCTCTCACCAGTCTTGGTCCCACTGCCTCCCATTCTATTAGTGTCTTCTGTGCATTCTTTGATAGCATTATAGCTACCCCTTCGCTATGTTGTGCTCCTGGTTCCTGGTGTCCTGATGATAAAAATCATCCCCTGTATTCAATTTTATTCTCTCCGCTCCCAGCCATCTTGTTTCACACATTCCCAGAATATCTATCTTGTAGTTGTTCATTTCTGCTGCCACTTGTGCCGCTTTTCCCTGTTCGTTAAGGGTACGAACATTCCAGGTGCCAATTCTGGATGATTTCCTGGTAGACAAAGGTGAGTCGGCAACCCGACTCCTTATGGCTTCTCCGGATTGCGTCATACGTCTCTTAGACAGAGAGCCCTTCTCTTTCCTGGTTGAGGATTTACTTTATCTTTCTTTGAATTGTTCATGTTTCCAACCAAAGGAGTGCATGGGCTTTTAAAGCACGCTTAGCAGCAGTATAGCCAATTAAGACAGTGGTGCATACTTTATGACCACAAGTAGCATGATGATGGCAGTGACCTGGGTATTCATCTGGTGGGCCACCATTTGTCCATCCCTGTTCTTGACCATCACAATTCAAACAATGGAAATAGGGGATGTAACCCTTTCCCTGAACTAGCTCTAGAAATAGCAGATGTGTTACGTTATTATGTATAGTATTATATATTTTACAAAAAAAATGACATTATGGTGTATTGACAAGCATAAAATCTGTAAATGATCATTTCAGTGCAGCATTTGAGTTATTTTTTTCAAAATCTTTGTTTCTTCGTTAGGTTTATCTTAGCACTCTTGTTGCAAAAATATGTTTGCAATACTTTTATGAAATATTCATTTAATTCTATCCTGACTGCAATGAAATGTTTCATTAGAATAAAATAGAACAGAATAGAAAAGTCTGAAGTAATATCAGTGGTAGCTCCTTTTAAGAAACTAATGAAATGATTAAGACAGGTAACACCATCAACATCAGACAGCTTCCCTCACAGAGCTTTAACATCAGTAACAATGAAAAGAGAGGAAAAGGTCAACTTATAAGACAATGGATTAACCCTAGATTACGATACCGTCTAAAAATTGTCGCACCAAAATTTGCTGCAGTCAAACATCTCCTACCCGGTGTACCTTCCAAATTACTACTTCTAGTGACCCCTACTTGCTGGATTTGTTTCTACTGATGTAGGACACACACACCCCCCCACCATTCGCAAGACATGATCTCAAATAGGCACACACACACACAAAAAATAAAATAAAAAATATAAAAAATTTTAAGAAATTTGTCATTTGCTGTGATCAGGGACATTTTCTATGGTTGTCGGTTGACATCAAACAACCCTTTGTAACTCAGGAAACACAAGTAAATAACAGCTATAAAGTAGCAGAACAAACTGAACCGACAGACTTACGACAATCAAAGGAAATCTAAATCCCTGTATCTCACCTAGTG
>JAVIAB010000088.1:57288277-57433277 GCA_032433765.1 Megaustenia siamemsis | reverse complement strand
CTATCTATCTATCTATCTATCTATCTATCTATCATCTGCCTGAAGCCTTGTCTATAATTCCAATGGTCAAATACAGTCTATCTATATTTCATTGTCTGAAACCTTATCTATATCTGCAATGGTCTAGTGCTATCTATCTTTCATTCCCCTGAAGTCTTGTCTATAACTGCATGGTCTTGTACACTGAAATTTATATTTTTCTACAACATGATATATATCCACAGGACATTACTTTTTCTATATGGATTCAAGTCTGATGCCAAGTGCTGTGTACTATAACTATCATTGTTTGTGCTGTGTACTATAACTATCGTTGTTTTGTGCTGTGTACTATAACTATCATTGTTTGTGCTGTGTACTATAAACTATCGTTGTTTGTGCTGTGTACTATAACTATCATTATTTGTGCTGTGTACTATAACTATCATTGTTTGTGCTGTGTACTATAACTATCGTTGTTTGTGCTGTGTACTATAACTATCGTTGTTTGGGCTGTGTACTATAACTAAAGTTATTCTGCAAAATCATCCTAAATAGAATACAGGATTCAATAGATACAGTAATGCGTGAAGAACAGGCTGGGTTTAGAAAAGGGAGAAGCTGTATTGACCACATTTTCACTCTACGACTTATATTGGAGGAACACATTGAAAAGCAAAAACCTTTTGTACTTAACTTCATCGACTTCAAAAAAGCATTTGATAGTATTCATAGAGATTCTTTGTGGAAAATTCTGAAGCAATATGGTTTTACCATCAAAAATCATAAATATTATCAAAGACATGTATGATGGTACACATGTGCAGTTCGAACAGAGGAAGGACTGAGCGAATGTTTTCCCAATAGAAACTGGGGTTAAACAAGGATGTATTTTATCGCCCTTGTTATTTGGAATTGTTATGGACTTCATAATGAAGAAATGCTGCACTGGTAATAAAGGCATCGAATGGATACAAGGAGACCATTTGGAGGACCTCGACTTTGCTGATGACATAGTTCTCATCAGCAGTCAGATAAAAACGATGCAGGAAAACACAAATGAACTATCATCAATAGCCAGCAAAATTGGGCTTGAGATCAATCATGAAAAGACTAAAGTCATGACTAGTTTAATTCCAACAGGTGACAAAATATACATGGAAAACAAACCAGTAGAAGAGATCGATCACTTTATCTATCTTGGAAGTCACATTGATCGAGAAGGGGATACGAGCAAAGAAATTAAAATCAGAATAGCTAAAGCAGCAATGTCTTTCAGAAGCCTTGAAAAGTTGTGGAAATCAAAACTTATCAGCACAAACACAAAACTTAGGCTATTCAAATCAATGTACTATCAACCTTACGTATGCGTGTGAAAGCTGGAAAACAACAAGAGATATAGAAACAAAAGTTGAACGCATTCGAAAATAAATGTCTAAGGAAAATACTTGGTATAGCATGGAACGAATTCAAAACAAATGAGGAAAATTAGAGAAATCGCCAATCAACCACTAATTATCTTCAGTAATAAAGAAAAGACGATGGTCATACGTTGGACATGTGATGAGAAGAGATAATAACCGAATAGCAAAGCAAGCCCTCATATGGGAAACAACAGGTAAAAGAAAAAGAGGAAGACCCAGGGAGACACTGAGAAGAACATTGATGAGAGAGGCAAGAGCAGCAGGAGTCGGCTCCCTCAATGAGATAGAACTGCTTGCACAGAACAGAGACAGATGGCGAGATTTGATAAACTATCTTTAAAAGAAAACTGCTAGAACAAAAAATCCATATAGGAGAAGGTGTATCTTGGTCTACGCTATGGGCCGGTTACGGCTCGAAAGGTCAATAGTACTATAACTATCGTTGTTTGTGCTGTGTACTATAACTATCATTGTTTGTACTGTGTACTATAAACTATCGTTGTTTGTGCTGTGTACTATAACTATCGTTGTTTGGGCTGTGTACTATAACTATCGTTGTTTGTGCTGTGTACTATAACTATCATTGTTTGTACTGTGTACTATAACTATCGTTGTTTGTGCTGTGTACTATAACTATCATTGTTTGTGCTGTGTACTATAACTATCATTGTTTGTGCTGTGTACTATAACTATCGTTGTTTGTGCTGTGTACTATAACTATCATTGTTTGTGCTGTGTACTATAACTATCATTGTTTGTGCTGTGTACTATAACTATCGTTGTTTGTGCTGTGTACTATAACTATCGTTGTTTGTGCTGTGTACTATAACTATCGTTGTTTGTGCTGTGTACTATAACTATCGTTGTTTGTGCTGTGTACTATAACTATCATTGTTTGTGCTGTGTACTATAACTATCATTGTTGTGCTGTGTACTATAACTATCGTTGTTTGTGCTGTGTATAGAACTATCATTGTTTGTGCTGTGTACTATAACTATCATTGTTTGTGCTGTGTACTATAACTATCATTGTTTGTGCTGTGTACTATAACTATCATTGTTTGTGCTGTGTATCAAAACATGGACATCTTGGAGTAGAATTTCAGGGATCTCTTCTTTAAAGCCACTTGTCAAGCTTCAAACCAAGAAAACATAGATTTGAATCACTGTAAAGTCAAAAGATTTTTTTTTTTCTATCGCGGGTGAAATAAAAACTCAGATTAAAAAATCTTGTGGCAACTGCATTAGTCAAGTGTTCTTTTATTTTCCAGTTTTACAAGTCCTCCGCAGCAGACCCCAGAGATGGGATAATGTTGTAAAGATAGATTTTTAAAAATGCCAAATGAGCAAAGCAACAACAGCAGCCATAACTATGAGACTCATTCATCTTCTTGGAGTGGTTTTCTATTGAAGAAATTGATTGAGTCTTTGGATCATAATCACTATTTTTATCCTGCTACTCTATTTTCTAAGGCTCTGTGGCAGATTGCTACTCTATTTTCTAAGGCTCTGTGGCAGATTGCTACTCTATTTTCTAAGGCTCTGTGCAGATTGCTACTCTATTTTCTAATGCTCTGTGCAGATTGCTACTCTATTTTCTAAGGCTCTGTGGCAGATTGCTAGTCTACTTTCTAAGGCTCTGTGCAGATTGCTACTCTATTTCCTAAGGCTCTGTGTAGATTGCTACTCTATTTTCTAAGGCTCTGTGTAGATTGCTACTCTATTTTCTAAGGCTCTGTGTAGATTGCTACTCTATTTTCTAAGGCTCTGTGTAGATTGCTACTCTCTTTTCTAAGGCTCTGTGTAGATTGCTACTCTATTTTCTAAGGCTCTGTGTAGATTGCTACTCTATTTTCTAAGGCTCTGTGTAGATTGTTACTCTATTTTCTAAGGCTCTGTGTAGATTGCTACTCTATTTTCTAAGGCTCTGTGTAGATTGTTACTCTATTTTCTAAGGCTCTGTGTAGATTGCTACTCTATTTTCTAAGGCTCTGTGTAGATTGTTACTCTATTTTCTAAGGCTCTGTGTAGATTGCTACTCTATTTTCTAAGGCTCTGTGGCAGAATGGATAGTGCATTCACTAATGTCAAGAATGGCCTAGGCTCAAACCCCCCCCCCCCCCCCCCCCCCTCAAATGGCAAATATTTTTCAGATCTAAAAGGCTTTAGGGTTAACCCAGTTTCTAAAAAATTGGTACAAGAGATTTTTCTGAGACATAAGGGTGGCCTGGCGTGGTACTGATCATATCATCTAAAAATAAAATCTGAAACAAATTTGTGAGAAATATTCATGCTTCTATATGATAAGGTGTTATATAAACAATAGTTGTATAAGAGATTTTGTTATAATCCTGGTGTTTATTGTGATATCACAGCACAATTGGCAAACCCACAAGCATTCAGTAATTTTCAGTCGACAACAAATGTTTGCTGAACTTTGAGTTAACTGCTGAAGAAGTTACTATGAAAAATAACAACGGGAGAAATTGTTATAAGAGAACAAATGAATGTAAGATAGACTACAATCATTACCAAATTTACTACTTGTGTTCTGAGAAACAGAGCCATCTCCAAGGCTGCGACGTGTACACACTTTCTTTTCACCTGACAAAAATGAACAAAATTAACTCTGTAAACTTCTACTTCAATAAATAACATCATATTAGTGACTACCTTCAACAAGTCTATCTTTTTCACTCTGAGATGCAAGCTAGGCTGAAGCTATAACAATTGTTATGTTGTGTTAGTCCTCAGATTGTTTTCATTGCACACCAAACAACTGTCCATAAGCGCTTAATCCTCAAGCAAATCCAGCAGCGTGAAATGACAGAAAAATAGGCCGTAGCTGGTTGACGAGTCTTCTCCCTTTGTCCCTGAAAGCTCTCTTGAATTTAGGCAACATCCTTCTTGACTTGATCTCACCAGGACTGTAGGTTCACAAACATTATCACAATTGTCATCTTTCTCTACTACTTCCAGAGCATTTAGGATATACTATGACAATGTATGATGATATCAATAGTTATGACAATATACGATGACAATGTACGATGATATCAATAGTTATGAAAATATACGATGACAATGTATGATGATATCAATAGTTATGACAATATACAATGACAATGTATGATGATATCAATAGTTATGACAATATACGATG
This sequence comes from Megaustenia siamemsis, assembly GCA_032433765.1. Taxonomy (NCBI): domain Eukaryota; kingdom Metazoa; phylum Mollusca; class Gastropoda; order Stylommatophora; family Ariophantidae; genus Megaustenia; species Megaustenia siamemsis. The sequence continues at coordinate 57,428,711 of JAVIAB010000088.1, read as the reverse complement.
ACAATGTATGATGATATCAATAGTTATGACAATATACGATGACAATGTATGATGATATCAATAGTTATGACAATATATGATGACAATGAATGATGATATCAATAGTTATGACAATATATGATGACATTGAATGATGATATCAATAGTTATGACAATATACGATGACAATGTATGATGACATCAATAGTTATGACAATATATGATGACAATGTATGATGATATCAATAGTTATGACAATATATGATGACAATGTATGATGATATCAATAGTTATGACAATATACGATGACAATGTATGATGATATCAATAGTTATGACAATATACGATGACAATGTATGATGACATCAATAGTTATGACAATATACGATGACAATGTATGATAACATTAATAGTTATGACAATATATGATGACAATGTATGATGACATCAATAGTTATGACAATATATGATGACAATGTATGATGACATCAATAGTTATGACAATATACGATGACAATGTATGATGACATCAATAGTTATGACAATATACGATGACAATGTATGATGACATCAATAGTTATGACAATATACGATGACAATGTATGATGACATCAATAGTTATGACAATATACGATGACAATGTATGATGACATCAATAGTTATGACAATATACGATGACAATGTATGATGACATCAATAGTTATGACAATATACGATGACAATGTATGATGACATCAATAGTTATGACAATATACGATGACAATGTATGATGACATCATATAGTTATGACAATATACGATGACAATGTATGATGACATCAATAGTTATGACAATATACGATGACAATGTATGATGACATCAATAGTTATGACAATATACGATGACAATGTATGATGACATCAATAGTTATGACAATATATGATGACAATGTATGATGACATCAATAGTTATGACAATATACGATGACAATGTATGATGATATCAATAGTTATGACAATATACGATGACAATGTATGATGACATCAATAGTTATGACAATATACGATGACAATGTATGATGACATCAATAGTTATGACAATATACGATGACAATGTATGATGACATCAATAGTTATGACAATATATGATGACAATGTATGATGACATCAATAGTTATGACAATATACGATGACAATGTATGATGACATCAATAGTTATGACAATGTATGATGACATCAATAGTTATGACAATATACGATGACAATGTATGATGACATCAATAGTTATGACAATATACGATGACAATGTATGATGACATCAATAGTTATGAGAATATACGATGACAATGTATGATGACATCAATAGTTATGAGAATATACGATGATAATGTATGATGACATCAATAGTTATGACAATATACGATGACAATGTATGATGACATCAATAGTTATGACAATATACGATGACAATGTATGATGACATCAATAGTTATGAGAATATACGATGACAATGTATGATGACATCAATAGTTATGAGAATATACGATGACAATGTATGATGACATCAATAGTTATGAGAATATACGATGACAATGTATGATGACATCAATAGTTATGACAATATATGATGACAATGTATGATGACATCAATAGTTATGACAATATACGATGACAATGTATGATGACATCAATAGTTATGACAATATATGATGACAATGTATGATGATATCAATAGTTATGACAATATATGATGACAATGTATGATGATATCAATAGTTATGACAATATACGATGACAATGTATGATGACATCAATAGTTATGACAATATACGATGACAATGTATGATGACATCAATAGTTATGACAATATACGATGACAATGTATGATGACATTAATAGTTATGACAATATATGATGACAATGTATGATGACATCAATAGTTATGACAATATACGATGACAATGTATGATGATATCAATAGTTATGACAATATACGATGACAATGTATGATGACATTAATAGTTATGACAATATTTGATGACAATGTATGATGACATCAATAGTTATGACAATATATGATGACAATGTATGATGACATCAATAGTTATGACAATATATGATGACAATTTATGATGACATCAATAGTTATGACAATATATGATGACAATGTATGATGACATCAATAGTTATGACAATATACGATGACAATGTATGATGACATCAATAGTTATGACAATATACGATGACAATGTATGATGACATCAATAGTTATGACAATATATGATGACAATGTATGATGACATCAATAGTTATGACAATATACGATGACAATGTATGATGACATCAATAGTTATGACAATATACGATGACAATGTATGATGACATCAATAGTTATGACAATATATGATGACAATGTATGATGACATCAATAGTTATGACAATATACGATGACAATGTATGATGACATCAATAGTTATGACAATATACGATGACAATGTATGATGACATCAATAGTTATGACAATATACGATGACAATGTATGATGACATCAATAGTTATGACAATATACGATGACAATGTATGATGACATCAATAGTTATGACAATATACGATGACAATGTATGATGACATCAATAGTTATGACAATATATGATGACAATGTATGATGACATCAATAGTTATGACAATATACGATGACAATGTATGATGACATCAATAGTTATGACAATGTATGATGACATCAATAGTTATGACAATATACGATGACAATGTATGATGACATCAATAGTTATGACAATATACGATGACAATGTATGATGACATCAATAGTTATGACAATATACGATGACAATGTATGATGACATCAATAGTTATGAGAATATACGATGACAATGTATAATGACATCAATAGTTATGACAATATACGATGACAATGTATGATGACATCAATAGTTATGAGAATATACGATGACAATGTATGATGACATCAATAGTTATGACAATATACGATGACAATGTATGATGACATCAATAGTTATGAGAATATACGATGACAATGTATGATGACATCAATAGTTATGACAATATATGATGACAATGTATGATGATATCAATAGTTATGACAATATACGATGACAATGTATGATGACATCAATAGTTATGACAATATATGATGACAATGTATGATGATATCAATAGTTATGACAATATATGATGACAATGTATGATGATATCAATAGTTATGACAATATACGATGACAATGTATGATGACATCAATAGTTATGACAATATACGATGACAATGTATGATGACATCAATAGTTATGACAATATACGATGACAATGTATGATGACATTAATAGTTATGGCAATATATGATGACAATGTATGATGGCATCAATAGTTATGACAATATACGATGACAATGTATGATGATATCAATAGTTATGACAATATACGATGACAATGTATGATGACATCAATAGTTATGACAATATATGATGACAATGTATGATGACATCAATAGTTATGACAATATATGATGACAATGTATGATGATATCAATAGTTATGACAATATACGATGACAATGTATGATGATATCAATAGTTATGACAATATACGATGACAATGTATGATGACATCAATAGTTATGACAATATACGATGACAATGTATGATAACATCAATAGTTATGACAATATACGATGACAATGTATGATGACATCAATAGTTATGACAATATATGATGACAATGTATGATGACATCAATAGTTATGACAATATACGATGACAATGTATGATGACATCAATAGTTATGACAATATACGATGACAATGTATGATGACATCAATAGTTATGACAATATACGATGACAATGTATGATGACATCAATAGTTATGACAATATACGATGACAATGTATGATGACATCAATAGTTATGACAATATACGATGACAATGTATGATGACATCAATAGTTATGACAATATACGATGACAATGTATGATGACATCAATAGTTATGACAATATACGATGACAATGTATGATGACATCAATAGTTATGACAATATACGATGACAATGTATGATGACATCATATAGTTATGACAATATACGATGACAATGTATGATGACATCAATAGTTATGACAATATACGATGACAATGTATGATGACATCAATAGTTATGACAATATACGATGACAATGTATGATGACATCAATAGTTATGACAATATATGATGACAATGTATGATGACATCAATAGTTATGACAATATACGATGACAATGTATGATGATATCAATAGTTATGACAATATACGATGACAATGTATGATGACATCAATAGTTATGACAATATACGATGACAATGTATGATGACATCAATAGTTATGACAATATACGATGACAATGTATGATGACATCAATAGTTATGACAATATATGATGACAATGTATGATGACATCAATAGTTATGACAATATACGATGACAATGTATGATGACATCAATAGTTATGACAATATACGATGACAATGTATGATGACATCAATAGTTATGACAATATACGATGACAATGTATGATGACATCAATAGTTATGAGAATATACGATGACAATGTATGATGACATCAATAGTTATGACAATATACGATGATAATGTATGATGACATCAATAGTTATGACAATATACGATGACAATGTATGATGACATCAATAGTTATGACAATATACGATGACAATGTATGATGACATCAATAGTTATGAGAATATACGATGACAATGTATGATGACATCAATAGTTATGAGAATATACGATGACAATGTATGATGACATCAATAGTTATGAGAATATACGATGACAATGTATGATGACATCAATAGTTATGACAATATATGATGACAATGTATGATGACATCAATAGTTATGACAATATACGATGACAATGTATGATGACATCAATAGTTATGACAATATATGATGACAATGTATGATGATATCAATAGTTATGACAATATATGATGACAATGTATGATGATATCAATAGTTATGACAATATACGATGACAATGTATGATGACATCAATAGTTATGACAATATACGATGACAATGTATGATGACATCAATAGTTATGACAATATACGATGACAATGTATGATGACATTAATAGTTATGACAATATATGATGACAATGTATGATGACATCAATAGTTATGACAATATACGATGACAATGTATGATGATATCAATAGTTATGACAATATACGATGACAATGTATGATGACATTAATAGTTATGACAATATTTGATGAAAATGTATGATGACATTAATAGTTATGACAATATTTGATGAAAATGTATGATGACATCAATAGTTATGACAATATATGATGACAATTTATGATGATATCAATAGTTATGACAATATATGATGACAATTTATGATGACATCAATAGTTATGACAATATACGATGACAATGTATGATGACATCAATAGTTATGACAATATACGATGACAATGTATGATGACATCAATAGTTATGACAATATACGATGACAATGTATGATGACATCAATAGTTATGACAATATACGATGACAATGTATGATGACATCAATAGTTATGACAATATACGATGACAATGTATGATGACATCAATAGTTATGACAATATACGATGACAATGTATGATGACATCAATAGTTATGACAATATACGATGACAATGTATGATGACATCAATAGTTATGACAATATACGATGACAATGTATGATGACATCAATAGTTATGACAATATACGATGACAATGTATGATGACATCAATAGTTATGACAATATACGATGACAATGTATGATGACATCAATAGTTATGACAATATACGATGACAATGTATGATGACATCAATAGTTATGACAATATATGATGACAATGTATGATGACATCAATAGTTATGACAATATACGATGACAATGTATGATGACATCAATAGTTATGACAATGTATGATGACATCAATAGTTATGACAATATACGATGACAATGTATGATGACATCAATAGTTATGACAATATACGATGACAATGTATGATGACATCAATAGTTATGACAATATACGATGACAATGTATGATGACATCAATAGTTATGAGAATATACGATGACAATGTATAATGACATCAATAGTTATGACAATATACGATGACAATGTATGATGACATCAATAGTTATGAGAATATACGATGACAATGTATGATGACATCAATAGTTATGAGAATATACGATGACAATGTATGATGACATCAATAGTTATGACAATATATGATGACAATGTATGATGATATCAATAGTTATGACAATATACGATGACAATGTATGATGACATCAATAGTTATGACAATATATGATGACAATGTATGATGATATCAATAGTTATGACAATATATGATGACAATGTATGATGATATCAATAGTTATGACAATATACGATGACAATGTATGATGACATCAATAGTTATGACAATATACGATGACAATGTATGATGACATCAATAGTTATGACAATATACGATGACAATGTATGATGACATTAATAGTTATGACAATATATGATGACAATGTATGATGACATCAATAGTTATGACAATATACGATGACAATGTATGATGATATCAATAGTTATGACAATATACGATGACAATGTATGATGACATTAATAGTTATGACAATATTTGATGACAATGTATGATGACATCAATAGTTATGACAATATATGATGACAATGTATGATGATATCAATAGTTATGACAATATATGATGACAATTTATGATGACATCAATAGTTATGACAATATATGATGACAATGTATGATGACATCAATAGTTATGACAATATACGATGACAATGTATGATGACATCAATAGTTATGACAATATACGATGACAATGTATGATGACATCAATAGTTATGACAATATACGATGACAATGTATGATGACATCAATAGTTATGACAATATACGATGACAATGTATGATGACATCAATAGTTATGACAATATACGATGACAATGTATGATGACATCAATAGTTATGACAATATACGATGACAATGTATGATGACATCAATAGTTATGACAATATACGATGACAATGTATGATGACATCAATAGTTATGACAATATACGATGACAATGTATGATGACATCAATAGTTATGACAATATACGATGACAATGTATGATGACATCAATAGTTATGACAATATACGATGACAATGTATGATGACATCAATAGTTATGACAATATACGATGACAATGTATGATGACATCAATAGTTATGACAATATACGATGACAATGTATGATGACATCAATAGTTATGACAATGTATGATGACATCAATAGTTATGACAATATACGATGACAATGTATGATGACATCAATAGTTATGACAATATACGATGACAATGTATGATGACATCAATAGTTATGACAATATACGATGACAATGTATGATGACATCAATAGTTATGAGAATATACGATGACAATGTATGATGACATCAATAGTTATGACAATATACGATGACAATGTATGATGACATCAATAGTTATGAGAATATACGATGACAATGTATGATGACATCAATAGTTATGACAATATACGATGACAATGTATGATGACATCAATAGTTATGACAATATACGATGACAATGTATGATGACATCAATAGTTATGACAATATATGATGACAATGTATGATGACATCAATAGTTATGAGAATATACGATGACAATGTATGATGACATCAATAGTTATGACAATATACGATGACAATGTATGATGACATCAATAGTTATGACAATATACGATGACAATGTATGATGACATCAATAGTTATGACAATATACGATGACAATGTATGATGACATCAATAGTTATGAGAATATACGATGACAATGTATGATGACATCAATAGTTATGAGAATATACGATGACAATGTATGATGACATCAATAGTTATGACAATATACGATGACAATGTATGATGATATCAATAGTTATGACAATATACGATGACAATGTATGATGACATCAATAGTTATGACAATATATGATGACAATGTATGATAATATCAATAGTTATGACAATATATGATGACAATGTATGATGATATCAATAGTTATGACAATATACGATGACAATGTATGATGACATCAATAGTTATGACAATATACGATGACAATGTATGATGACATCAATAGTTATGACAATATACGATGACAATGTATGATGACATTAATAGTTATGACAATATATGATGACAATGTATGATGACATCAATAGTTATGACAATATACGATGACAATGTATGATGATATCAATAGTTATGACAATATACGATGACAATGTATGATGACATTAATAGTTATGACAATATTTGATGACAATGTATGATGACATCAATAGTTATGACAATATATGATGACAATGTATGATGATATCAATAGTTATGACAATATATGATGACAATGTATGATGACATCAATAGTTATGACAATATACGATGACAATGTATGATGACATCAATAGTTATGACAATATACGATGACAATGTATGATGACATCAATAGTTATGACAATATACGATGACAATGTATGATGACATCAATAGTTATGACAATATACGATGACAATGTATGATGACATCAATAGTTATGACAATATACGATGACAATGTATGATGACATCAATAGTTATGACAATATACGATGACAATGTATGATGACATCAATAGTTATGACAATATACGATGACAATGTATGATGACATCAATAGTTATGACAATATACGATGACAATGTATGATGACATCAATAGTTATGACAATATACGATGACAATGTATGATGACATCAATAGTTATGACAATATACGATGACAATGTATGATGACATCAATAGTTATGACAATATACGATGACAATGTATGATGACATCAATAGTTATGACAATATACGATGACAATGTATGATGACATCAATAGTTATGACAATATACGATGACAATGTATGATGACATCAATAGTTATGACAATATACGATGACAATGTATGATGACATCAATAGTTATGACAATATATGATGACAATGTATGATGACATCAATAGTTATGACAATATACGATGACAATGTATGATGACATCAATAGTTATGACAATATACGATGACAATGTATGATGACATCAATAGTTATGACAATATACGATGACAATGTATGATGACATCAATAGTTATGACAATGTATGATGACATCAATAGTTATGACAATATACGATGACAATGTATGATGACATCAATAGTTATGACAATATACGATGACAATGTATGATGACATCAATAGTTATGACAATATACGATGACAATGTATGATGACATCAATAGTTATGAGAATATACGATGACAATGTATGATGACATCAATAGTTATGACAATATACGATGACAATGTATGATGACATCAATAGTTATGACAATATACGATGACAATGTATGATGACATCAATAGTTATGACAATATACGATGACAATGTATGATGACATCAATAGTTATGACAATATACGATGACAATGTATGATGACATCAATAGTTATGACAATATACGATGACAATGTATGATGACATCAATAGTTATGACAATATATGATGACAATGTATGATGACATCAATAGTTATGAGAATATACGATGACAATGTATGATGACATCAATAGTTATGACAATATACGATGACAATGTATGATGACATCAATAGTTATGACAATATACGATGACAATGTATGATGACATCATTAGTTACACCAACACTGAAATGGGGGTGGGGGGCCCTGGGTAGTCTAGTTAGGAAAACCACTCGACTGGGCTACCGATGTTCGGACAAATTGTGCTCAATTCCCACTGGAAGAAGTGTGATTGTACTTTCGGTTGGGAAAAAAAAATACACATGAGGTCGACCAAGTCACAGGTGGAAATGGGTACCAGGGTAGTACTCTGGAAAGGTGAGGAATGCTGCCTCAGATTTAAGTTTTGATGCTTGAAGCGACACTGTCTAGAATTCTCTGAACAGTTCTGGATAGGCGGCCGAGCACATATGGGTGAGAATTCGTGTGCTAAGACGCGATTCAAGTCTCGTACTTTACCTTAACCTTTATTTTAACACTGAAATACACCATCCAGCTTTATCACTTATATATATATATATATATATATATATATATATATATATATATATATATATATATATATATATTAAAGGTATCTTCGGAGTAATAGTAAATCAATCTAAAGTCACTGTGATTGCCACAATGTACTTCTATTCCCACTGCTCTTAACTATGTTGTCATAGGTCAGTTGCACTCTCAGTCTATTACTATTATTTTTTTAGAGGAGTCATGGCAACTCGTTTGGTAGTTATAAAAATTTAGAGTTGTTTGGAAGGTAATTAAGTTAAATGTGTCTTTATCAGGTTACAAACATAACAGAGGAGTGCAAGACAAATGTCATGGTGAATTGGCCGATAAAACAATTAGCAATGATACAAAACAAGCAAACGGCTACAAGAAAAAAACCATATGATGGAAAAAATAGGTGGCCTATGTTGCTAGTTAAGGGAGCCACGATAGCCCAGTGGTTAGTGAACTGGACTACAAAGGACAAGGGGTAGGGTTCGATCCTAACCGACAGTTCTGGGTTCACCCAGCCTTAAATGGATACCAGATTTTTTCTGGGAAAGTAAAGCAGCACAGGCACAATACGGACCACATTACCCCAAAAATCATGTGCTGAAGGTCTGTAAAATTTATGGTCACTAACACCATATTCCCTATATGCCACTTGGCGTGACGGGGGTACTTTACTTTTACTTACATTGCTAGTTATAACTTATAATGATAACAATGATAACCTCAGATTAGCCAATCCTCGTACATTAATAACATACAATAAGAAGCAAGTAACCAAGCTGTTTCAGAAAATTAAAGTGGAAATCTAAAATTTCTGGGATCTCAAACTCAAACAACTAACAGGAAATAGCAAGGTATTATATAATATACAGAAACAACTAACAGGAAGGAAATAGCAAAGTATTATATAAAATACAGAAACAACTAATAGGAAATAGCAAGGTATTATATAAAATACAGAAATAACTAACAGCCCCCTTGACATCAAATGGTGGACCAGGTCTGAGTATAGATGGCACCAACTTCTAATGCTAAAACAAAAGCCTGATGGGCTGAACAGTTGGATATTCTTAACTTCCCACATCACAGTCATCTGATGTAGTAAACAGATGAAGCACCAACTCCTCATCTAGACATCAATATAAAAGAAATCACTGTAACAGAAATCATTGTAACAGAATCAAAGTAGATAAGAAAACAGAACAGAAAATTGAAGCCTTTGAAATGTGGATTTATAGAAAAATAGTAGAAATGGATGGAAAGAAAAGAAAACAAATGCTTGCTTGCGTTCGCGTGAAGACTAAAGTATTCTAGAGTATTCGTAGACTGTAGAATTCCTCTTCGTCATTCGTCCTTAAAAGGACGTTAAGTGGACGTGTCTGCGTTGTGTTGTGGTTTGCAGTGTAACTGTTATATTTGCGCCTTTCGGCCCCAACACATCCAAATTCAGCACAACATTTTTGAGTACCGGGTTGTCTTCCCTCTTCGATCCCTGCTCACTTGGCCAGACTAGAGAGGTTAGTCTGTTACTGGAGGCACCGTGGAGAGGTGGAGCAGAGTCTGGATGGTTTCGGTTCACCGATCCTGGTGCAAGCCATCGGCTGTGGGTCGCTGATAACTTCCAGCTCTGCTGCTGGAGGCACCACAGAGAGGTGGAGCAGGGTCTGGATGGTTTTGGTTCACTGATCCTGGTGCAAGCCATCAGCTGTGGGTCGCTGACAACTTCCAGCTCTGGTGCTGGGAGGCGAAACAGTTGTCAGAAAACAAATGATGAAGTTTTAAAATAACTAAAAGAGAACTACTAAACACAATTAGAACAAGACAAATGACATTTTTGGGGCATGTTAAAAGACACAACTGCTTACTAAAAGTAATATTGGAAGGGAAAATACAATGTAATAGAGGCAGAGGCTGACCAAGACTAACATGGACGAGTAACATCAAAAGATGGACAAATCAGCCTATGAGATTCTGCACCATCAAAGCAAGAGACAAGAGTGAAATGGTGCTCCAGGGTATCCAACCTTCGATGCAGAGACAGCACGCAATGATGATGTAAAAGAAATGGAATTAGCAGTGAAACACATGGCTAATAATAAAACCTTTGGCATAGATAAAATAATCGCAGAGATGATGAAAGCATTTAATAATCAAAACTTTCACAAAAATTTCACTTAAGAAAGTTATTTAATAAATTTTGGATGAAGAAAAAGTTCCTACAAACTGGAAGAAAGGGATCAGTATCAAATTACCTAAAAAAGGCAATCTTAAAGATTGTAATAACTGGAGAGGGAGTTACACTTTTATCAGTTGCCTCCAAGGTTTTCTCTAGAATCATGCTGAACAGAATAAAAGATGCTGTAGATAACAATATGAAGAACAAGAAGGATTCAGAAAGGGGAAAAGCTGTCTTGACCAAATATTCACTCTAAGAATAATAATGAAAGCTATACACCAAAATTGTGGAAGAAAGGCTGAGACCAATAATAACAGAACTACAGTTAAGTGATTCTCAAATGGAGTTCCGAAAAAAAAAGAGGACCTCCTGACGCTCTATTCACATTAAAACAGCTTGCAGAAAAAACGCATTTGACAAAGTAAACAGAGAACACATGTGAAAGATACTAACAACATATAGAGTAAGCCAGCATCAAACCAACCTAATTAAAAGTCTACACATCAACAGCATCTGCACAGTCAGAACAACAGCAGGCTACACAGACCACTTGGAAGTTAGATCAGGTGTAAGACAGGGGTGCGTACTATCCCCCCTACTGTTTATTACATACATGGACTATATATGCAAGCTAGCCAACCCATCAGAGGCAGAGGAGAGCAACAAGCTTTCATTTGCAGACGATCAGGCACTAATACATGAAACAATAGAAGACCTACAAGAACACTTACATAAACTCAACAGCACAGGCACAAAATGCAACATGAAAATCAACAAAACAGAAGTCATGAATGTCGCCAAAAATAAACAGAACATCAACATAACTACAGGAGGCAGGCAACTAAAGCAAGTAGAGGAATTCAAATACTTAGGAAGTTTAGTGACAAACGATAATTCACAAACAGCACAGATATAAAGATGCAACAAAGATAGTCAAATAATTGGAGAGTTATCACCACTATTGTTCAACAAGGAAATAACTCTGGAGGCAAAACGAGCACTATACAATACAATCTTCATCCCAACGTTGTGCTACCAATGCCAGACCTGGACCCTAGATGCAAGAACAATAAGAAAATAACCTCTACTGAGATGAAATGTGTTAGACGAATGACAGGAAACAGCCTGAGAGATAAGATCAGAAATGAAGAACTGAGAAAAAAGCTATGAATAGCCCCCACCATAGAATATATAAAGAAACAACAGATAAAATGGCTTGGCCATGTGACAAGGCAGAAAGATCAAAACACGACACAACGAGCCCTCAATAAATGTTGTGAGAATACCAGACCAAAGGGTCGACCACGAAAAAGATGGATCAATGGAATATTAGAAGCACTAGGAAACATAACAGCAGCAGAGGCGAACAGAAGAGTAAAAGACCACAAATGATATCTCCCCTTGATGCTAAAAGGCAAATGAGGAAGGAAAGGAGAAGGATAATAATAGAACATACAGAAAAACCAACAACCATTAATCAGCAAATTTCATGATTTTAAAAAAAATACATTTGACAGTTTACATAGATTGTCCATGTGGTTGAATATCTTGAAATATGGAATACCACCAAAAATTATCTACACTATAAAAGACATATATGATGGCTATCTTTGCACAGTTAACACAGGGGAGGGAATAAGTGATTGGTTTCACATTTAAACAGGAGTCAAACAGGGATGTATACTATCACCAATGCTATTTGAAATTACCATTGATTACATAATGAATGTAGAAAAGCAAGAAGCTGCCTTGATCATATTTTCACCATTAGAATTATACTAGATGAACATGTAGAAAAGCAGAAACCACTTCTTCTAAATCTCATTGATTTAAAAAAGACAACACGGATAAAGACTCATTGTGAAACATACTCAGACAATATGGAATATCATAAAAAACTATTAACATAATCAAAGATCAGTATGATGGCTTCTCATGTACAGTCCACAGAGAGGCAGGACTCAGTGCATGGTTCCAGATTGATACCAGCGTAAAACAAGGATGTATTTTATCTCCCTTGTTATTTGGAGTTGCCATCGACTTCATTATGCAGAAGTGCTGCACAAGTGACGAACTTATTGGAGGGACACTTGGATCTCAATTGGAGGACCTTGATTTTGTGGTCGACATAGATCTTATCAATAGCAGTGTGAACATTATACAAGAAAAAAGAAATGCCATGTCAGCAATGGCCAGGAAAATTGGACTTGAGATCAGCCAAAAAAAGACAGAAGTAATGAACAATCAAACTTGTCAAGAAGACAAAATATACATTAAAGGTTATTGGTTATGGAAGGCCTCGGTATCACTGCAAACGAATTAAAATCCATAATTGCTCAACCGCCCGTGCCAGTGGAATCATCCGAATTACTAACACATCACCCAAACAAAGAAAGGTAACTGTAGTCCCCATCGTAGCAGTCTCAGCACACGCCAAAAGACATAAGGCGAAACCACGCAGAAAGTGAACACAGCCAACTGTTTCCTGTCATACGATATCATCATTCATCATAAACAAGCGGGATATCGAAACAGGATCAAAACGGATGAGACACACAGCTCACGGTGTACACAGAGCACTTAACTCAGTAGCTCCTGCAACAAGCCGGACTTGGAATATGAGGAAACTGCAAGAAGGAACACTTTTCAGACATAGCCTTCAATGGTTCCTGCCGCCTATCCACCATACACAATGGAAGTTCGCGTCCTCCCGAAAATGATGACCGTCGTAGCACTTTAAGATGTTAGGCCATCGTTGATGACTCCAATTCCAAACATATAGACACACAGTGGTGGTAAGTTATCATTTCCAATCCAACAGAAGCCACCTGACCTGTAGTTAGTAAAACCACAGAGAGAATATGATTTTATGACCTTCACTGATTCACTCTTGAATGTGAATGTGAACAAAGAAAGAGATTGTGAGAAAACTAAATGCTTTTTAAGACAAATGCCTAATAAGAACACTGTGTGTACAATTCAAGACTAATATTGAAATAAGAGAAATGGCCATGTAATCAATGATCTTATCCACATTCAGGAAAAGAAGAGGGACATATCAAGCATATGTTGAGAAGTGACAACAAGAGAAACAGGCTTTTCTATGGGAAACATCAGGATGCAGAAAAAGAGAAAGACTTGGAGAGACACTAAAAAGAGCACTTATAAGAAGTATACTTCTTATCAGAAGAACTGCAACATTTAGGCCTTCAGGCACAACTCACTCAACTTCAGGCTACTGGCTTGACCAGACTATACAGGTTAGTGTGTTTCTGGAGGCACTGAGAAGAAAAGGAGTAGGGTCTGGATGGTTCTGGTTCGCCGATCTAGACTCATGCCACCACCTGTGAGTTATTGACAGACTCCAGTTCTACTGTTGCAAATTGTCTTTGCTTCCTTAACTCTTTCCGTACAAAAGCTTTTTATCGACACAATGGAAGAGATTTCAGAGACAGATTTTTTTCATGGTTTTAAGAATCAATCTACATATTTATATTTCTCTACCATATAACATATTATATATGAGTCTTTAGATAATCGAACAAGGTATTAGATTTCACCAATATCAAGATGATACAAGACATGTAAAACGAATATGGTTTGATGGCGTTCACACTAATCAAATTGAGAGTACTGCACTATGAGGTGAAACATACACTGGTGAAATCTGCATGCCGTACAGTGTGGCGAAACGCATGGAAAGAGCTAATGCTTTATATAATGGGGTATTTTTTAAACTGTGTTCTGTGAGGATGTCAACTGAGAGTATTACATGACAAGCCCTTTTTTGGAATCCCTGAGAGGATAAAGAGAAGGCCTGAACATATCAGGAGAAAACAGGTGGAAGCAGAGGTGAAGAAGATAGCTAAGAGAAGGACACCAAACAAGACAGTTTGAAAAGTTTTTGTTGGAAGCCTATGCTACACAGGGAATGAAAAGTAGAAGATGAAGTAAAGAATTATTGTTTATGCTGTAAAAATGTACATGTCTGTGTATAAACTTTGAATAAATTAATTTTATACAACTTTTTATACTTAGATTTTTAAATTCTGTATTATATTCAGACAACTTAAGAGAATGGCTTAGCAGAAGGTTAACAACAGAAATGATAAATAACTGTCAAGATCGAAAGTTGTGGAGAGACATGATCACCTACACCAGCAGGCATGGTACTTGATGATGATGATGATTATATCTTTCTCTAAAAAGCTTTGCTGGATGGTAATATTGAACTAGGCTGTAGACCTAAACTGGATAAAACCTAAACAAAAATAATGCAATAAATACTTGAACTGATGAATATAGAGCATGTGTGTTGAGCACTCTGTTCTATGCCAAGAAATCCTGGACAACATACACCTTGCAACAACAAAAATATGAATGATCCTGGACAACATACACCTTGCAACAACAAAAATATGAATGATCCTGGACAACATACACCTTGCAACAACAAAAATATGAATGATCCTGGACAACATACACCTTGCAACAACAAAAATATGAATGATCCTGGACAACATACACCTTGCAACAACAAAAATATGAATGATCCTGGACAACATACACCTTGCAACAACAAAAATATGAATGATCCTGGACAACATACACCTTGCGACAACAAAAATATGAATGATCCTGGACAACATACACCTTGCGACAACAAAAATATGAATGATCCTGGACAACATACACCTTGCGACAACAAAAATATGAATGATCCTGGACAACATACACCTTGCGACAACAAAAATATGAATGATCCTGGACAACATACACCTTGCAACAACAAAAATATGAATGATCCTGGACAACATACACCTTGCAACAACAAAAATATGAATGATCCTGGACAACATACACCTTGCAACAACAAAAATATGAATGATCCTGGACAACATACACCTTGCAACAACAAAAATATGAATGATCCTGGACAACATACACCTTGCAACAACAAAAATATGAATGATCCTGGACAACATACACCTTGCAACAACAAAAATATGAATGATCCTGGACAACATACACCTTGCAACAACAAAAATATGAATGATCCTGGACAACATACACCTTGCAACAACAAAAATATGAATGATCCTGGACAACATACACCTTGCAACAACAAAAATATGAATGATCCTGGACAACATACACCTTGCAACAACAAAAATATGAATGATCCTGGACAACATACACCTTGCAACAACAAAAATATGAATGATCCTGGACAACATACACCTTGCAACAACAAAAATATGAATGATCCTGGACAACATACACCTTGCAACAACAAAAATATGAATGATCCTGGACAACATACACCTTGCAACAACAAAAATATGAATGATCCTGGACAACATACACCTTGCAACAACAAAAATATGAATGATCCTGGACAACATACACCTTGCAACAACAAAAATATGAATGATCCTGGACAACATACACCTTGCAACAACAAAAATATGAATGATCCTGGACAACATACACCTTGCAACAACAAAAATATGAATGATCCTGGACAACATACACCTTGCAACAACAAAAATATGAATGATCCTGGACAACATACACCTTGCAACAACAAAAATATGAATGATCCTGGACAACATACACCTTGCAACAACAAAAATATGAATGATCCTGGACAACATACACCTTGCAACAACAAAAATATGAATGATCCTGGACAACATACACCTTGCAACAACAAAAATATGAATGATCCTGGACAACATACACCTTGCAACAACAAAAATATGAATGATCCTGGACAACATACACCTTGCAACAACAAAAATATGAATGATCCTGGACAACATACACCTTGCAACAACAAAAATATGAATGATCCTGGACAACATACACCTTGCAACAACAAAAATATGAATGATCCTGGACAACATACACCTTGCAACAACAAAAATATGAATGATCCTGGACAACATACACCTTGCAACAACAAAAATATGAATGATCCTGGACAACATACACCTTGCAACAACAAAAATATGAATGATCCTGGACAACATACACCTTGCAACAACAAAAATATGAATGATCCTGGACAACATACACCTTGCAACAACAAAAATATGAATGATCCTGGACAACATACACCTTGCAACAACAAAAATATGAATGATCCTGGACAACATACACCTTGCAACAACAAAAATATGAATGATCCTGAACAACATACACCTTGCAACAACAAAAATATGAATGATCCTGGACAACATACACCTTGCAACAACAAAAATATGAATGATCCTGGACAACATACACCTTGCAACAACAAAAATATGAATGATCCTGAACAACATACACCTTGCAACAACAAAAATATGAATGATCCTGAACAACATACACCTTGCAACAACAAAAATATGAATGATCCTGGACAACATACACCTTGCAACAACAAAAATATGAATGATCCTGAACAACATACACCTTGCAACAACAAAAATATGAATGATCCTGGACAACATACACCTTGCAACAACAAAAATATGAATGATCCTGGACAACATACACCTTGCAACAACAAAAATATGAATGATCCTGAACAACATACACCTTGCAACAACAAAAATATGAATGATCCTGGACAACATACACCTTGCAACAACAAAAATATGAATGAGTGATTGCATTTTCAATGTGCTGCCTGAAGGGCATAGTTCAAATCTTCAGGTGAGCGACATTCAGTGAAGTGCTGGCATTCCAAACGTTTATTCAATATCCCCTGGCAGAATCATCTAGAATGATTGGGCCACTTATGTTGAAGAATGGACTTATGCACTCAGAGACATTACATACAGACAGACAGCCTGTGGCAAAAGAATCAAAGTAGGAGTTTCCTTTACTTCAAAAACATCTGTAAATGTAAGATGAAGAAGCTAGACATGAATTTAACTAACTGTTAACAATATATTTAAGTTAGATTCAACCTGCTGATTCTAGACAAGTGCAAAGAAAGCAGCAGCCATTTATAACATTGTCATCTTATTTTTCTATTGTCCTTCCGAGCCAAAGATGGGACATAGGGCAGAGATTCTAGACTCTATGTCTGACAATCTTTGTTACCAAGTGTCAGATTTTGCACAAGAGCCTAATTGTATCTCACCATGAGTCCCTGTTCTGGGCGAGTCACTCAATCTCAGTGAGGGAGCTGATTCATGCTGTTGTTGAGATTCACCTCAGTGTTCTTCAAAGTTTTTCTATTATTACATTATCAGACAGACACAAAATTCATGCCTTTTAGAACAGGTAAGAAGCCATTGCACCCATGCACTGCCGGGTACCCGAAAGGGAAGTAAAGCATAGTGGTGCTGTTCCCTATCAGGCATGTTCATAAAAGGCGACTAAGGAGGGTTGGGCAAGGGACTGGATATCCTGTACTGTAAAAAAATAAGCCGAAAAAACCTCACAGACATGGAAAGACAAAGAAGAAGACCAAGGAATTCTTGGAGAAGACAGATGGAAGCAGAGATGAAGATGATGGAGAAGATATGGAATGATCTTTTAAAAAGAATGGCAAGAATCAGAATGGCTTGGAAAGTGTTTGTTGAAGACCTATGCTCCACAGGGAGCTGAAAGTGTTTGATGAAGACCTATGCTCCACAGGGAGCTGAAAGTGTTTGTTGAAGACCTATGCTCCACAGGGAGCTGAAAGTGTTTGTTGAAGACCTATGCTCCACAGGGAGCTGAAAGTGTTTGTTGAAGACCTATGCTCCACAGGGAGCTGAAAGTGTTTGTTGAAGACCTATGCACCACAGGGAGCTGAAAGTGTTTGTTGAAGACCTATGCTCCACAGGGAGCTGAAAGGTAGAAGAAGCCATTACCACTGTTATGATACAAATAGATGATAAAATGAGGTTTTAGAACTAATTATGTTTGTTTTATCTGAAAGTAAATAATGAAGACATATGATACAATGAGAAATGCTATTATAACCACTAGCATCATGTGCCTAGCACTAATCATTTATAACCTAACTGTGGGTCCTGTGCAAAGTCTGACACTTATTAACGAAGATTGTTAGACATGAAGAGTCTAGAATTTCTGCACTATATGAAGTCTTTGGCTCGTTAGACAGATGAATAGATGGATGGATAGGATAGGATAGGATAGGATAGGATAGGATAGGATAAGATAGGATAGGATAGGATAGGACAGGACAAGATAGACAGACATACAGATAAATAGATTACACAAAGAACAGCAGTTTGTTTAAATATCAAGGTAGCATTTTAGTTGCAGTCTTACAAATGTTAAGGCTTTACTGGCACACAATATATGTCCAGCTATGCCTACTACATTCTCTATCTATCTATTGACCTTTCGAGCCGTAACCGGCCCATAGGGCGTAGACCAAGATACACCTTCTCCTATATGAATTTTTGTTCTAGCAGTTTTCTTTTAAAGATATTTTATCAAATCTCGCCATCTGTCTCTGTTCTGTGCAAGCAGTTCTATCTCATTGATGGAGCCGATTCCTGCTGCTCTTGCCTCTCTCATCAATGTTCTTCTCAGTGTCTCCCTGGGTCTTCCTCTTTTCTTTTACCTGTTGTTTCCCATATGAGGGCTTGCTTTGCTATTCGATTATTATCTCTTCTCATCACATGTCCAACGTATGACCATCGTCTTTTCTTTATTACTGAAGATATTAGTGGTTGATTGGCGATTTCTCTAATTTCCTCGTTTGTTTTGAATTCGTTCCATTCTATACCAAGTATTTTCCTTAGACATTTATTTTCGAATGCGTTCAACTTTGTTTCTATATCTCTTGTTGTTTTCCAGCTTTACGTAAGGGTTGATAGTACATTTGATTTGAATAGCCTAAGTTTTGTGTTTGTGCTAATGAGTTTTGATTTCCACAACTTTTCAAGGCTTCTGAAAGACATTGCTGCTTTAGCCAGTCTGATTCTAATTTCTTTGCTCGTATCCCCTTCTCGATCAATGTGACTTCCAAGATAGATAAAGTGATCGATCTCTTCTACAGGTTTGTTTTCCATGTATATTTTGTCACTTGTTGGAATTAAACTTTTCATGACTTTAGTCTTTTCATGATTGACCTCAAGCCCAATTTTGCTGGCTATTGATGATAGTTCATTTGTGTTTTCCTGCATCGTTTTTATCTGACTGCTGATGAGAACTATGTCATCAGCAAAGTCGAGGTCCTCCAAATGGTCTCCTTGTATCCATTCGATGCCTTTATTACCAGTGCAGCATTTCTTCATTATGAAGTCCATAACAATTCCAAATAACAAGGGCGATAAAATACATCCTTGTTTAACCCCAGTTTCTATTGGGAAACATTCGCTCAGTCCTTCCTCTGTTCGAACTGCACATGTGTAACCATCATACATGTCTTTGATAATATTTATGATTTTTGATGGTAAGCCATATTGCTTCAGAATTTTCCACAAAGAATCTCTATGAATACTATCAAATGCTTTTTTGAAGTCGATGAAGTTAAGTACAAAAGGTTTTTGCTTTTCAATGTGTTCCTCCAATATACTACATTCTACTTATTCTTAAATGGGATACCATATGGGAGTGGTTTAAAGTACCTACACACATATTATGTTAATTTCCTAGGTTAATTAGTTCATTGTAAGTGACATTCTGAATAATGTGGAAATAATCATGACGTCATGGGACGCACCAAAATGGCAGCTTATTTATATTCGAGCTATGGACCAAGCAATGTTTACATTGAACAACACGATATATGTTATTGCTGCGAGTTGGCAGATTTTTGAAAATGTTTTCAAGGGTTTGAACATAAATGTTTGTTCACAGTTCGTTAACCTTCGCTGTAGATAAAGTCGTTAATTGGATGGCTTCGTTTTAGACGTTGGTAGCTAAGGACCTAACTTGTGCAAACGGATGGCATTGGCAAGGATCATTTTGAATCTATGAAGTGGGCTCATTGTGTGTTTAACTCAAAAGCATATGTGCTTTTTAACCAAAGACCTTTTTGGGGGACTCAATGAAGATATCCCCGATGGAAGAATAAATTGTACTATTAGTCCCATAAATGATTCGCTTCCAGAGGTTTATGATGTAAACAAAGCGGTTTTGTCATTGCAAGTGAATAATGTCCACACCTATAATTGGTCAGGATTGTGTAGCAGCAGCAGCTTTATAGCGAACACAGAAAACATCATAGGATTGTGCTGTTCTGAAACAGCTATGCCATGCTACCCTAGAATTGCCTTTAATGGGATTACTGTGACCACAAACCACTCTCCATGTGTGTGCCACATATTTACACCCCAGAAAGAAATACTGAATATAACAACATCATGTGCAGTCTGTGATATTAATGACCACAGACCAGGAGCCTCCAGTATGATTGATACAACTGTTGCACCAAGCATTTCATCAGCAGAGCCATATCTATGGAATGTTAATCTGACATTGTTCTTGAATGATGTACAAGTTAATGAGACATCAGAATCGTGTGGCGGCAGCTACAAGAAGGGAGCGGAGAACATCAAGTTCTGCTGCTATAAAGGAGACTTGCCTTGCTATCCCAGAATTGCCTTAAATGGGATCACTGTAGTTGAAAACTTCTCCTCTTGTGTAAACTACACATTCACATCTAAGAGTGAATCAGTGAAGGTCACAAAATCATATTCTCTCTGTGGTTTTACTAACTACAGGTCATGTGGCTTCTGTTGGATTGGAAATGATAACTTACCACCACTGTGTGTCTATATGTTTGGAATTGGAGTCATCATTGATGGCCTAACATCGTCAAGTGCTATGACGATCATCATTTTCGGGAGGACGTGAACTCCCATGGTATATGGTGGATAGGCGGCAGGAACCATTGAAGGCTATGTCTGAAAAGTGTTCCTTCTTGCAGTTTCCTCATATTCCAAGTCCGGCTTGTTGCAGGAGCTACTGAGTTAAGTGCTCTGTGCACACCGTGAGCTGTGTGTCTCATCCGTTTTGATCCTGCTTCGATATCCCGCTTGTTTACGATGAATGATGATATCGTATGACAGGGAACAGTTGGCTGTGTTCATTTTCTGCGGGTTTTGCCTTATGTCTTTTGGCGTGTGCTGAGACTGCTACGATGGGGACTACAGTTACCTTTCTTTGTTTGGGAGATGAGTTGGTAATTCGGATGATTCCACTGGCACAGGCGGTTGAGCAATTATGGATTTTAATTCGTTTGCTGTGATACCGAGGCCTTCCATAACCAATAACCAATAAGTGATATTCTGCTACACTAATGTTTGTGTGGATAAATGAATGAAACAGACTAATAAATTTGTCTCCTGATTTTTTTGGGTCAAATATTTCATTCTTAACCACTGATGTTATTCAAATTTATGAAATCCTTTTATCTAATCAACTGAAACGTGTTACAGATGAACTATACATACATACCTTGAATTACAATGGTGGTTATGTTCCAAAAAACTCATCATATATATTGTAAAATGAAAGTAGCATATGATATCCTAGGCTATATCATAGGCTATATCATACTATATGCAAGATTATGAGCAGCTATCCAATTTATAACCCTTTCATTTTTTGTTTCGTTTAACTAGATTTAGCGAAACAAACATGGCTAAATATAGAAAATGACATCACAAGTTTCCTCTCAATATACATATTCCCATTTTGTGAACTCATATCGTAGATTGAGCAATCATAAGTTGAGGCATGTCTACATACATGCGTAGATTGAGCAATCACAAGTTGAGGCATGTCTACATGCATGTGTAGATTGAGCAATCACAAGTTGAGGCATGTCTACATACATGCGTAGATTGAGCAATCACAAGTTGAGGCATGTCTACATACATGCGTAGATTGAGCAATCACAAGTTGAGGCATGTCTACATACATGCATAGATTGAGCAATCACAAGTTGAGGCATGTCTACATACATGTACGACTTGCTCTCCAGAAATAAACAAATAAGCAAGATCAATAAAATATCACTGACAGATGACTGTGTATAAAATAACACTGTGTAAATTTAGGGCCCTTGTTATTTGGAATTGTTATGGACTTCATAATGAAGAAATGCTGCACTGGTAATAAAGGCATCGAATGGATACAAGGAGACCATTTGGAGGACCTGGACTTTGCTGATGACATAGTTCTCATCAGCAATCAGATAAAAACGATGCAGGAAAACACAAATGAACTATCATCAATAGCCAGCAAAATTGGGCTTGAGGTCAATCATGAAAAGACTAAAGTCATGAAAAGTTTAATTCCAACAAGTGACAAAATATACATGGAAAACAAACCAGTAGAAGAGATCGATCACTTCATCTATCTTGGAAGTCACATTGATCGAGAAGGGGATACGAGCAAAGAAATTAGAATCAGACTGGCTAAAGCAGCAATGTCTTTCAGAAGCCTTGAAAAGTTGTGGAAATCAAAACTCATTAGCACAAACACAAAACTTAGGCTATTCAAATCAAATGTACTATCAACCCTTACGTATGCGTGTGAAAGCTGGAAAACAACAAGAGATATAGAAACAAAGTTGAACGCATTCGAAAATAAATGTCTAAGGAAAATACTTGGTATAGAATGGAACGAATTCAAAACAAACGAGGAAATTAGAGAAATCGCCAATCAACCACTAATATCTTCAGTAATAAAGAAAAGACGATGGTCATACGTTGGACATGTGATGAGAAGAGATAATAATCGAATAGCAAAGCAAGCCCTCATATGGGAAACAACAGGTAAAAGAAAAAGAGGAAGACCCAGGGAGACACTGAGAAGAACATTGATGAGAGAGGCAAGAGCAGCAGGAATCGGCTCCCTCAATGAGATAGAACTGCTTGCACAGAACAGAGACAGATGGCGAGATTTGATAAAATATCTTTAAAAGAAAACTGCTAGAACAAAAATTCATATAGGAGAAGGTGTATCTTGGTCTACGCCCTATGGGCCGGTTACGGCTCGAAAGGTCAATAGATAGAAATTTAGGACCAAAATGACAAATATGAATATCTTCAAGGTAAAGAAAGGTATCCCATAGATTTACTGCCTTTAGGGATTAAAGTTGAGGGATTCCGCTTTTCTTTGGCATATCTTTTGGGGGAAGTGACCCAGAGTTCTCTCCCTGAATATCTTTACTCCCTGACCAAAGGAAGGTTATCAATATTGTTCATGCTAGGTCAAATGAATAATTTCAATATGAACTTCCTAACAAATGAAAGGCTTGAGACATTAGATTGGCATCACTGCAGGCATGGCATTCCCATACCTGCTTAACTGCCATTCCAGAAACCAACACAGTGTTCATCTTGATCAATCATACTGTTCTAGTGAACATGTTGTGTTTTGAAAAAAAAAAAGATGCACAGCAGCCCATGATGCACATTTCTGGGTCGCAGTTACGGCTGATGTGGGGAGCATGACCTTCATGCACCCAAGCCAATTTCATGTACACTTCATGATTAGTGGAGAGTGTCCCAAGAATCACCGTCCTAATAAATGAAGTCAGGTGTTCACTTCAGTGAAACATTCGATCCGACAGCAGTTCAGCTGGTGGAGAATTTGCAGTCGTAGATCACACATCTCTTACCAGGGCAAAGTTGTGGCCTGGCACTTATCAACTTCTATCAACAGTCAGTTGCCCGCAGCACAACTTTCTTCACTTCCACTTCTATCAACAGTCAGTTGCCCGCAGCACGGCTTTCTTCACTTCCACTTCTATTAATGGTGAGTTTCCCGCAGCACGACTTTCTTAACTTCCACTTCTATCAACAGTCAGTTGCCCGCAGCACGACTTTCTTCACTTCCACTTCTATTAATGGTGAGTTTCCCGCAGCACGACTTTCTTCACTTACCACTTCTATTAATGGTGAGTTTCCCGTAGCACGACTTTCTTCACTTCCACTTCTATTAATGGTGAGTTGCCCGCAGCACGACTTTCTTCACTTCCACTTCTATCAATAATCAGTTGCCCGCAGCACGACTTTCTTCACTTCCACTTCTATCAATAATCAGTTGCCCGCAGCACGACTTTCTTCACGTCCACTTCTACTAATGGTGAGTTGCCGGCAGCACGACTTTCTTCACTTCCACTTCTATCAATAATCAGTTGCCCGCAGCACGACTTTCTTCACTTCCACTTCTACTAATGGTGAGATGCCCGCAGCACGGCTTTCTTCACTTCCACTTCTATCAATAATCAGTTGCCCGCAGCACAACTTTCTTCACTTCCACTTCTATCAATAATCAGTTGCCCGCAGCACAACTTTCTTCACTTCCACTTCTATCAACAGTCAGTTACCCGCAGCATGACTTTCTTCACTTCCACTTCTATCAACAGTCAGTTGCCCGCAGCACGGCTTTCTTCACTTCCACTTCTATCAACAGTCAGTTGCCCGCAGCACGACTTTCTTCACTGCCACTTCTATCAACAGTCAGTTGCCCGCAGCACATTTCTGCAGTCCAGTGTCACAACAATGCTGACTTTGTGGTCAGGTGAATCTAACCATTGGGGTCTCTGCCACCAAGGACCCAGATCAGAACAAATTATTTGAAAACAAACTACAACAAAAAAGCCACCAGTCCTGAACCTGATTTGACTAGGCGGCCATATTGGCCCGCCACACAAATCAGAATTCAAAATGAAGGATATATATTGATATGAATTTTTTATCAAATGAATGATATATATATGGATATGAATTTCTTATCAAATGAATGACATATATACAAATGAATGACATATATATGGATATGAATTTCTTAACAAATGAAGGATATATGTCAATATGAACTTAAATAAAAATTGTACATTCTGTTAACTAAAGCATAACAAAAAATACTTCAAAATGAAGTTTGCTTACCATCAAGATAAACAAAATACAAAATAAACAAATTATTTTTAATTCAGACTTTCACTATAAATATAACTTACGGACACTTCTGCCACCATTTTTGGTATCTAGTGGTTTGTTGTTGTTGTGACTTCTCTTTAGCCCATTAGCAGCACCTGTACTGTTTGCTTTCCCTAAAACAGAAGTTGGATCTTTACCCTTTGACGCATCAGTGATATCTGCCTTTACCATTGTCTTTGGCACTAATGAAGCTTCTCTGTTCTTCAAGCTGGATACGACTGTCTGCGAGGAACCCTTAGCTTTTGGTGCTGATGATTTCTGAGACTTGATTTCCGTTCTTTGAAACGACAGGTCATTTGAAGCTTTACTAGCAGAAGATACCACCTTAGATGCTGTAAAAGAAGACTGTGTTAGATTTGTGCCCCTTTTATTGGTTTGATGTAAAGAATGGTTTCCAATTTTTGAGAATAATAATGGACTCGTTCTTGGAAGAAGACCAGCTTTTCTAAAGGTCTGCTTAACTTTAGATTTCTTAACAGAGTTACATGGTACAGAAATGTCTGTGAGCCAGGGCAGAGAAGTTAGTGATATTGAAGGCGATGATGGTAGAAGTGGTTGTTTGTTGATGGATGGCTTAGCCTTGACTGGTGTTGGAGGCAGCTCTGAAGGTTTAATTTCTGTCTTTTTCTCAGATTTTTCTTCTGGAGCAATTCTGAGAATTTTCCTTTCAATGCCTTCAATATCTGAGAGATCAGATGACAATGAAGAAGATGCTGGTGATGGATCTAAAGAAATGATAGAAATGAAGCTCTGGTCAAATATGTATATAGATACACACGACATCAATAACAGATTTAGAGGCTGGTATCAATTCTCTTCAAGTAACAATTACTTATTAATACCAGCATCAATCACCATGTCTCTGACACCAATACAACTTAATATCATCCATAAATCACCATGTCCCTGACACCAATACAACTTAGTATTAGAGTACTTATTAATCACAAATAATCAACAACAAAAATAAAGAAAACAATAGATGGTCCAAATCAGGATCGAACCCGTTATTGGTTTGATCCTGCTTCGGACTGTTTATTTTTTTTTAATTTTTTTTCTGTTGTTGATTATTTGGGGTTTCTTTCCCAAGTGTTGCAAACATACCTCTTTCCCTGAAATGTTTTGCAGATCTATCACCTCGGAAGTTTCCCTCTATAATAATACTCATTTATTATTATTATTTGACTCTGTACTTATTAATCCCTGTACTATCATGATGTATGCATTTATAAATCATAGTGCACCACTCACCATATATCAGACGTCTTAATACCAGTACCAACCACCATCAAGTTCCATGCAGTCATTAACACCTCTGACATATTTGTCAGTACCTTCAACAAATCAAATCTATCTTACCTCTATCTTTTTTGGGTGCTTTCTCTGGATCATATCCAGGTACCACTGGTTTTGATGCTGTAGTACCTGACTTTATTGCCGGTGAAGGCACTGCCTGTGACTGGTGAGTGTTCCCAGTGGCACTGTGGTAACAAATTAGTACAAAATTATAACAAAAATATAAAACAAGCAAACAATTTTGATATCAAAACCACATATTTAATACAAGAAAGCCACTAACACTTTATTAATATCCAATGACAATTGCTATGGGATTGCCTTTGTCTTCACTTTCATGAATGCATGCAGCATGAGTGACTATACAATAGAGATCTCCTAAGGTAGAACTCTGAAGGAGATCTTCAACTTTGTGGGAGATCTGAACATGAATTAGCACAAGATGTCCCTACAGAAGCTGAGTTAGAGGGCCAGTGACTCATAGCTGACTACTGACATCAGGATAGGCAAACAACAGAGCTGATCCAGAACCTACTCCACATCCTG
Source organism: Megaustenia siamemsis (assembly GCA_032433765.1). NCBI lineage: Eukaryota > Metazoa > Mollusca > Gastropoda > Stylommatophora > Ariophantidae > Megaustenia > Megaustenia siamemsis. Next base: position 57,399,592 of record JAVIAB010000088.1, on the reverse strand, counting down.
CAGTGGGTCTGGAAACATACCACCCAGTCTGGCCATATAAGGAATGAGAGGGAAGGTAACAAAAAAACTGAATGCTGAAGATGGATGTGTTGGTGGGCTGAAAGACACAGATATGATGATAAAGAGGATAAATTATAGTTAACACTGAGAGAGATAGAGATAATGATGATGCCGGAAACAGCTTTCAACTTTATGCGAGCATGGTAAATTGCTATGTGAGCGTAACAGTCAACTTCAGTGGCTGGCTGAGTGGTTATTGTACTCTCTTCCCCTGATCATAAGGGTCTCTGTTCAATTCCCAGAAGTAGCAGATTTTTGTTTTAACAAGCAAGGCTCTGGGTTTGCCCAACTGTTAAAAATAGGTACCAGAGAATTTTCTTAGAAATGATGGCAGCCTGACGTAATACTGACCACATCACCCAAGGATGTGTCAATAGTCATGGCAAAGCAAGGCCACTGACACCATATGCCTAGAATTGCATGAACAAACTGTTTAATTATGTGAACACAAGTGATGCTGACCTTCAACTGTGTACAAGAAACTGATGTAGTTATATGAAAGCAAAACACTGATAAAGACTAAAACTGGCCTTGTTATATCAAACAAAAGTCTTGCTCCTTTTACAGCAATATTTAACTTCATCAAGCAGCTTATTTGGCTACATAAGGATGTTCCGATTAATTTACACAATTATTGTTAGATGATTCAATCCTTTCCAGGATATATACAGTTCCAATTGATGGATGCTTGGTTATTGAGCCAGAAGCCATAATGTCTATACCCTTTAGTTCATACACTGTGGTTTATGACACTTTATTTCTTTAATGTCTATGGATTTTCTGCCTACTCTGGACTGAGGCAGAGCAAGAATTGTCACATTAACATGGGACCTCCAGTTACTAACAACACTTTGCTCCACAAATAGTCACATTAACATTGGACCTCAGTTAGTAACAACACTTTGCTCCACAAATAGTCACATTAACATAGGACCTCAGTTAGTAACAACACTTTGCTCCAACAAGAATTGTCACATTAACATAGGACCTCAGTTAGTAACAACACTTTGCTCCACAAATAGTCACATTAACATGGGACATCCAGTTAGTAAAAACACTTTGCTCCAACAAGAATTGTCACATTAACATGGGACCTCCAGTTAGTAACAACACTTTGCTCCACAAATATTGTCACATTAACATGGGACCTCCAGTTAGTAGCAACACTTTGCTCCAACAAGAATTGTCACATTAACATGGGACCTCCAGTTAGTAACAACACTTTGCTCCAACAAGAATTGTCACATTAACATGGGACCTCCAGTTAGTAACAACACTTTGCTCCAACAAGAATTGTCACATTAACATGGGACCTCCAGTTAGTAACAAAACTTTGCTCCAACAAGAATTGTCACATTAACATGGGACCTCCAGTTAGTAACAAAACTTTGCTCCAACAAGAATTGTCACATTAACATGGGACCTCCAGTTAGTAACAAAACTTTGCTCTAACAAGAATTCTCACATTAACATGGGACATCCAGTTAGTAACAACACTTTGCTCCAACAAGAATTGTCACATTAACATGGAACCTCCAGTTAGTAGCAACACTTTGCTCCAACAAGAATTGTCACATTAACATGGGACCTCCAGTTAGTAACAACACTTTGCTCCAACAAGAATTGTCACATTAACATGGGACCTCCAGTTAGTAACAACACTTTGCTCCAACAAGAATTGTCACATTAACATGGGACCTCCAGTTAGTAACAACACTTTGCACCAGGAAGAACTGTAGCCAAGCCAGGATTCTCTGCATCAATTATTCTCTCACCAAATGATTATTCTCTCCCTCACTAAATGATTATTCTCTCCCTCACCAAATGATTATTCTCTCTCTCACCAAATGATTATTCTCTCTCTCACCAAATGATTATTCTCTCCCTCACTAAATGATTATTCTCTCCCTCACTAAATGATTATTCTCTCCCTCACCAAATGATTATTCTCTCTCTCACCAAATTATTATTCTCTCTCTCACCAAATGATTATTCTCTCCCTCACCAAATGATTATTCTCTCCCTCACCAAATGATTATTCTCTCCCTCACCAAATGATTATTCTCTCTCTCATTAAATAGCTGCTTGTTGTGCACAACTCCAAGTAAGTGTAACGTAAAAAGAATCACCCCAAAAAAGAAATATATCTCAGCAGAATTTATAATTTAGGACCGCTTCTCTGTCTCTCCCCACTCTGTGTTCAACAAGCTTTTGGTCATACTAAGTCTTTTCATCTTCGGTGCCAGGGTGAAGCTCGCAGACCTCTCCAGGTCTTCATATTGCTTCCACTGTTTTCACTGTTCTCTAAGTCATTGGTTCGGGCTTGGCGTCAAAGTTAAAGTTCAGCTTGTTTTTGCATGACTGAAGATGGTGTTCTGCGATCTGGGTTCCTTTTCCACATTGATGTAAAGTAGAGGTTCCCTCCCTTGCCTTGCAAGGTGTATGGGGAATATGGTATTAGTGACCATATTTTTCTATGTCCACGGCACATTTTAGGGTGATATGGTCGGTATCATGTCAGGCAGCATTCAGCTCTAAAAAAAATCTCTGGTACACCATTTTTAGAGGCTGGGTGAAGCCCAGTGCCTTATCGGTTAAAAATAAAAAAACTCTTGTCATTTCTTGGAATCGAACCTGGTCCTTTCTGATCAGGAAGTGAACACATTAACAACAAACATAGCCACCAAGGCTCCCCCACAATGATGATGGAACATTTATTTTAGAAGCACCTTAAGCTTAATCTACAGCTTGACACTGACAGCTGGGCAGATAAAAGGCTTGTTGAGTTGGGGAGGAACTAACATCGAGGAGGAACATGAACCTCTCACCTACAAGTGATGTTGTATGCTACTATAAAGATTAATATTGTACACTCCAACAATATTATACATAGATGTACACTTATTTAAACCCAAGATATCAACGAAACAATAGCGTGTGTGTGTGTGTGTGTATATATATATATATATATATATATATATATATATATATATGACTGGTACCATTTCTAGACAGGTAATATTATATTGGAAATGCAGTGAAATTATTAGTGCACTCGTCTATTGATTGGTGATTTATATTTTAATACAGACCAACAGAATTTCAGGTGTTGCGCTGCATCTGAAAATGGGTTTCAGAAACGTTTCTCTGGGAATGTATGGCTTTCTCTGGGAAAGTAGGGTGACCTAGTGTAATACTGACCATTTGCTTCTCTGGAAAAGTAGGATGGCCTGGTGTAATACTGACCATTTGCTTCTCTGGGTAAAGTAGGGCTACCTAGTGTAATACTGACCATTTGCTTCTCTGGGTAAAGTAGGGCGACCTAGTGTAATACTGACCATTTGCTTCTCTGGGAAAGTAGGATGGCCTGGTGTAATACTGACCATTTGCTTCTCTGGAAAAGTAGGATGGCCTGGTGTAATACTGACCATTTGCTTCTCTGGGTAAAGTAGGATGGCCTGGTGTAATACTGGCCATTTGCTTCTCTGGGAAATTAGATGGACTGGTGTAATACTGACCATTTGCTTCTCTGGGAAAGTAGGATGGCCTGGTGTAATACTGACCATTTGCTTCTCTGGGAAATTAGATGGCCTGGTGTAATACTGACCATTTGCTTCTCTGGGAAATTAGATGGCCTGGTGTAATACTGACCATTTGCTTCTCTGGGAAATTAGATGGCCTGATGTAATACTGACCATTTCCTTCTCTGAGAAAGTAGGGCGACCTAGTGTAATGCTGACCATTTACTTCTCTGAGAAAGTGGGGCGACTTGGTGTAATCCTGACCACATCCAATACAGACGAGATGGTCATGTGAAAACATATAGTAGTATATCCGGTATGAAAATGATACCACCCCCCTGAGCTCACCATCTCTGAAGCAAATTAAAACCCCCAGCCCCCTCGAGTTTAGGGTGTCCCTCAAATCTACCTTTTTAGATCGATTTGATATCGGACGGTGACCAGAAACCCTACCGGGACCCTTAAGTTTTTTGGGTTACCAAACTCGAGGGGGGCTGGGGGGTTTTAATTTGCTTCAGGGATGGTGAGCTCAGGGGGGTAGTATCATTTTCATACCGGATATACTACTCAGGAAAAAACAGTTAGAGAGTGTAGCTCTATAGATAGCCATATAGATAGCCATATAGATAGCCATATAGATAGCCATATAGATAGCCATATAGATATATGATATGGCGCCAGGCAAAAATCATTGTGCGTGGCTAGTGTGGGGATCTACTACAACCTGTGGGAAGACGTGCAGGGGTTCGTACTGCTGGATTCATAATGATAGAATACGGAAAGGTGGTGGAACAACACCATGTATTGGCTGCGGCGTGGGCGTCTCAAACAAGCTTAGTCTCTGTGTAAGATGTGGGTACCATAACGCACACACCAGAGAAAGCAAGGCACGCACGAGAGCCTTTCACAAGGAGTTTACACGCCTAGCGCGGATCGAAATTTCCTATTAGAGAAATGAGGGCTAATGGCTATAGACATACAACATGCCTACTGTTAAGCAGTTGCGAAGAGGGGCTGTAACACGGACGTGCACTCTTTGTGGTGTTGGGGTCATAACCAACTATCGACTTTGCCGATGTTATAGAGGCCTATTGATTCCCATGGAGTCTCTTGATGCCTCTCTTCAAGATTTGGCAATATTTAGAATCATGCGCACTCGATTGTTGGGAAGGGGGTTACCATTGGATGAGCTCCCACGACTTTTGCAATATGAGATTTTGAGACGTGAACATAAACTCCGCTTCGATGATGTGTTGGGAGAATATTCTGCGATTTGCACAAATACAAATGAGTGGAGGAAGCTTTATTCTGTAGATTCATGTATTAAACCGAGCGCGATAGCTAAATATTGTAGGAGGATGTCTAGATATGATAGGGGGCTGGACACCGATTCAGAGGATGAAGATTAGATTGAGACTTCATATTATAGAGGTCCACAGCTAGCACCTCATCCTTGGGATCTTGTGTATTACTGATGGAATTGCATGATAACGAGCACACACACTCTGCATCTATATGTTAGACAGACATGTAGACCGTAGTGCTCCAATATGCCTACAGGATATAACATGGGTAGAGTACCACTTTTGAGAGGAGCTAAAAAGTGCGGCACGCATACGACTTCTTCTTCAAAATGGATATGATGTATTAGAAAAAAAGCAAGCTGATGGCTCTTCTATAGTTTTCAGACGTCGCGCACCCTCGAACCGTTTACCAGAGTATAGAATTCATAAAGATTAGCCAGTAGCAGTCCTGCGGACGGCAGGCGCGATAATTAGCCTCGCGCAGCGAAAGCAAATGATCAACACATGACAGTCATACGCTCCATCACATGATCCATGTAAAAATAGAAAATTATGTAACGTGACAGGGGTTTAAAAGGAAAACCGTGAGCGAAAAATCGTTTGTGACAAGAGTGTCACGGTTGTTCTGTTTTGTCGCATTTTTTCGAGCTGAAAATTGTTATCACAGTTGACAAAAGATGAGCAGCCGAGGCTTACAACAGTTCTTGAGTTCGCTAGCGAGTGAAAAAAGTAACACATCAACACGAGAACTCGAACTAGCTAGAGCAAAGAATAAGCTTCAGGTTGTTTCAAATAACTATAGAAAAAAGAAACAGCGTATAAGAGAACTATATTCACAGCTACAGGCTATAGAAGAAGAGAGACAGCAATTGAAAACTGAAATAATACGGCTTGATTTAGAAATCAAAGCCAATCTTGTAGAAGATACAGAGTAGACAGTTAATTGAGAGCTTCGTCGGTAAGTAGATAAATGTTTTAATAACAACACAATTTATAAAGCTTATTAGACCCGGGCGGAGATTGCATAAGCGCTTACTGGACAATTATAATTGGGGGGAATCCCCATGTGCATGTTATGACGGAAGTATCTCAAGTGGTTATCACACACACACACACAATTATCGTGCTCACAAGACAAATCCACTGTGATATAGTGATTGCATGTTGTTGCTAATAAACACATTTAACATTTTAATGCGTATTGGTTGCAAATGTGTATAAGCGTTGTAGGTGATGTGTGAGTCTGTTATTCACTGTATAAAGGAGGCGCTGTGGGAATCACACACTCGTCAGAGGCGTCGCCACAAACACAACTTATGAAGACTTGAAATTGGCCATGTGCTTGGCAATTGCGGCGTTGATTTCTTCTCGCCCTTTCTGAATTAAGGCCTCCTCGTCCAATTTTTTTCCGCCAGGGGCGCGCACTTCTTTTTCATCTGCAGGTACTTATCAAATTCTGTAAGAACCATTTTAAATTCCACATCGGAGATACTCCCGTCTTCTAGGGCTGTGGATACGATGCCGGTGATGGTGTTTAGTTTGCTTTCAGCCAGAACACGAATCTCATCGTGCTTCTTAGCCTTCAGATTCAGCTGGCGAGCTACCAGCTTACTGACTGCCCCGAAGGTGCCACAAGCTAGGGCCCCAATCTCTAGTCCTAGAGCTACACGAGCCATGATAACGGTTGAAAGAAGCGCAATACCGCCAACGCCCATCCCAGCTGTGACTGTAAACAGTGCCGTATCAATACCGTCTAGACTATTAGCACCGCGCCGATATTTCTTGTATAGGGACGTCCGTTTATCTCTCTCGTCCTCCAAACATTTTCGCAGGCGGACAACCTCTTGAATGCGGTAGGACTGGTCGACAGGCCGATCAACTGACGCGTCTAGTGTGGGATACATAGACAGGCAGAACAGGTATATAAAGCTTTATGCAGAACTTTTTATCTGTTTAATTAGGTGCTCAATAACGCGATCACTTACCGGGGTCAGGCTAAAAAGTAGCCGTTTAAAGTAAAACGACAATCCACTGAATATAAATTCAAGGGATATTTTTTCAAACACCGTGTTTGCTTCCAAATCGCTAACATTCGTTGAGAGGTCTGCCTTCCCCTCCCCAATTTTTATAACCAAACCCGTCATTTCGGGGCGTTTCCACTTGATCGACACCCCAGGCAAAATCTCGATCGGGGCGCTGGGGAGCATACTGCCCGTCTCAATTTCTAGATATATCACGGACCCCTTTGGGGGTTTTCTTAAGATTTCTAGGTCTCTTGGAACCGTTGTTTGAGCCTGTAACTTCGCAACGTTAACTCCCTTCGGACCCAGGTAGTAAGAATTAACGTGCCCATTGAGGGTCGTCGGCTCTGCGCCGGACGGGCGATAGCCGACAAACATGCTGCCAGCGTTCATTAGCCATACCACTTTTGTAATACCACCCTCGGCCGGACTTTGCAAATCTATATAGCGCATGGCTAGGTCCAGCCTGAGCTCCCAATTGGGTTCAAAACCACTTGTATGACTTTCTATGACGGCCCGCCGATAAAGGCCTCCTTTGGCTAACTCCATCCCATAAATCACCCCCGCGCCCCCCGGATCATCGAATCCTCGAACATCTCCGAGGTTGGCGAAGCAATTCCTCGTGGCCCAGACCTTAGGTCTGTGCTCATTGCTTGAACCTTGCAAGAACTTGTCTACTGGCATAGTAGTAATACTGGCATATTCGATATTATAAACTAATATATTTGTTGAATTGACCAGAACTACTACAGTTTTTCAAGGAGGAGTGTTGCCTTTATATTAATGTTATCACTGACGGATGGGAGTACTACTGAAAACATTAGTTGTAGAGACGAGGGCTGTACTATCCAGAACACTCCCGAGGTGTTAAAATAGGTATAGTCTGTTATTGTATGTTGTAACACTAACGCAAGGGGAGGGTTTAAATGCAGCGAGATGTCAATCGACTTGCGGCTCCCAGTGCGCAGTCCTGCCAACTGAATCTTATAGACCCCAGGCGCTCTTATGCCAAGGATTACCCTTCTGTCACCTTCGTTACGCGGATCCTGTGTAAGCTGAGGGTCCCCAATCGGGGTGATCGATAAGGTCCTAGTTAACTTCCATTGCAAGGAAATCTCAAATATATCGAAACGTTGCCCCAAGGCATCTTCTATAGCGTTCTCAACATATGCCATAGTAGCCGCGTCTTGGGGTGCTTCAGGGTCGGCGAGCTCGGATATTTTGTGATGACCCCACTTAATGTCGTGGGTTGGTGCTTTTGATCCATCCAGCTGTAGAACTCTAGCGTCTAATAAATCCGTTGTGGATATAACGAGGGTGTCAACGTATTTTTTGGTTGCTGCGTTTTGATCGGCATCTCGAGTATCCACATACTCTTTAGTAGCCGCATCGCTAGAATCTAAAGGGTTACCTACGTCTTTCAACGGAAAGCCCCCCAATGATAGCTCACCTAGCATTGTATCGCCCGCCCTGTGTACGAAGGCGTCAACGTATTTTTCGGTTGCTGCGTTTTGATCAGCATCACGAGTATCCACATACTCTTTAGTAGCCGCATCGCTAGCCTCTAAAGGGTTCCCTACGGCTTTCAGCTGGAAGCCCCCCAATGATAGGTCACCAAGCATAGTATCGCCAGCCCTATGTACGAGGCCGACTGGGCTGCCCCACGAGGCCGCCGCCGCTCCACAGCCGGTGCTATGTCCCATATAAAACTTATCCACAGGCATCACACTCTCTGTTTAGCTATGTGTAAGATCACATTTTTAAAAGCATTTCCAGCTGCGAGTTCACACAACACTCGAAGACATAGGTGGCCGCAGATAACCTCTTCGGGTCTCTGCAGTTGGAACGTCTGTGTCTGTATAGGAAGACCCTCGCTGCGCGAAGCTTTTACCCGTCCGGAGGCGCTGCGCGAAGCTTTTACCCGTCAGGAGGACAGATATTCCACGAGTTCCTTGGGGGGATCCAACCCAAAACTATCGAAATAACAAATCGTACGGCCATCTTTGTAATACGCCACCCAGTGGGTGCCCCCACCACTGCTGGAGTCGAGATTAACTATGCCGCATTCTTTCTGAGAAATCTTGTTAGGCAGGGTGTTTCGCGAAAACACGCCACGAAAGTGGGGGATGGTACGGCCGGCCTTTTCAATATCAAAATTGCTCAGGGGTTCTACTTTTTTTGGGGCGCCAAGTAGAGCCCTGACCCCTTGCATTTGGGGCACATGCCGCGCCCCGTGCTCGCCGATGGGGCCAAAAACAACCCCGAACCTGCAGCAAGCTGTTTCTCAACCTCACGATTGTGGCGTTCGGCCTCAGCCTGGGCTCGAGCACTCGCTTTTTTATCGTCGACTGCTTTCGCGATAGCCGCACTACCTCCTGCTAGCGACCCCGCTGCAGCGAGCCCCCCTAATATTAAGGGCAAAAACGGGAGAAACCCACCCGTTTTTTGAGCCGCTAGCTGTGTTTTGGAAATAACGAGCTCGGCCCCAGCACTGGCGGCGCGTTTCTTCTCAAGGTGAGCTATTTGGCGCTTAGTGAGCCCCAGGGTATCGTCGCCATGAAGCTGCTCAACCGTCAGCCGAATAGTAACGCCTACCCCATCATGGGCGGCTTTTGCCAATGATTCTTTCTGCCCCTGCGTAAGTGTTAACCCAAAAGGAGTATACTTCATTTTCCTATACTGTATATTGATGGAGATTTTTGTTTAATACAATTTGCTAAATTTCGTGCCGTCAGACTCTAGCGTCAGCAGCCGGTCGCTTATGAGCACTGCGTAGGCCATGGTTCCTGCTGGCACGTTGTTTCCAAAAGTCGCCCTGACCTGTACGGTTTGGACGGCCGTTTTCAACCGCTCCGACTGTCTGCGGACATCGATGACGTGGATTGGGTATAATTCTACAAATTCGAGCGGAGTCACCTGGTTTGAGGACACGCTTCCCTCAATACCATAGTATTCTGCCTTAAAGTCACATAACCTCTTGTAAGCCCTGGAAATCTTTCGCTGTACAAAGTCCATTTTTTCCTCGGAGTCAGGATACTGATCGGTATTTAACCTCACATGAATGTCAGTTAAATTTACATGGTCAAAGCAAGCCGGATTGCTGGTCTGGCTATCGCGGTTGGTTTGGAAAGCCACCAAAAGCCATCGTGGTTTTTCAGTGCCCGACGTAATGGAGAGAGTCCAGCTAAACGAACTGGCTTCCGGCACGGCAAAGCTTTCACATTGAAGAGCTCGAAAAGATATCGGCACCTTTATTTTAGCGCCTATCTGCTTTACTAATTCTGTCTTGGCAGCCAAAGAAGGCATGACGTGCGGTATTACCCAGGCAAGCTTAGTTAGCGTGACTTTCCCTCTAGGCGCCGCAGCATCGCGAAATATGCCTTTGGTATCTGATTCACGAGATAATATCAACGAATGTTTACAACCATAAACCACCTTGCGGTAGTCCTCGCAAAAACCGAACAGGTGGCTTAACGGGACGCAGAACGAAAACGTCCCGCTTGGATTCGGCTTGACCACTACTAGCTGCCGTCGGGCCTCCCACCCAGTATTAGCTGATTCAGCCGCCGCTGAGGTATCTTTTTGCCAGCACATGTTAAGACCCTCGGCCTTTGAAAAATCATCTCCATATGTCAATAGGCCCTTAATTGTTGTGGCTTGGCCAGGGTTGAGAACATTCTCAATATCTTGATCATTGAGCCGGTACCTTAGCCGCGAGAACATGTACATAACAGCGTTATTCACGAGTGACACAAGCGTTGTAGGTGTGTAGTCGACTTCTGTGCCGGATGCTAGCCTCCCTTCAACATTGAGAAAACTTTTAGACGGGTGTGTGTAAACGTCTTGGAAGTTTACTTCGATTGCTATATCCTGATTGTTGTTTATTGTGGCGGGGTTTTGTGGGTGATACTCCTTGTAGACGTACGACTCGATGCTCTCGTCAACAAGCGTCTGCTCTACAAGAGTCAACATTTCATCGGTAATTTCTTGTGTATCCGCCATAGAAAATTTACTTCAGATATAGAAACAATTCTATTTTCTAATAAAGAATTTTCCTAAAACCCGAGCCTGCTATCCGACTGTTGATATTTTGACGTGCCGCTTCAGTCGTGGGGGCCGCAAGCCCATGCAGAATCTCTAAGGTTTTTTCAGAGATAACTCTCTCCGGCCCTGTAGCGGCTCGCGTGGACGAGCGTGCTTTGCTGCGGACTATGTCAGCGATTTGCTTAATTGAGGCTGCGGTTGTAGCGCCGGCCTTAGCAACTTTACCGGCCACGTCCGCTACATTTGCTATAGCGCCTTTGTTTGCCACAACGAATTTACCGAAACCCCAATAGCTCGCACCACGGGTTGTATCCAGTCCGACAGGCCTTTTCCGATTACATAGCGCTGTCTTTTCATCCGCCGGTTTCCCTCTGCCACGTTCCGCGAAATTATCAACATGGTAGCTTAGAAGATTTTCTATAATGTCAGTCAAAATGTTTAATGTAAGAATTTTACTTCAAATCTGCCGAAGATGTAATCTAGCTGTAATTCGTTCCCCTCGGAGATTCAATTGAGAGCCATTCTGATCCGTTAGCCACAAGCGTATTCTTTGAATACTGCCACGCTGGCTTACCGGCAAATAAACCAAATTGTGTGGAGTCTCAATGATCTTAAATCCAGGTTGTACGCCTGGGTAGAAGCTGTACAGAACGGGGTGGTTGGTGCCATTTAGGTAGGAACCACTGACTAGATCGCAGTTTACAAGTATGCTACTAAGTGTTGAAATGTCTACTGGTTTGTCCCCTGTGTGGAATCCAGTAGTGGATAGCACCCTCGGCTCGAATCCGAGAGTCGACGCAATGGTAGATTTGCTCATGTCAACTCTGTAGCTAGGGTTCGTAATCTCGATGTTGGCACGTAATGTCGCCCTGTTTGCTCCTACAACTATGTAATGTGCCTGCGTCTCAGAATTCCAATCACCGCTGCCCTTCAGCTGGCATTGAATCTCATCGTTGATTTGAGCGAGTTCGTAGCTTCCTTCTGGTAATGAAATTGTCTTCCAGGTAACCCCTGCGTCTGGGCTGTAGACGAAAGTATTATTACTTTCTGTAATGTTGGGGACAGCGTTATATGTCTCCAAATTGACTAGAGCTAATTCGTACTTATTGTTGGGTTCGAGGTAAAAGGGCGGAGAGAAGGTGGTTGTCCAGTCGGTGCTGTTTGACGAAAATACGAAAGAGTTACCCTCTTTAGGGCGAAGATGGCTTTCAATCTTCTGTAACTGAAACTCCATTTGGGGTATGCACTTATAGGAGGCTTCTGTTCAATTCGAGAATCAAAGCCTTAGGAGCCGCGCCACTGCGAAGGAGCTCGTCTAAAATAGCCGAAATTTCATTATCAAGGCCCGTATTACCTGCACGCTTCGAGGCAGCTAATAGCTGTAGCCTTTCAACTAGCGCTTCTGGATCCTTATAATATTGCAAAGCCCCACCTTCGCTGCGCGAGGCTTTTACCCGTCCGGAGGACCTTATCAGCTGGTGTTTTTTGCTCTTTCGCCCATGGAGAGGCAAGCCCGCAAGTTCAGCCAGCCGCTGGAAAGTTTTGACAGCCTCGGGGGTATATTGCATCGTTTTTAAAAAGCGCTTTGTAAGGAGATTGTAAAGCGACTCATCTGCCGGAGCTTCGAGCACTAGATTGTCTCCATTGTCGAACGCCCGCAGTTTCCCCGCCTGCAAAGCTTGCGGGTCGATTGTGAGGGATCCAAACCGGTTTCCCTTCAGTTTCAACCCACTACCTGTAGCGGTAGCTGTAGCGGTAGCTGTAGCAGTAGCCCCACTAGATCGGACGAGCCTGTAACCCTGTGTTAGTAGGCGAAGACGTTCACTATATTGTTTTAGAGCGTCCTTTTCCATCGTTAATTGCTGCTTTCTTTCTTCTGTGGTGACTTTACGCTTTTTTTCCGCCCCCAGTACATGGCGGTTGATGTAATTTACACGATTGATGGTGTTGGTAATTTCTTGTGTGTCGCTGAGGTCGAGCTCGCTGGGGGGCTTAAATCCGTGGCGCCTTATCACTTCAATATCCAACCCTTGGTCGGGACTAATATATAGCGTGGGGGCATCTTCTACCGGCAGAGGCATGTCTTGACGTGCCGTCGGTGCCGCTCCGTGGAGTGCGTAGGCTTGTCTTGACGTGCCGTCGGTGTCCTCCGGACGGGTAAAAGCCTCGCGCAGCGAAGGTGCTGGCAAGCGCTCTATTGCGGCTGTGACTTTTCCTATCTCCGCTGCTTTGTGTGAGGTGATTGGTTTGAAAAGTTTGGCTGCCTCTTCCTGCAGAGACGACTCCCCTAGTGTTTCTGTTTGAAGGCGTTGCCGCGCCTGGTCTCTGAGCGCTAGGTAGTTCCGGACGAGGGCTGTACGATCGCGCATGTCGGTTACTTTACGCCACATCCTTACTTCAAATAGATGTCATCCCTACTTTAAATAGATTTCATCCCTACTTTAAATAGATGACTTCGGTATGTAGAATCGATCAAATCCACATCGATACCGACCATCATAGGCCCGGCTGGTCAGATCGATACAACAGAACCCGTACGGCTCGCGCGTGCACGCACTAAAGAAGTTTCGAAATTCTTCGAAAGGCATGTCACCACACACATAGGTGTCATGTATGGCGCGCAAGTTTTTCGTGTCTTGATTAAATATGATAAGCATGTTACAATTATCTCGAATCGTTTGTTTGGGAATCCTGAAATAATTCTGCGTTAGATAGAATGAGTCCGCACCACCGTGACGGCCTTGGCTGAAGTATTTCTCGATGGGGGTTTGTTTTTCCAACATAACGTCATCAAATACCATAATGCTACGTTCGTTTTTGTTCAGACTCTCTACTGGAACGATATCATCTGATATGCTGTGAAACGAGGCTACCTCTTTCCAGTGACCGATTTAATGGCATCCGCCCAGTCCTGCAGCCACTGGTATTTCTCTTGTCTAAGGGATTTTGAGTATATATGCAGTCTATTGTATTTAAGGAAATCCTTTCTTAGGAGGAGATTGAGCATCAGGTTTGTTTTACCACATCCGGACGGGCCGCAAATTACACAACGGATGCTACTAGGAAGCAGCCAATGGTGTTTGTGCTCGTGTGGATTCGATTCATCAAGATCTAAATTTAAGATTTCCATACTTCTATATTTAGGGAGAGATGTATTGCCTCCGCTGTAAACAACACACTTCCACTTCAAATGAGGAGACTATAACTCTAAAGAACAACCGACCAGCCAAGAGAGGTGTTTGCACGGTGTGCGGTGCTAGAAAGAGCCAAATTCTTTCTGCGTCCTCCTCGCGCAGCGAAGGTGCTGGTCTTCTTAACAGTGCCATGAATGCCCTACCTCTGCCCGAGATGCATATGCGTCTCCCCAAAGGGGTCCCATCTGAAGATGTCCCGGGTGGAACTTTTCAAAACACTGGAAAATACTCATATTGCGGGCCGTTTACCAAGATTGCCAAACGCCTCTCTCAGGGCTATAGGGGTGTGAATAGTCTTGATCGTGCCTGTCTAAACCACGACGTTGCCTACGCAGCCCATAAAGATACCCCCGGACGGAATCATGCGGATGATGTACTGGCAGCTACCGCATCGCAGATTGCACTATCAGATGCTCCAGACTGGGAAAAGCGTGATGCTAAGACGGTTTCTGCGATTATGGCTGCGAAATCACGCTTCGGGGTGGGCCTTAAAAAAAAAAGTCGCGAAGAAAATATTCCTAAACTGAAGAAGTTTTCTATGGCAGAGAAGTCGCTGCGCGAGGCTTTTACCCGTCCGGAGGACTCCGACGGCACGTCAGCAATCATGGAGAAATTCTACTACAGTCCTCAAGGCTATTGGCGTGGGCTGGCGGCCATCCCGAAGCTTGCTGCGGCAGCCCGAGTTAGCAAAAAGGATGCTCGGGACTGGCTCTCGAAACAAGGCATATGGCAGCTCTATTTGCCTGCTCCTCGACGAATACCACGGCCACATTTTAACGTGACTGCGCCAAACGAAGTTCATCAAGCGGATTTATTATATCTGCCGCATGATCGTGTGAAACGACGCACGTACAAATACGCCTTGACCCTCGTCGATATAGCCTCCCGGTACAAAGAGGCAGAGCCCTTGGCTACAAAAGATTCACAAGAGGTTGCAGACGCCCTTGAGAGGATTTATAAACGGAGCCCTATGGATTTTCCAAAGCTTCTTCAGGTCGACCCGGGAAGAGAATTCATGGGCTCGGTATCATCACTTATGGCAAAACATGGGACTGAAATACGGCGTGGGCGTGTGGACCTCCATAGAGACCAAGGTATAGTAGAACGTTTTAACCGGACTCTGGCCGAGCGGCTTTTTGGTCACCAGTATGCTCAGGAGCTATTGCTTGCTGCCCGTGGGTCTTCTGAGCGGTCTGCAGAATGGGTGGCTCGACTCCCTGCGGTTGTTGCGGCTTTAAACAATGAGCCGACTCGGCTGACAGGTAAGAAGCCTGTGGATGCCATTAAACTTCAGAGAGTGACTGCGCAACCCTCATCTGTCGTTCCAGGACGCCCTGTAGGGCTCGAGGAGCCGCTGATCCCGTCTGATGCAATGGTTCGGTATCTCTATCAGCCTGGCGAGCTCGAGGGTGGTCGAAAACGTGCTACTGACCCCGTGTGGTCTGTGACCCTGCATTCGATCCGAAATGTATTGCGGCAGAATGGCCAGCCTGCGGTGTACTATTTGGAAGATGGTCCACAGCGTGGGTTTGTGCGTGAAGAGTTGATGCTTGTTCCTGAGGGGACAGAGCTTCCTCCAGGTAAGATTCTTGCAATCAATTGAACACAAGGAGACTCATGTAATCTTTGCCGGAACGGCGTCATCAGAAATAATGTTCCTAATAGATGCCCAAGAAATGCATCGTCGACACCCAGGCACATTTTGGGCCCCACCCGATGAAGAGCTTCAGCGATTGAAATCAGGGGACATCGTAAAAGTTTGTAATGGGGAGGAGCGATTTTGGGTGGAGATTCAAACTGTAGAGTACCCACAGGACTGGAATGCTTCTGATATTAGATTTACTGGTGTGCTTGATAATAACTTAGTAAGTTCTAGTGCTCGTCTCGGGGACGTTATAGAATTTCGAGGCATGCATGTATATGATATATACCCTTCGCTGCGCGAGGCTGTTACCCGTCCGGAGGCGCTGCGCGAGGCTGTTACCCGTCCGGAGGACGAATACTCTCAATCATTTGAACCCATGGCGCGTCATGGTAATCCATCTATGCCTTTAGTCCTAGTAGAAGCTCAGCATCAACAGTGCCCCGGTTCACCACCTCCGACTAACGAGGCCCTTATGGGCTTGTCGCAGGGGGACGTCGTTAAAATTGGTACCTCAAACATGCGCTTTTGGGTGGTCATTCAGAGTATAGTTCTCGCCTCTAGTCCCCAAGATTATACTTTTACGGGTATACGTGAAAAGGATCTCGAGAGAGACGGCGTGGGGGATGTTATAGTGTTCCAAGGTAAGCACATATACGCTACTGACTAGGCAGCGGTGTACTCAATGGGTTCCGTGTGGATCCCATCAGGCAAGACCCGTCGCTTGTCGTAGTATGCACTGAGCCCGAGCTTTTCTTGGTGGTAGGTGGTCATCTGCCCGTTATGCATACGAAAGCCGCGGTTCACAGCACGGTCTTTGAAACCGTAGAGAGCCAACTTGTACCGTTCCCATGTCAGGTTATTAAGCCTCGCCGACATCCCCTTACACGAGTGTTTGCTCTTTTGCTTACCATCGACGAAATAACATTTCGAGCACAGAGCAATAGCTCGATGCCCTGAGAATTCGAGCTTGAACAGGCCCGGAGTTCGTCCGCTCCAGGTATCCCAAGAAAGCCAGTCTTTTTTGCACTTAGCAAACTCTTCTTTGAGCTCTGGCCGAACTGCAGCCTCTAGTGTGGTGGTGCTCAGAGCGAAGTATAGTGAATCGGTGTCCATTTGAATGAGCTCAAAGTCTTGACGGTCGACGAACCGATCCAGGAAGTCGTAATAGAATTCAAGTATGCGAAGTTTTGCCAACTGATACACCGCGATTCCGACTTGGAATGGTCTGTATATACATACCCGAGGCTTGCGGCTTTTTATTTCGTAGGCATCACCTATTTCGGTGAGATCATCGAACCAGGCTGAACGTAGTGCACGGTCCACAGTTTCCTCGTCCTTTGTGTAGCTGACGTTGGTGTGCCGCTCCAGTGCCTCAATCAGTTTGCCGTAGCTTGAGTTTCCTATCAGTTTGTGTATTTCGGCTAGGAGTGCCTTCTCTTTGTCGACATCACCCAGTCGGCGTGCCTCAGTGACTTCCTTGACGAACCAAGCCAAGCATTTTTCTGGCTTATAGTGAATTATTGTATAAACGGCTTGGAGCTCTAGTCCATGCTGCAAGTACCACTTTAGCAGCGGTGTGTATACCAGAATGTCATCGGCCTCAAGGACACCCAGCAGTTTCTTTGTGGAAGAACGTTTTCGATCTGTCTGCTTCAAATAATCCTTCATTTCTTGAGGCACGGCAGCTTCTGGAACTTCACGGTTTATAAATATCGGAGGCATTTCCTCGAATTTCTTCCATAGTGTTCGCGGTACGGCAAGCTTGCACCTGACGAACCCAAACAATCGACCGCTTAAGACTAGATCACGTACCCTGGGCGCATCAACCTCAGGCTCTTTAAGCTCGATTACCTTCTCTTTACCAGCTGGCATGTCCTGAAGCATTGTATAAAGATATAGGGCGTTTGCGTCATATCCAACTGCCCGCTTACAGCGTTTTGCTTTAGGATTTTGATGCGAGCGGATTCGTGTGACCCCCGCTTCGTGATAACGGGTGAAGACTATCGAGGGACCTCCAGTTACTGCAGCTTTCAAATACGTGTATGCCTTTTTACCTGGAGCATACAAGGACCCTTCTGGTGTACCCCTTAATAGATACTGTAGGGACACCCCTGGCAGTGAAACAGCGTCTTTAAATATATCGATGCCT
This sequence comes from Megaustenia siamemsis, assembly GCA_032433765.1. NCBI lineage: Eukaryota > Metazoa > Mollusca > Gastropoda > Stylommatophora > Ariophantidae > Megaustenia > Megaustenia siamemsis. The sequence continues at coordinate 57,381,654 of JAVIAB010000088.1, read as the reverse complement.
TTTTCGCCGTAGTAGGTTCTCATCTTCTCAGCCGCTTCAATGCCAGGACCTACGTCGAGGTCGTTGTAGTAACGTAGCCAATCTGCGAAAGTTGTCATTCCTTTCTCTCTGAAGATACATTGACAGTCACCCCATTCTGTCTTAGACAGGGGGTACGCATTTTTCAACCGAGAGAACCATGCAGGGTAGTCTGGAAGGCCTGGATACGCAAGTTTATCCGGACTGTCAAACCATTCGTATGGGAACCACGACTTTGTCTGCTGACACCCGTAGGCTTTGATCCATTTGTCGTAGGAGGCACCAGGGCCTAAATAGTTGATGATATCCAAGAATTTGAACTCGGGTGTTGCTAGGAACATTATTTTTGTGCCTTTACTGGCTACAAAGACTTTTTTACAGGTGTCGGCGAGCTCTTCTACAAAGTATTGCTTGATGAGGTTCAGATCGTATTTGCCCGAGTTGAAACCTAATACCGGGACCTGCGAGCACCAATCTCGTATCTTATTTTGTTGCTTCTGACACAGTAAAGTGATGTCGTCTGGTAGAAACTGGGTCTCGACCTCAGCCCTTAAGATTGCAGCTCGTCGCTGGAGTTCTAGCCTGAATTTGTTTGTCAAAGCTTTTGGGTCGGCGTCACAAATATGTGTTGGTTGACGGTCTAGAGTATCCCCTATCGACACTGAGATCGGTGTGTGTTCGTTTTCGTATGCGAGGTCGAGGGTGGCTTTATTTCTCTTCGTTTTGTCGAGTAAAGCTTCGAAGTCATAAAAGATAAAATGAGGATATGTAACAGTTCTTTCTGCAGGCATTGAGATATTTAAACGCGGAGGCTTTCGACATTCCCACACGACCACCAAGTTGTACCCAGCGTTTACGATTTTTCGTTCTTGCTGACGGGTCTTCTTGAGTATATCTCGAACATAGACGGCCTCCTCCTTTATTCCCTGTCGTGTCTTTTTGATTATTTTTCTAGTTTCGTCCTGCTTACAGTGGTCAGGGCATCCGTGGAAATAACAACCGTGGAATTGAAACACTGTCCTCGTGATTGGCTCATACCCGTCTACAGGAGCACCTGCGATCTCCCGCTCCCCACCGTGACCACAGTGAGCATGGTGAATGTGTAACCCTCGGGCTTGTGCTTCGTGCTCGATCCACTGTATCGAGGCGAGACTGGCACTTGACTTAGGATCGAAGGCTTTTTCATAGGCAGATTGGGGGCGTATCACTTTCTCACCCTTACAAATGACTTCGGTTTCCCCCTTTTGACAACGAGTGACGTGTCGCTGCAGGCTAGTTGTCTGCGTGCACCGCTGATTACAGTGTCCGCAAGCATAGGTGTTGGTTAGTTTCTTGATGTCCGTGATCAGCGAAGCATGTTCGTTGTAGATAGAAAGCGTTATTGGTTCGATGCCTATTTCAGAATAGTGTGCCGGTTGTCTTATAAGATTCATCTTCAAGAGCCTATCCTCCACCGGATCTTTAATGGGCTCGTAAACTCGTATGCCCAGACGAAAATGCTCCTCGGCCAATTTAAAGTCTGCGAACGTTAGCTTTGGTGTTTTAGTAAGGTCAACATTTGCCCCAAAGAAAGATCTGGCTAGTTCGTGCGCTTTCTCAGTACAACGGTCTGATCTGGATCCTCGATGAACAGCTAGGCACCGGAAGAAACAGAAATTATCGTTGTAGCCGTCCAGCGCAACGAGCCCTTTCTTGTTTCGCAGCCAGTCTGGTAATCGTCCGTTTCCTACCAGCAGTTCATTGGTCAGAATGGCTTTGATCTCAACTTGTACCCAACGAACAAAGATCCATTTTGTATTGGGCTTCTTTTCATTCGCCAAACGCTTTTCTTCCTGTTCCTCTAACCACTGACGAGCTGCGGCCTGTGTGGTCAATAGGTTACTGCCACGTCGACTGCCAAGTTCATTTGGGTGGAAAATTATGATTTTACCAGTCTCGATGTGACGGATCTGAATTGTGTAGCTATATCTGAGATAGAAAGCTGTCTGCAGTTCAGCTACCCTCTCCATCACACGATCGACAGGGGTGCTATCATTTTCAACGAACCTCGATAGACCTCGGAATAATTTCCAGGTGATGACCCGTCTACCTCGCGATTCCCCGTCTATCGGGATGAGCTCCCAAAGTATATTCTCACCCTCCCTTGCGATCTTGCGAGCCGGGGGCTCTCCGCTGCGATGAAGGGGCCCTAAGACCTGCCGGGCTTTCCTTTGCAAGCTCATTCTTGCGCTCAACTTTCTCAGAGCTGACAGTCGAAGTTTTGGATTTTTCTTGACAGCTTGCTCATATTTACGAACTCGCAATGTAGCAGTTATCTCAGCTTCGAGCCTGTTAATAACACGACGCTGTTTTTCCAGCCTCTGGGGATCATCATAGTTAGGGCTAAACATGGCAGGGTATCGTCTAGTTAAGTTTCCACTTTTTACTCCACGAGCTATGCGCTCACGTTGGACTTGTTGTCGGGCCTCTGTGATTAATTGTGTCAATTCAGGTTTCCGCATTTTTGAGTAGCCTTCTAACCCGTAACTCTTTGCTTCTATTCGCAACTGCTTAACAGTAGGCATGTTGTATGTCTATAGCCATTAGCCCTCAAGTCTCTAATAGGAAATTTCGATCCGCGCTAGGCGTGTAAACTCCTTGTGAAAGGCTCTCGTGCGTGCCTTGCTTTCTCTGGTGTGTGCGTTATGGTACCCACATCTTACACAGAGACTAAGCTTGTTTGAGACGCCCACGCCGCAGCCAATACAAGGTGTTGTCCCGCCACCTTTTCGCAATCTATCATTATGAATCCAGCAGTACGAACCCCTGCACGTCTTCCCACAGGTTGTAGTAGATCCCCACACTAGCCACGCACAATGATTTTTGCCTGGCGCCATATCATATATCTATATGGCTATCTATATGGCTATCTATATGGCTATCTATATGGCTATCTATATGGCTATCTATATATCTATCTATAGAGCTACACTCTCTAACTGTTTTTTCCTGAGTAGTTGATCCGGTATGAAAATGATACTACCCCCCCCCCCCTGAGCTCACCATCCCTGAAGCAAATTAAAACCCCCCAGCCCCCCTCGAGTTTGGGTAGCCCAAAAACTTAAGGGTTCCGGTAGGGTTTCTGGTCACCGTCCGATATCAAATCGATCTAAAAAAGGTAGATTTGAGGGACACCCTAAACTCGAGGGGGCTGGGGGTTTTAATTTGCTTCAGAGATGGTGAGCTCAGGGGGGTGGTATCATTTTCATACCGGATATACTACTACATATGGACACTAACGCTACACTGCACAAACGCCACACAACGCGTTGGATATCCATCAGAATTTTTTTAATTTTTTAAAAAAGAAATTTATACTAAGTGATTCAATGAGCATGATAAGAAAAGTGGAGGCGGGCTCTGTTCACGGGCAATGGGTAGAGTCATTGCAGAAGTCTGATATATACAGTCACCTTTGTCTACGTCACTGGACATGCAGGAGTATGTGCAATGAAAGAGCGGACAGGTTAGCTAATAGTGCTGTCGTCAAAAAAGGGGGGGGGGGGCAACCAATGATCAGGCGGACATCCTTAATGCTATCCGAGATGTGGAAAGTTCATAGGACTTCGACACCATGAGTCCATGTCACTCCTTCAGTTGAAAGAGATGGGAATAATGATGGGTACATTCAGAAACGAAAGGTTTAGTTGGCGCATAAGAGGACTTATAAGTGAACATAGAACTGGAATCGTCAGTAGCTGGACACTGCCGGACTTGCTGAAGAGGGGATCTGAGCACCTATGGACATGTTCGCAGTGTATTTATAACCCACAAATAACTCAATAACTCACTCCAAATGGCTTAGATGAGTCTCCACAACTGCCTCGCTCGTCTTGTCACCCAGTTTATGTTGCACAATTTCATCTCAGCTATGATATTAGACCGTTCAGTGTCTGCATTATTTGAACGATGTTACACTCTTTTTCTCTCGGCCGTGTGTGTGTTTGTCTGTCTGTCTGTGTGTGTTTGTGTTTTAACATTAAAGCACCATTTTAGCAAAACTCATAAATATTGCAAATAGATTATATGGCTCTAGTACAATATAATCAGTCTGGATACTTATAATTAGAGGGACGGGCCACATGTAGTCCTTAATGGTGTTCACCCAGAGGCGTGGATACGTCAAAGTCGCGATATTTGTGCCTTTCGGCCCGATACATCCATTTCCGGTATGGGTAGATTTCCTTATCAAATGTTGCTCGGGCAGCGGCCATTTATGGACAACTCTTTCCACTTTTAACTGCTAAGGATTCTTCAACGTGTGCGAGTGCACACGAGACCTATTTTTCGTCAAAATTTGAGAGGGGTAACCATCGGGGACTTCACAAACCAGAGACCTGGGGAGGGGTAGACATCGGACCTCACAAACCAGAGACCTGGTGAGGGGTAGACATCGGACCTCACAAACCAGATTCCGCCGCCCGCGGCGGGATTTGAACCTGGGGCTTTTCTGTTCGGAGGCCGACGCCTTACCTCTACAACACCCAGCCCCCTGAGGTGGTGGTTCCAATTTGTGAGATAACACGCAAGCACGTAGATGTTCCAGCTATAAATAATGTGTTAGTTGTGATATTCTAGTAGATCAATGCTTGGTTGAGGAGGGAGTGGTCGTGCGGCGAAATCCACTGTTTCGCTGGCTGAAAAAGCGAGCGTACGGTGTTCGAAACCCGCGGTAGACAGAAAGGATTTTTTTTCTATCGGGGGTGAAATAAAAATTCTGAGTTTCACACGTCGTGGTGACTGTTTTGACCAAGCGGCCTTTATTTCTCTGGTCCTGTTGAGACACCCCCCTCCCCCACCATACATCTTATTCTTCTTCTTCTTCTTCTTCTTCTTCTTCTATCCTTCCACTGCTGCCGTTGGCGTCGAGGGGAGAAACAATCTGCGATTCTTTGCTCTTCTGTTGGCCTCTTCTGATGTTATTCCTTCTAGTGACTCTAGTATTCCCTTTATCCATCTCTTTCTCGGTCTTCCTCTTAATCTGGCGTTTTCGTAGCGTTTGTTTATGGCTCTTTGATTCATTGTTAGTTCTTTTTGTCTTGTTATGTGGCCGAACCAATTTATATGTTGTTTCTTTATGTATTCGATGGCTGGTTCAATTTCGAGTTTCTTCCTCAGGTCAGTGTTTCTTACTCTGTCCCTTAAGCTGTTTCCTGTCATTCTTCTGACACATTTCATTTCGGTGGACGTTATCTTTCTTATTGTTCTAGAGTCCAGCGTCCAATTCTGGCACTGATAGCACAGAGTTGGTAGAAAAACTGATTTGTATATTGCCCTTTTTGCTTCCGTAGTTATTGCTTTATTTTTCAATAGCGTTGATACTTGGCCTATAACTTGGCATGCTTTGTTACACCTTATATCTATCTCGGTCTCTTGGTTATTGTCTTGTGTTAACGTGCTACATAGATGTTTAAAATTGGCTACTTGCTTCATACACCATACATCATCAGGTGTATATGATCGATGTGTCGTAGGATTGTTTTTTTTTTAATTGCTTAGAAGATAATTAGAGCGATTGGCTGAATTGATAACACGTCGTGCTCCAAACCAGGAGAACGCGGGTTCCAATCCCTTAAGATACAAACGATTTTAAAAAAATTGATGTTAAATAAAAGCGTACTCAAAGCTCAGACAAAAACAATTTTCCAAAAATTGAGAAAGATATTGTACAATCCATTTTTTGATAATAGAAACAAGAAAAAGAGTTCTTAACGTTATGTAGAGCAAGTCTTAACATATGGATGTGAATCATGGACAACAGGACAACAGACAAAAAAATCGCTGGAGGCTGGTCATCTCCATAAAGTAAGGACATCTCCATAAAGTAAGGTCATCTCCATAAAGTAAGGTCATCTCCGAAGAGTACAGTCATCTGCCATAAAGTAAGGTCATCACCATAAAGTAAGGTCATCCCCATAAAGTAAGGTCATCTCCGTAAAGTACGGTCATCTCCATAAAGTAAGGTCATCTCTGAAGAGTACAGTCATCTGCCATAAAGTAAGGTCATCCCATAAAGTAAGGTCATCTCCATAAAGTAAGGTCATCTCCGAAGAGTACAGTCATCTCCCGCAAAGTACGGTCATCCCCATAAAGTAAGGCCATCTCCATAAAGTACAGTCATCTCCGTAAAGTATGGTCATCTCCATAAAGTAAGGTCATCTCCGAAGAGTACAGTCATCTGCCATAATGTAAGGTCATCCCCATAAAGTAAGGTCATCTCCGAAGAGCACAGCCATCTCCGTAAAGTATGATCATCTCCGTCAAGTATAATCATCTCCGTCAAGTATAATCATCTCCGTCAAGTATAATCATCTCCGTCAAGTATAATCATCTACGTCAAGTATAATCATCTCCGTCAAGTATAATCATCTCCGTCAAGTATAATCATCTACGTCAAGTATAATTATCTCCGTCAAGTATAATCATCTCCGTCAAGTATAATCATCTCCGTCAAGTATAATCACCTCCGTCAAGTATGATCATCTACGTCAAGTATGATCATCTCCGTCAAGTATAATCATCTCCGTCAAGTATGATCATCTACGTCAAGTATAATCATCTCCGTCAAGTATGATCATCTACGTCAAGTATGATCATCTCCGTCAAGTATAATCATCTCCGTCAAGTATAATCATCTCCGTCAAGTATAATAATCTCCGTCAAGTATAATCATCTACGTCAAGTATAATCATCTCCGTCAAGTATAATCATCTACGTCAAGTATAATCATCTCCGTCAAGTATAATCATCTACGTCAAGTATAATCATCTCCGACGACGCAATAGAAAAATGCAATTCTCCGTCCATAAACTGCGATTAGGAGGAAAACTAAAATAGTAACAACAAATAGCGGAGCTGACATTAAGGATATCAACCTGCACGGTCAATGTAGCCTTCATGTTCCATGATCATAACACACTTTCTACCAACAATAACGTTTCTCAACACACGGTTAGTATTTGTTATCAGATACCTATAAGATTGGGGAGCCGCGGTAACTCAGTGGTTAGTGAACTGGACTACAAACGACAAGAGACGGCTTCCGGGTTGACCCAGTCTTAAAACCATATTTTTTCAGTGAATGTAAAGCGGCACGAGCGTAATACCGACCACATTGCTCCAAAAAATTATGTGCCGAAGGTCTATAAAAATTATGGTCACTAACACATATTCCCTATATGCCAATTGGCGTGACCTGGCTCCTTACTTTATTTTTATTTTATTGTTACCTATGAGATCCCCATTTCAATAGTCAAAAACATTATACATTAACGTCTATATAAAATAATAAAACTATAGTGTACGTGTGTATATATAATGCAAATTTTCAACTCCAATGTTAAGTCAGTCTTATTATATGGCTGTGAAACATGGAGAACAACAAAAATGACAATCATGAAGATACAGACCATTATAAATGGATGTTTCATCATCATCATGTACCCTGCCAGTTGGCGTAGGCGATCATGTCCCTCCACAATCTTCTAACTACAGTGCATCGTATCAGTTCTGTTGTTGATTGTTTTCCATGCCATGACACCAAGCTATCCAGTATTTTCTCTCTTTGTCGTCCGCGATCTCTCTTTCCTTTTATTTTGCCAGTTGTAACCAAGTATTCCAACTTTCCTCTTCTCATGATGTGCCCGAAAAATGTTGATTGCTTCTTTGATGTTTTTTAAGAGCTCCCTTTTTGTGTTGGCCTCTTTGAGAACTTTCTCATATGAATGCAATGGATGTTTACGCAGAATAAAAGGATGGAAATTGCGGACAAAACATTAACATAGAATTATAGAATACCAGTTGATAAAGAGATACGGCGTAGACGATGGCGCTGGATAGGACACACACTGCGGAAGCCAACTGAGAGTATTACACACAACATGCCTTTTTTGGAAACCCCAGAGAAAAAGATAAAGAAAAAGACCAAGGTATTCTTGGAGAAGACAGATAGAAGCAGAGATGAATACGATGGGGAAGACATGGAATGATATTAAAAGAATGGCAAGAAACCGATCTACTTGGAAAGTGTTGTTGAAGACCTATGCTCCACAGGGAGCTGAAAGGTAGAAGAAGAAGTAGGTATATATAAACAATTGTGAAGCTCTCGTCGTACAATCACGCTTTTAAAGGCATTAGGACGCGCACCATCGCTGCCGATATAATATTGTTAATAACAAACGACATACATTTCTGGACAGTTCTTCATGAAAGAATCAATATGTTGTGACAGACAGACATGCTATGCAAGCAGTCAGCGCATGCGAATAAGGCAATAACGTAGCGATTAAAACAATAATATGTTAACAGGAGGCGTCTTCTTTATTATTTTTATTTTATCTTTTGTTGTTGTGTATGCAGAGGAGTCTAAACTTTTTAGCAGAGAATGATACTTGTTTGATGTTGACTAATGGCAAAATTGATTCGGAAAAAATGGAGGGAGGGGGGATGGTCACGATGAAGTAGACCGAGAAATGTCAGCGACCACAGCTGACTGTGTGCGCCGGGAATGGGGAATAAGAATGATGAAGACCCTACTCTACCCTCCAGTAGTGTTTATGGAAATAGACTAACCAGTCTGACCAACTAAGTAGGGATCGAAGTGGGAAGGTAGCCCAATACTCAAATATGCTGCGCTGAAGTCGGATATGCTGGGTAGAAAGGCGCAAACATCAAAACTCTGCTGCAAGCAAACATCAAAACTCTGCTGCAAGCAAACTACAAAACTCTGCTGCAAGCAAACTACAAAACTCTGCTGCAAGCAAACTACAAAACTCTGCTGCAAGCAAACTACAAAACTCTGCTGCAAGCAAACATCAAAACTCTGATGAAAGCAAATATCAAAACTCTGCTGCAAGCAAACATCAAAACTCTGGCTGCAAGCAAACTACAAAACTCTGCTGCAAGCAAACATCAAAACTCTGCTGCAAGCAAACTACAAAACTCTGCTGCAAGCAAACATCAAAACTCTGGCTGCAGGCAAACATCAAAACTCTGATGCAAGCAAACATCAAAACTCTGCTGCAAGCCAACTACAAAACTCTGCTGCAAGCAAACATCAAAACTCTGCTGCAGGCAAACATCAAAACTCTGATGCAAGTAAACATCAAAACTCTGCTGCAAGCAAACTACAAAACTCTGCTGCAAGCAAACATCAAAACTCTGCTGCAAGCAAACTACAAAACTCTGCTGCAAGCAAACATCAAAACTCTGCTGCAGGCAACATCAAAACTCTGCTGCAAGTAAACATCAAAACTCTGCTGCAAGTAAACATCAAAACTCTGCTGCAAGCAAACATCAAACCTCTGCTGCAAACAAACTACAAAACAATCGACGCATCCACGCTTACTTAACGACTTTCTATTGACGGAAGATGATAATGAGCAGTAGTCGGATGACCGACCAAGAAGAAGTAGAACAAGCAAAATATAAATAAGAATCATCCACCGAGGCTCCAACAAGCAAACAGATAAATACATGATATGTGAAAGTCGTGAAAATATTTGGATGACATATAAGACATATAATGGGTGGGATTAACGAAGTTACATGAGACTTGTTTGCCATAGCAAACACCATGTACCAATGAAATACATGTACCATAGCCGGGAGGGAAAAAAACCGGTTAGCTAGCATGTGATGATGGAAGCGATGACATCTGTTACAACCACTTTCGTTCCTGTTACAACCACTGCCGTACCTGTTACAACCACTTCCGCACCTGTTACAACCACTGCATACCGGTTACAACCACTGCCGTACCTGTTACAACTACTGTGTACCGGTTACAACCACTGCCGTACCTGTTACAACCACTTCCGCACCTGTTACAACCACTGTGTACCGGTTACAACCACTGCCGTACCTGTTACAACCACTGTGTACCGGTTACAACCACTGCCGTACCGGTTACAACCACTGCCGTACCGGTTACAACCACTTCCGCACCTGTTACAACTACTGTGTACCGGTTACAACCACTGCCGTACCTGTTACAACCACTGTGTACCGGTTACAACCACTGCCGTACCTGTTACAACCACTGCCGTACCTGTTACAACCACTTCCGTACCTGTTACAACCACTGCCGTACCTGTTACAACCACTGCCGTACCTGTTACAACCACTGCCGTACCTGTTACAACCACTGCCGTACCTGTTACAACTTCTGTGTACCTGTTACAACCACTGTGTACCTGTTACAACCACTGCCGTACCTGTTACAACCACTGCCGTACCTGTTACAACCACTGCCGTACCTGTTACAACCACTGCCGTACCTGTTACAACCACTGCCGTACCTGTTACAACCACTGCCGTACCTGTTACAACCACTAACAGTGAAAGGGAAAACAAAACCTCACTACAAAGATGAGATGTTTAATGAGAGGCACTGCGTGTGACGTGAAGAAACAGAATCAGATATAAAGAGAAAGCCAGTGCTTGTTCATAACAACAGATGGTCTGAATATGTGACACGACCACTACCAGACATCATCTACCAGAGAGTCCCAACATTCAAAAAGAAACGGACAGAGAGAAAAATGTAGACCTAGAAGACGATGGATTAATGAAATAGCAGACATCACGATGAGTACCATGCAAGAGACACACTATGTTATGTTAGGATCATCATCACTGCCCGGCTTGGGTGTTCCCAGGTGTTCCGATTTTCCCTTCGAACTATCGAGAATCTTCGAGGAGAACCGTGACCCACGTGAACGAACTCCGTAGCACGACCTGAGATCCATTGATGTGGGTAGATTTGTGGCTGACAGTTTTATCAGGACAACGTCCATATTTCGCCTACTCTGTTTTTTTTTATTTTTTAACTGCCAATGGTTCTTTTAACGTGCGCGAGTGCACACGGACCACATGTTTGTTTTTTTGCCGCTATCTGTGAGTTCTAGACATGGGATCTCACTACCCAGAGAGGACTAGACATGGGATCTCACTAACCAGAGAGGACTAGGCATGGGATCTCGCTACCCAGAGAGGACTAGACATGTGATCTCACTAACCAGAGAGGACTAGACATGTGATCTCACTAACCAGAGAGGACTAGACATGTGATCTCACTAACCAGAGAGGACTAGACATGTGATCTCACTAACCAGAGAGGACTAGACATGTGATCTCACTAACCAGAGAGGACTAGACATGTGATCTCACCAACCAGAGAGGACTAGACATGTGATCTCACTAACCAGAGAGGACTAGACATGGGATCTCACTACCCAGAGAGGACTAGACATGGGATCTCACTAACCAGAGAGGACTAGGCATGGGATCTCGCTACCCAGAGAGGACTAGACATGTGATCTCACTAACCAGAGAGGACTAGACATGGGATCTCACTACCCAGAGAGGACTAGGCATGGGATCTCGCTACCCAGAGAGGACTAGACATGTGATCTCACTAACCAGAGAGGACTAGACATGGGATCTCACTAACCAGAGAGGACTAGACATGTGATCTCACTAACCAGAGAGGACTAGACATGTGATCTCACTAACCAGAGAGGGCTAGACATGGGATCTCACTACCCAGAGAGGACTAGACATGTGATCTCACTAACCAGAGAGGACTAGACATGGGATCTCACTACCCAGAGAGGACTAGACATGTGATCTCACTAACCAGAGAGGACTAGGCATGGGATCTCGCTACCCAGAGAGGACTAGACATGTGATCTCACTAACCAGAGAGGACTAGACATGGGATCTCACTACCCAGAGAGGACTAGACATGGGATTTCGCTACCCAGAGAGGGCTAGACATGAGATCTAACTAACCAGAGACCAGGGGAGGATAAAGCCACAATAAACCATGAATTCAGTTTTCTTTATTTTGAACAATATTTCCACTATTGGAATTGAACCCAAAATATTCATGCCCAGAGTTCGACGTCTTACCTCCAGACCACCCAGCGCTTAGAGACACTCTACAGAGCATAGATCCAAATATTCAATGTTCCTTCCAGGCTGAAAAGTAATAGAAGCAGAGAAAAGAAAAGTAATTTTAACATGGGGACAAAACTTACAAGTCATGGAAAAGAGGCAATGAAAGCCCGAGTATTAAAAAGCGAAACACTTTTCTGGACACCCTGTAATCTTAAAACTGAGAAAAGGCTTAGCAGTCTAATAATAATAGATACAGTATAAAAGTTAATTCAAATTTGTGCGACACCTTGTAAGACTAGCCTGGAGACAAAGCCTAACTGCAGATACACAAAACAGGTGAAAACATGCAGAGCTGAAGTATTCCTGTTCCAACTGCGCTATTAAGGGATCAATGCCGTCAATAAAAGTCTTAACACGCCACGTTGGCGAGTTCGAAGTTCTGCTCACATGCTCTGCTGAAACGTCAATAAATGCTAGATCTGGATCAGAGATTCTCAAAGCGGTATATTTGTAACACCCCCTCCCATTGATCACCGTTTAACAATGTTATCTTAGTCTCATTATTTGAGAACAGCGTTGTACAATATTTTGTACACCACATCCCTATGCAGGCAAGTTTAAGATTTGTTCTGGTGTGACGGCCGACTATTCTTTTGCCTTAAACTTTTCACGATATGCTTTGGAGAAGTTCGACCCAATTAGCTGATAATTCGTAACGGGGAACACAAATAACAGGTAGAACGTAACAATTTAAAGATGATCAATAAACGTGAAAAGACGAAGGTTTTCGCATTGAACAGTTCCAGCCTCGGTGAACTGATAAAACAAAATATGACACAGTGACACTGCAACATGCGCATCTGAAACACCCAAATAGATTACACAGAATACACGATTGTTTCACTCACAAAACAATAAAGTCCACAAACAAACGGCCATCAGAAGTAGGACAAACTATGTGGGACTGGAGAAGATCTCTCACACAATCCATACACGTTTAGACGTTTACAGCAGAAATCTGATCGTTGGGAATTGGAGGGAGTGGGGCAGGAGGAAGGGAAGAAGGTCAGGATGACTGAGAATAGGTGGAGTAGGAGAAAGAAGTGGAGGGGAAAGATGAAGAAGTGGAGGCGAAAGATGAAGTAATGGGGGAAGATGAAGTAAAGGGGGAAGATGAAGTAAACGGGGAAGATGAAGTAATGGGGGAAGATGAAGTAATGGGGAAAGATGAAGTAAACGGGGAAGATGAAGTAAAGGGGGAAGATGAAGTAAAGGGGGAAGATGAAGTAAACGGGGAAGATGAAGTAAACGGGGAAGATGAAGTAAACGGGAAATATGAAGTAAACGGGGAAGATGAAGTAAAGGGGGAAGATGAAGTAAAGGGGGAAGATGAAGTAATGGGGGAAGATGAAGTAAAGGGGAAAGATGAAGTAATGGGGGAAGATGAAGTAAAGGGGAAAGATGAAGTAAAGGGGGAAGATGAATTAATGGGGGAAGATGAAGTAAAGGGGAAAGATGAAGTAAAGGGGAAAGATGAAGTAAAGGGGGAAGATGAAGTAAAGGGGGAAGATGAAGTAAACGGGGAAGATGAAGTAAACGGGGAAGATGAAGTAAAGGGGGAAGATGAAGTAAACGGGGAAGATGAAGTAAACGGGGAAGATGAAGTAAAGGGGGAAGATGAAGTAAAGGGGAAAGATGAAGTAAAGGGGAAGATGAATTAATGGGGGAAGATGAAGTAAAGGGGAAAGATGAAGTAAAGGGGAAAGATGAAGTAAAGGGGGAAGATGAAGTAAAGGGGGAAGATGAAGTAAACGGGGAAGATGAAGTAAACGGGGAAGATGAAGTAAAGGGGGAAGATGAAGTAAACGGGGAAGATGAAGTAAACGGGGAAGATGAAGTAAACGGGGAAGATGAAGCAAAGGGGGAAGATGAAGTAAAGGGGGAAGATGAAGTAAAGGGGGAAGATGAAGTAAAGGGGGAAGATGAAGTAAACGGGGAAGATGAAGCAAAGGGGGAAGATGAAGTAAAGGGGGAAGATGAAGTAAAGGGGGAAGATGAAGCAAAGGGGGAAGATGAAGTAAAAAGGGAAGATGAAGTAAACGGGGAAGATGAAGTAAACGGGGAAGATGAAGTAAAGGGGGAAGATGAAGTAAACGGGGAAGATGAAGAAGAAGTGGATGAGAAAGAGGGAGAAGTGGAGGGGAAAGATGAAGTAAAGGGGGAAGATGAAGAAGAAGTGGATGAGAAAGAGGGAGAAGTGGAGGGGAAAGATGAAGTAAAGGGGGAAGTTGAAGAAGAAGTGGAGGAGAAAGATGAAGTAAAGGGGAAAGATGAAGTAAACGGGGAAGATGAAGAAGAAGTGGATGAGAAAGAGGGAGAAGTGGAGGGGAAAGATGAAGTAAAGGGGGAAGATGAAGAAGAAGTGGAGGAGAAAGATGAAGAAGTGGAGGGGAAAGATGAAGAAGTTCAGGGGAAAGATGAAATAAAGGGGGAAGATGAAGAAGTGGAGGGGAAAAATGAAGAAGTTCAGGGGAATGATGAAGTAAAGGGGAAGATGAAGAAGTGGAGGGGAAAGATGAAGAAGTGGAGGGGAAAGATGAAATAAATGGGGAAGATGAAGAAGTGGAGGGGAAAGATGAAGAAGTTCAGGGGAAAGATGAAATAAATGGGGAAGATGAAAAAGTGGAGGGGAAAGATGAAGAAGTTCAGGGGAAAGATGAAATAAAGGGGGAAGATGAAGAAGTGGAGGGGAAAAATGAAGAAGTTCAGGGGAAATATGAAATAAAGGGGGAAGATGAAGAAGTGGAAGGGAAAAATGAAGAAGTGGAGGGGAAAGATGAAGTAAAGGGGGAAGATGAAGTAGTGAAGGACAAAGATGAAGAAGAAGTGGAAAAGGAAGAGGTAGAACAAAGGAGAAAGAAAAGGGAGTTGAGGAGGAAGAAAGGAAAGAGAAGTTAGAAGAAGAAAATAACAGTGAACAAAGACAGTTAATTCTGGCTTCAGAATCGTGAAATACAAATTAATTGTTAACTTAGGTCCACCTTCTTGTGGGGGCGATCAACACACTTAGCCTGACAGCTGACTTCATATGAGAGTCTGGAATCCTTACTCTGATTGAGTCCTGAACGCCGAGAGAGAGAGAGAGAGAGAGAGAGAGAGAGAGAGAGAGAGGTCCACCATAATAAAAGAGTATTTTTTTGTTGGGGGGGGGGGGGGATTTGAGGAGGGCGCGCTTCAGACCAGAGTGAGGAGTAAGACATTAGTAACCTTGACCTTGCATATAAAATGCATTACTGCTTGGTAATGAGTCTAAAAGGCACATGCCCATGGACTTCTAGTCCATTAATCAACAAACACAAACCATCAATTGGATCCCTAGTGGATCCTGAGTTCTGGACAAGAACTGACCCCGTGTCTAATAGTGAACAGAATGAATCGAGTGAAATATTTGGCTACAGCGCTGCGGCCCAACAATAGCCTTCGTCAGGGACAGAGGCAGTACAAAACAAAAGGAGACTAGAATCTAACTATAACACCCTTCTGATTGTTACCTACAATGTTTAATATTGTACTGACTATGTTGTAGATCAGAGCTTCTGTTACTTCGCTGTGAGCTGAGTTTCTTAACACCAAAGGAGGCTATTTTTGGACTCAACGTCCAAAGGTTTTAGTTCTGTGTCGTTCTTTATGACCGTTAAGAGAAAAATATATAGAAATAAATCAATTTGGTTCATAGGAGGGACCAAAGCTTTTGACAGAATACACCATAAACAACTAATAAAATACAATAACGATATACATCTAGATGATGCTGACATTGACTGATGTATAATTTATACTGGGAACAAACAGCTATAATAAAATACGACAATGAGAACTCTACGCCTATATACAAAAAGAGGAGTAAGACAGGGCTACATTTTATCACAATGTCTATTCAACTAATACATTGAGCATAGAGTTCTTCAAAGACATCATTGAGATGCCAGGACAATTCGTCGATGGACATATAATCAATAATGTAATATATGATCATGATAACATATTAATGGAAGAAAATGCATCAAACTACAACAACTAGTGAACAAAATAAACAAGACAAACCAATAGGATGGATTGGAAATAAATATGTAAAAGACTATAACTATGATTATTTTCAGATTTAAAAAACACAAACTACACGGGGATATATTGAAGAAGATGGAAAGAACCCAGGCAGAATAAAAACAAATATAGTTATCTTGGACATGATATTACAGATTATGGAAAATATAAGATAGAAGTAAGATAAATATCAGGAATGGCAAAAAAAAAAAAAAAAAAAAAAAAATTTTTAACAACATGAAAAATATACTCATATCATAGCAAATAACATCTGAGCTAAAACTACGAACTGCAAAATCCTATATTTACTCAAACTTCCCGTATGGCGCAGAAACATGGACATTAAATAAGAAAACATTGCAGAAAATTGAAGCGTTTGAAATGTGACTCTACAGAAAAATGGCGAGAATTAAGTGGCTGGAAAAGAAGACAAACCAGGAAGTTATGAAATAGGTGAAGATGAGAAACAAAATACTCAAACACAATTCGAAAAAGACAATGTGGTGATAGCATCCAATGAATGAATGGCGCTCCATGGTAGCCAACCATCGATGTGGAGACGGCACCCAATGAATGAATGGTGTCTCCCCTCCTTTAGCATCTCCATATCTTATACAAAATGAGGGTTTCTCCCTACTCTAGCATCTTCTCGTTCTTGTGATTCACACCACTGGTTCAGGCAGACAATTAAAATAAATGGAAAATGTTAATATCTAGGAAGTCTAGTCACAAAACGACAATTCAGAACCAGCAGAAACAGACTCAAGATGAAACAAAGCTTGCCAAATCATAGAAGAACTATCACCACTGCTCTCCGACAAGGACAGTAAACTAGAGGCAAAACGACTGATATGAAATGATAAGATCAGCAAAGAACAGCAGAAAAAAATCTAGGAATAATTCCCGCCGCAGAATACATAAAGAAATAACAGATAAAATAGTTAGATCACGGGATAAGACGGAAAGACCAAAACGAAAACACAACTAGCCTTTAATAAACGTGATGAGAACACCAGATTAAAATGTTGACCACGAATTGATAAAATATTAGACACACTAGGGAACACAACACCAGGAATAGAGGCAACATAAGAGTAAAAGAAGGCAAAATATATCTCCCCTCAACGCTGAAAGACACATGTGGAATACGGTGTTAGGGTTCCATATTTCTAAATGACCAATACCAAATTTTGTGTGAGATGGGGTCGGTATCACGCCAAGCCGTCCCACCTTTCCATAAAGAACCGGTCTCTATTTTTTAGGTTCGGTAAAATCTTTGACGCCGTCGATAGTCCTCAGTAGTTCAGTTCACTAATGTATGAGCTACCTCAGTAGTTCAGTTCACTAATGTATGAGCTACCTCAGTAGTTCAGTTCACTAATGTATGAGCTACCTCAGTAGTTCAGTTCACTAATGTATGAGCTACCTCAGTAGTTCAGTTCACTAATGTATGCGTTACCTCAGTAGTTCAGTTCACTAATGTATGAGCTACCTCAGTAGTTCAGTTCACTAATGTATGAGCTACCTCAGTAGTTCAGTTCACTAAAGTATGAGCTACCTCAGTAGTTCAGTTCACTAATGTATGAGCTACCTCAGTAGTTCAGTTCACTAAAGTATGAGCTACCTCAGTAGTTCAGTTCACTAATGTATGAGCTACCTCAGTAGTTCAGTTCACTAATGTATGAGCTACCTCAGTAGTTCAGTTCACTAAAGTATGAGCTACCTCAGTAGTTCAGTTCACTAATGTATGAGCTACCTCAGTAGTTCAGTTCACTAATGTATGAGCTACCTCAGTAGTTCAGTTCACTAATGTACGAGCAAGCTCAGCTTGAATGGTGATCGTGGTAGTAGTAGCAGTAGTGATTGTGGTGGTAGTAGTAGTGATATAGAAGTAGTGGTAGTAGTAGCAGTAGTGATTGTGGTGGCAGTAGTAGTGATATAGAAGTAGTGGTAGTAGTAGTAGTTGTGATGGTAGTAGTAGTGATATAGAAGTGGGGGTAGTAGTAGTGGTTCTGATGGTAGTAATAGTGATATAGAAGTAGTGGTAGCAGTAGTGGTTGTGATGGTAGTAATAGTGATATAGAAGTGGGGGTAGCAGTAGTGGTTCTGATGGTAGTAATAGTGATATAGAAGTAGTGGTAGCAGTAGTGGTTGTGATGGTAGTAATAGTGATATAGAAGTAGTAGTAGCAGTAGTGGTTGTGATGGTAGTAATAGTGATATAGAAGTAGTGGTAGCAGTAGTGGTTGTGATGGGAGTAATAGTGATATAGAAGTAGTAGTAGCAGTAGTGGTTGTGGTTGCAGTAGTAGTGATAAAGAAGTTGTGGTAGTAGTAGCAGTAGTTGTTGTGGTGGTAGTAGTAGTGGTTGTGATGGTAGTAGTAGTCATATAGAAGTGGTGGTAGTAGTAGTGGTTGTGGTAGTAGTAGTGATATAGAAGTAGTGGTAGTAGGAGTGGTTGTAGTAGTAGTGATATAGAAGTAGTGGTAGTAGTAGCAGTAGTGGTTGTAGTAGTAGTAATGATATAGAAGTAGTGATAGTACTAGCAGTAGTGATAGTACTAGCAGTAGTGATATAGAAATAGTGGTAGTAGTAACAGTTGTTGTTGTGGTGGTAGTAGAAATGATATAGAAGTAATGGTAGTAGTCGAAATGATATAGAATTAATGGTAGTAGTAGAAATGATATAAAAGTAATGGTAGTAGTAGAAATGATATAGAATTAATGGTAGTAGTAGAAATGATATAAAAGTAATGGTAGTAGTAGAAATGATATAAAAGTAATGTTAGTAGTAGAAATGATATAAAAGTAATGGTAGTAGTAGAAATGATATAAAAGTAATGGTAGTAGTAGAATGATATAGAAGTAATTGTTGTAGTAGAAATGATATAGAAGTAATGGTAGTAGTAGAAATGATATAGAAGTAATTGTAGTAGTAGAAATGATATAGAAGTAATGGTAGTATTAGAAATTATATAGAAGTAATGGTAGTAGTAACAGCGGAAGCAGTAGCAGTAGTAGTAGTGATGTTGTTAGCGGCAGTAGTAGTAGTTAAGGTAACGGTATCAGTAGTGATATAGAAGTGGTAGTACTAAAAGCAGCGGCGGTAGCAGCAGTAGTGGTGGTGGTTGTAGTAGCAGTAATAGTAGTGGTAGTTGTGGCAGTTGTAGTAGTAGTAGTAGTAGTAGTAGTAGTAGTAGTAGTGGCGGTAGCAGTATTAGTAGTGGTGGTGGTCATATTAGTAGTTGTAATAGTGGTAGTCTATTAAACATTAAGATCAAAGATAAAGAAATCAAACAAGTAGAGGAATTCAAGTATTTGGGCACAATGTTTACAGAAGATGGAAAACTCGACAGAGAAATTGACGTGAGAATACAAAAAGCAAATGCTGTCGCATACCAGCTTTCACCATTGTTAAGACATCCAAACATTTCTATGGCAGCTAAACAACAAATGGTAAATAGCATTTTCATACCAACTTTGTGCTATGAAAGTCAAACATGGAGCCATTCTAAATCACATTTAAGAAAGATCAATACATGTGAGATGCGATGCTTGAGAAAACTAACAAACAACACAAGAAGAGATAGAATAGCAAATGAAACCATAAGAAAAATGGTAGGAACAAAACCCTGCCAAGAATATATAGAACAACAACTTAAATGGTTTGGCCACCTGGTCAGAATGAATCCTCATCAATCACCATCAAGGGCGTTCTTCTCGAGAATGCATGGAAAAAGACCAAGAGGAAGACCCAGAAGAAGATGGATAGATGCAGTGATAGAGACATGTAACAACAAAGGAAAATCACTAATTCAGACAGTTCGAGCAGCTCAAAAACGACAAATGATAAAAGTACGACACCTTTTAGGTACTAGAGAGAAAGAAAAAAAGGAGAATAGTGGTAGTAGAAGCAGTAGTAGCGGTAGCTATTGTAGTAGTAGTGGTGATTGTTGTAATAATAGTAGTAGCAGTGGTAGTGGCGATGGTAGGGTGTGGTGGTTATAGTAGTGGTGGTAGCATTTGTAGTAGTAGTAGTGGTGATTGTTGTAGTAATAGTAGTAGCAGTGGTAGCGGCGATGGTAGGGTGTGGTGGACATAGTAGTGGTGGTAGCATTTGTAGCAGTAGTAGTAGTAGCATTTGTAGTAACTGTAATAGTAGTGAGGTTATAGAGGCTCCATATACAGGTTGTGGCAAAAGTTGTGCACCATAAGCGATTTAAGATGAACTGTTTTAAAACAGTACTGCGCTAGTTGTGATCGTTCGTTCTAACTTTTTTCTTTCATTTGCTGCAGATACTATAGCCATCATCATCATCAAGTACCGGGCCTGCTGGCGTAGGTGATCATGTCTCTCCACAACTTTTCATCTCCACAGTTATTTTTCATTTCTGTTCTTGACCGTCTGCCAAGCCATTCTCTTAAGCTGTCTGGTATCTTTTCTCTTTGCTTCCCTCTATCTCTTCGTCCCCCAATTTTCCCATTTGTTACAATATATTCCAACTGTTCTCTTCTCGTTACATGGCCAAAAAGTGATGATTGTTTCTTCCTAATATTGGAAATAGCTTTCTTTTTGCTTTGGTCTCTTTCAGAACGTTTTCATTACTCTTCTTAGCTGTCCATGGTATTCTCAGCATTCTTCTGTAGAACCACATTTCTACAGCCTCCAGTGATTTTCTTGTCTGTTGTCCTATTGTCCATGATTCACATCCATATGTTAAGACTGGCTCTACATAACATTTAAGAACTCTTTTTCTTGTTTTTATTGTCAAAAATGGATTGCATAGTATCTTCTTCATTTTTTGGAAAGCTGCTTTTGCCTGAGCCATTCTGCATCTCACCTCTGTTGTACACGGTACTATGGTGATATGAATCATAAATTAGCAAAGGATGAACAAGTTATCATAGTGTCTATGTATGTGGCACCAGGTGCTAAACATAAACCAGTCGTCCATGAATTTACAGGCAGAATCCATATCGATCGACGAGGTATAAACAACTTATTGATAAATAACTTATCATATTTTGAATATTATCATCATCATGTGCCATGCCGTTGGCGTAGGCGATCATGTCCCTCCACAATCTTCTTTCCACAGTGCATCGTATAAATTCTGTTGTTGATTGTTTTCCATGCCATGACACCAAGCTATCTAGTATCTTCTCTCCCTGACGTCCACGATCTATCGTTCCCTGTACTTTGCCAGTTGTAACTAAGTGTTCCGATGTTCATATTCTCATGATGTGCCCGAAAAATGTTGATTGTTTCTTTCTGATGTTTTTTTATGAGCTGCCTTTTTGTTTTGGCCTCTTTGAGTATGTCCTCATTGGCCTTTTAACAGCCCAGGGAACTTTCAACATTCTTATGAGAAAACCTATCTCTGTGGCCTCTAATTGTCTTTTCATTTGTTTGTCCAATGTCCATGATTCACTTCCATAGGTCAGAATTGCCTCCATATAGCACAAATGAACTCACCTCACTTCTATTGACATAGATTTATTTCATAAGACGTTTTTAATTTTCTGAAATGCTATTTTAGCCTGAGATATTCTTTTTGTTATTTCTGTGGTGCATCTTCCATATGCTGTTGTATAGAATATAAAACATGCTTATACATACTATCAACACAATCTATTACATAACATTGTGACAGGGAGTAAACAAAAAGTTGTGACCCTCAACATAAACAAGACAGAAACTATGATAATATAACAGAAAACAAACAGACAAGAATGTATATGAAAACTAACTGAAAACATCCTGAAACAAGTGCACAGATTCAAATACCTGGAGTAAATATTAACAACAGATAGCAGATGTACAGCAAAAAATAGAAGCAGAATAGGACAACAAGCAAAGACAGAATTCCTTCGAATGATAAACATCCTATGTAACAAATCATTGCAAATTAATGTTATAAAACGTGTTCTAAACTCATGGTGATGGTTATTCGAAGGCTCCGGTATCACTGCAAACGAGTGGAAATCCATAATTGATCAACCGCCCGTGTCAGTGGAACCATCCGAATTAACATGCATCGAATATCCAAACTAAAATAGACAGTTGCAGTCCTCATCGTAGCAGATACAGAACACGTCAAAAGACATACGCGTTTCCGCATCGAATTGAACGCATCTGAACTGTCATTCGTCATAAGATATCATCATTTATCTTAAGTAATCTGAATACAGAGACACCATCATGATGAATAGCACAGCTCACGGTGTGCACAGAGCACTATGCAGTAGCTCCGGCAGAAAGCCAGACGTGGAATATGAGGAAGCAACAACAAGGAACATTTTTCAGACAGTGACTCAATGGTTCCCTGTCGCCTAATCGCCATATTGACAGGAAATGTCCTAAAGTGTTACATCGAAACTATTCTACTATATGGAAGCAAGTTATGGACGATCAGACAACACACAGAACATTAGATAGAGCAGATGTGATGTGGTTTATCAGCAGAATGCAACGAAATCCATGGATATCAAACATTAATAACGAAGAATGTTTAAAACGAGCTGGAGAAACACACACAAATATAATTAAATTATAAGGAAGAGACAATCTACATTTATTGGACATGTCATGGAAAAAGATGGCATTGAGAATGCTTTAACAGCAGGCAGAATAAATGAAGAGAAGAGGAAAACCAAGAGAAAAATAGTGAATTGCTTCTTCAACTGATCACCGACTGAAATTATGACATGCATGAATAATCGAGTGATGTGGACAGAGATGATCGTATATGTCATCCGGCATATCACCTGATAATGATGACACATACAATCAGGGCCCCGGATAACATGCACCGCTATGAGGCGCGACTTCTGCCTCTCACTGTACGTCAGCAACAATTCTGGATGAGCTATCACTCTGAAGTTGTATTAGCCCCGAAACAGCGACCCACTTGTCAACACAGCATCCTGCTCGGCATGGCTGCAACATTTCCAGATGCGCGTTGTTTAATTTCTAAATCCGCTCTCACCTGCTAATCAATATTTGTTATCCACCTCAATCGCCAAAATCACGAATGAAAATAAACCTCAACCGCCGAAGTCAGGAGGTATCAGTCCACGTGACGCCGAGATAGGAAGCGCCCATACAGTCCATACAACACATGGAGGTTATTCCCTCCACTGTTCAGCGAGCAATATGCTATTAGTGGCCACACCTCTTCCATTACTAACGACGCATTTTTTGTTAGTGTGGTCGGTATCACGCCAGGCCGCCCATAATTCCCAGAAAATGTTCTAATACCCGTATTTAGAAGATGTAAGGCAGCGCGAAAAAGTGAGGAAGGGGCTGGGTATGTCTCATTCATCGATCCAGGTGTAAGCTAACAGTTTTTTTTTCTTCACTGCCAACTCCTAGCCCTGTTGCCGTCAGGCGCCTTGCCTCCTATCAGCTATGAGTCGCTGTCAGCTCCTAGCCTTGTTGCCGTCAGGCGCCTTGCCTCCTATCAGCTATGAGTCGCTGCCAGCTCCTAGCCTTGTTGCCGTCAGGCGCCTTGCCTCCTATCAGCTATGAGTCGCTGCCAGGTCCTAGCCTTGTTGCCGTCAGGCGTCTTGCCTCCTATCAGCTATGAGTCGCTGTCAGCTCCTAGCCTTGTTGCCGTCAGGCGTCTTGCCTCCTATCAGCTATGAGTCGCTGTCAGCTCCTAGCCTTGTTGCCGTCAGGCGCCTTGCCTCCTATCAGCTATGAGTCGCTGCCAGCTCCTAGCCTTGTTGCCGTCAGGCGCCTTGCCTCCTATCAGCTATGAGTCGCTGCCAGCTCCTAGCCCTATTGCCGTCAGGCCTTAGCTGGAAACTGAACCCGGACGCATCCAACTATTCACGAGCGCACTACCACACATATACAATATTTCAATGTATGTCAGTTGGTCTCATTTCAAGGAGTGTGCTGTCAGCATCCAATCGTGTAGGAATATTTTAGTTATTTTAATTCTTGACTAGCGAGGTAGCAATCCAATATAATCAAGAGATAGTAAATGGAAATGTAGTCACATAGGGTATGATGACGTAGAGTAGTGAAATGTATTGACCTCACAATACATAACAGCAGCATGAGGGTATTGCAGAGGGAGCGATCACTGTTATAGCTTCTTTTCCCCTAACGTAAGTATGTAATGTAAGTCGTTGATACTCAATATATCGCAGTGTGTAAACTATATTGTCCGTTGTGAGCCGAACACCAAATTATTCTGCTGTTAGGCTTATGCCTTGCAGCATCGACGCACCACAAATGCCAATTAAATGTCATATGCCATACTTTACTTTAGAAACTACCAACTACGGCAAGGCGCGAGGATATACTTTCAAAAACTTAAAATACGAACGGGTTTGTCATCTCTACATTATTATAATAAGATATGAAGAGCTAAAGGCAGTTACATAGAGTTGAGTAATGATCTTTAGTGACGTCATTGCACTAGGGGTCAGCTTCATGTGGTGGGGTGATCAGTTTCCTTCCTCACCACCTTTTCTTCAGAGAGAATAACTCTGGTACCCATTTTAAAATACTGGTTGAACCCCAAGAGCTAGCCAGGAAGGGAGCCGTATTTAAGTAGACAACGACCTATATACTGAGCCCTGACTGATCGACAAAGCGTATTTGTTGTGATGAAGATTCGGTCTGGCATAACAACGTCATGCTACAATATGTAGGAACAGACTAAGGCGCGGGGAGGTTCGGGGACTATTAGGAGTATGTACGGTTGGGATTACCCAGGGGTACACCTGATTCATACACCAGACAGCCAATTGACACCTAATGGAATGTGATTGTGATTACCCAGGGGTACACCTGATTCATACACCAGACAGCCAATTGACACCTAGTGGAATGTGATTGTGATTACCCAGGGGTACACCTGATTCATACACCAGACAGCCAATTGACACCTAATGGAATGTGATTGTGATTACCCAGGGGTACACCTGATTCATACACCAGACAGCCAATTGACACCTAATGGAATGTGATTGTGATTACCCAGGGGTACACCTGATTCATACACCAGACAGCCAATTGACACCTAATGGAATGTGATTGTGATTACCCAGGGGTACACCTGATTCATACACCAGACAGCCAATTGACACCTAATGGAATGTGATTGTGATTACCCAGGGGTACACCTGATTCATACACCAGACAGCCAATTGACACCTAATGGAATGTGATTGTGATTACCCAGGGGTACACCTGATTCATACACCAGACAGCCAATTGACACCTAATGGAATGTGATTGTGATTACCCAGGGGTACACCTGATTCATACACCAGACAGCCAATTGACACCTAATGGAATGTGATTGTGATTACCCAGGGGTACACCTGATTCATACACCAGACAGCCAATTGACACCTAATGGAATGTGATTGTGATTACCCAGGGGTACACCTGATTCATACACCAGACAGCCAATTGACACCTAATGGAATGTGATTGTGATTACCCAGGGGTACACCTGATTCATACACCAGACAGCCAATTGACACCTAATGGAATGTGATTGTGATTACCCAGGGGTACACCTGATTCATACACCAGACAGCCAATTGACACCTAATGGAATGTGATTCCTTTTATTACAGAGACTATTAGAGTAGGTAATTTATAGAGAACCAGTCTGAGACATGTCAAGATAGTGAGATATCTACTCAGCTATAGAGATTCAACATGAGTACTGGAAGAGAACAGACTTACAATAGTTTGTTATTGGTCACGTAATCGAAGATACAAACCAAACTTCGAAGATTCAACTAAATAATATTATCAACCCTTATTTACGTATATGAAAGCTGGAAAGCAGGGGGGAGGGGGGGGAACAGAAAACAGCTGGAAAAAGAGATTGAGAGAAAACTAAATGCTTTCAAAGACAAATGACTAAGAAGAACACTCAGTGTTGAGCGCAATGAATTGAAAACTAAAATAGAGATAAGAGAAAAGGACACGCAACTAACGATCTCATCTACCCTCAGGAAGAGACGATGGGCATATATCGGACATATGTTGAGAATTCCAAAGCAGGATCTTCTATGGGAAACATCAGGATACAGAAAAAGAGGAAGATCAAGAGAAACACTAACATGAACACGTATAAGAGAAGCAAAGTTGGCAGGCATAGACTCCTAAGATAGAATCGAATATCTCGCAAAACACTACACGCTCTATGAGAGGTCTAGCGGCGCGGGGAGGGTCAATATCAAGAATCGAAGATAAAATATATTCACTACCATTGGTAGTATACGTATGGCAAACGTACACAAGTAGAGCGGGATATAGATGGGGAAGGTCATGGCTTGTTGAGTCACGTGACCAGAGATTGTAACCAGAGAAAAGAAGGTATCAAAGAGTTCACAATTTTAAGTCGGTAATACTGATTCAAGAGAGATGGAGGAAAAAACGAAATACCTTTGAAGACAAATGCCTAAGAAAAATACTACCTGTGTACAATGGAATGAATTCAAGGCTAATATTGAAATGGGAGAAATGGTCATGCAACCAAAGATCTCATCTACAATTAAGGAAAGAAGATGGTCATATATCAGACATATGCTGAGAAGAGACAACAAGAGAATTTCAAAACTGGCTCTTCTATGGAAAATATCAGGTTACAGAAAAAAAGAGGAAGACCTAAAACGACACTAAAAAGAGCAATTATAAGAGAAGCAAAGTTGACAGGCATAGATTCATTAGATAAGATCGAACATCTCGTCCAGAATAGAGATGGGTGGTGCAAAACATGAGACGCCCAATGCGACTTGTAGCGGGGCGGGAAGAATCAAGAATTCTGACTTAAACAATTCGGTGTTGAGGAGATAAAAATTGAGTGTCCGAGGCAGAAATATTATGAGAACCTTTGCTTGATATGCAGGGCAGCGTGTTCTATAATTGAGGCGGGGTTTCTACAGAACTCGCTCGTGATTGACGTATACCAAACGGTATGGGAAGTCACGTTACAGAACTTGAGATCGAATCGAGGATGACCACGCAAACAAGTCGAGATAAGAGCGGATGATCTGTTCAAGCAATGGTGCTGGTTTGTTCATTATGAGCGCTTTACTGATAATTAAAATAGTGACTCAAGTCCACGCACAGCAAACAAATGGGTTCTCTAGGGAGGAGGGGGTGGGGACAGGTAAATAATTGCAGTGATGCGGTAAAGCTGGTAGCTGGAGAAATTAGTGAGATGTAATGTACACTCCTACAAGGTATGGTGACAGCTTGACAAAAACAAATGAACACAACTAAATATTGACGTTTCGGCCAACATGCGACTTTCAGAAAACGAGAACAATACAAAATAAGAACGAACTAAAAATAAACTCTACTACATCTAGAATGAGTGAGACTGGTAAATCAAGGAGAAATGAAAGATGAAACGAAAGAGAAATGTGCTACATATCGGGCGATAAAAATAGATAATCTGTGAAAGTTAATCATCTCAAATATATATATAATTAAAGCAAAACTTAACTGTAGCAACATAGGGTTCTCAGAACTTTCTAAGGATGACATAGGGTGCGTACGACATTCCCCTTTAGTTTACTGTTAAACCTTCCAACTGGCCACTCACTAACATCCAGCATAACCACCGATTATAGATAAGAGTATCATCACACTAGATGACAGCTCCTCGTGGTCTATCCAGCGAGCAGGATGACTTGATTATGGTCACAAATAAAACTAGAAAACAAATTCATCGTTATCTCCGTTTCTTTTCATTCCTATTCTCATCATCATCATTGAGTGCCATCTCCGCAACGAAGGTTGGCTACCATGGAGCGCCATTTCACTCTGTCTCTTGCTTTGATGATGCAGATTGTCATAGGCTGACTTGTCCATCTTATGATGTTACTCGTCCATGTTAGTCTTGGTCTGCCTCTGCCTCTTTTACCTTGTATTTTCCCTTCCAATATTACTTTTACTATGCTGTTGTGTCTTTTAACATCCCCCAAAAATTTCATTTGTCTTGTTCTAATTGTGTAAAGTAGTTCTCTTTTAATTTTTAGTTGTTTTAAGACTTCATCATTTGTTTTCTTTTCTATCCTATTCTATTCTAATCTATTCTATTGGTGGAATCAGTCTCACTGCAGTTGGCAGCCCCAACATCCACTGCACCGTCCGTAACAGCAAGAACATTTCTCGAAGCGTGTTCTAAGTGTCTCAGACAGATGTTCAATGTTGACAAGTCTTCCACCACAAAGCCACACCCTCCATCAACCAGGTCCCTTTTTAATGATTAAACTCGTTAGTCTCTCAATGTATACATCCTTGTCACGCCTATCTTCCTCGTCCTCCCTTAAGGAATTAAGAACAAACTAGGAGATATTCTCTTTATCCTGAGTCTGGTTATATTCACTTTTAGAAATGCCAGTCTGCAACTTCATAGCCTTAAATGTCAGCGAGCCTGGACAGTACCTAAGTTAACCCGCGCATTTGTGAGCCATTCTGGTACTAGATCCACTCCCATCGTTGGGTGTGCCTGTCGACCTTCAGTAGCAAACTTATATATATTTTGCCTTTGGCGTCTTGACAGACGGTTGGTAGCAAGCATCAGTAGTTTGGTGAAGCATTAGTGTCTCATACTGGGTGCTGCTTTACTGAACATCTTCTCTCGTAGCTGAATCTGCCAATCCTGGACGGACAGATCCATCCACTGAACGAGGAATGTGTATTTGCGGTAACTGGCCTTGTCTCTTTTTTCTCTTGCGCCTTCTGTCCTCTGAATTTGATATCAGCACTGTCTCGAAAGTTGCTGTGTCATTTTTTTTGTTTGCTCTCCATGTGCTACGATCCACAGCCACATTTTCCTATGTCAGACATGTGCTGATATGTATATATATATATATAGTACGTGTATATAGTGTGGGGTATATATATGTGTGCACATGTACAGAATTCTATGGACATGTTCGGAGTGCAATGATGATGACCCGCAAATAAGTCAATAACTCAATAGAATGCACATGTTTGTATATATCAAGTTCCATAGCGGTTGCTGTTTCCACAATTATCTGTCCACAGTACATCGTATCATCACTTTGATAACTGTTTATTTACCAAGCTGTAACATCAGACTATCTAGTGTCGCCTTGTCGTCCGCGATTTCTCTCTTCCTTTATTTTGCCAGTTGTAATCAAGCATCCCAACTTTTCTCTTCCTATGATGTGCTGGAAAAATGTTGATTGTTTTTTTTTTGATGTATTTTAGAAGATCTCTCTTTTTTTTGTGTTGGCCTCTTCGAGAACTTCTTCGCTGGTCTTTTAACTGTCCAGGGTAGTCTCAACACCCAAGTACACACACGCACACTTATCTGTAGCCGCGATTTATTTGTACGCAGATGTATGTGTGTTTGTGTGGGTGAGAGTTCACACTGTCTGTAGTGTACTGTGATTGTCGCTCAATCATACTTCCTCAGGTGAGCCCTTATTACTGTGATTGTCGCTCAATCATACTTCCTCAGGTGAGCCCTTATTACTGTGATTGTAGGTCAATCATACTTCCTCAGGTGAGTCCTTATTACTGTGATTGTAGCTCAATCATACTTCCTCAGGTGAGTCCTTATTACTGTGATTGTAGCTCAATCATACTTCCTCAGGTGAGCCCTTATTACTGTGATTGTCACTCAATCATACTTCCTCAGGTGAGCCCTTATTGTTTAAGATACACCTACCTCTGGCCCATATTCTACGTTTAACTCTTTTCAGTTTTGTAGTTAGATCTTGGTACATTTGTATTTTCAGTTTTTGTTTCTGGGGAGGGTTGTATGTGAGACCGACGTGTCGTCGTTTTTTTCTCTTTATTTTTTTTTAAAAATACTGTTCTCCCATGTAAAGCTGTGTGAATACAAAAACACTCCTTGATTTCCAACACACATCGGGTGTAAACTGTAACGGAATAGCCTTACACATTAGTGGCAGATCATCCAGGTTTGCTGTTGGTAGCTATGTCCTTCACGTACCGCTAAAGGGAAAAGTCACAAACAGGTCCGGTGATCTCGGGAAAAAAGGGGGGGGGAGGAGAGGAAGAAGACAGAGAGGGTGGAGGGAAGAGGTGGCACTTGCAGAACACGTAGTTATTTTGTCCAGCTCGGACAATCCAGCTGTTTGGGAGGTGCTCTTTGAGGAATTTGGGGACAAGACGATGCCATGCCATTGCCGGCGATGCCCCATCTTGTTGGTAAAGGTAGCCACCACCCTCAGCAGCAAGTTCTGGAATCTACCAGTTGGTTAGAACTTCTAGGCAAGTGACTCAGTTGTTTTTGTTGTGCTCACCTTAGAAACTATGTGTATATCGTACACCTTATTATAAACATTCTCGAGATGGAGATTTACAAGCGCCAACTCCTCGTTCCTAGTACACCTAATTATAAACATTCTCGAGATGGAGATTTACAAGCGCCAACTCCTCGTTCCTAGTACACCTAATTATAAACATTCTCGAGATGGAAATATACAAGCGCCAACTCCTCGTTCCTAGTACACCTAATTATAAACATTCTCGAGATGGAAATTTACAAGCGCCAACTCCTCGTTCCTAGTACACCTAATTATAAACATTCTCGAGATGGAAATATACAAGCGCCAACTCCTCGTTCCTAGTACACCTAATTATAAACATTCTCGAGATGGAAATTTACAAGCGCCAACTCCTCGTTCCTAGTACACCTAATTATAAACATTCTCGAGATGGAGATTACAAGCGCCAACTTCTTGTTTTGATAAGACTCGTTATATGCAGTTATACGTTATATGTAAGGATGGATACATTAGTCGCAGTGTCTGTGTAGAGAGCGGTTGGAAGTTTAATATAAGAAAGCGAACGTAATTTGGTGTTCTTTGTGTAAGAAATATAAAACATTAAAAACATTAATGCAAGCCTCGGTGGCTGAGTAGTTAGTAGACTCGCTTCTTGATCGGAAGGGTCCAGCTTGATTACCAGAACTTGAACAATTTTTTTTCGAACCGGTAAGGCTCCGAGGTTTCTCCAGCTTCTAAAAATGGGTACTAGAAATTATTCTGCGAAGTAAAGGCGGCCTGATGTGATACTAACCACATCACCCAAAAATGTGCAGTGGTCAGGGCGCAAGAAAGAGGAGAGAATCTTTTTTTCTTATTTTATTTTACTACCATTACTATCTATCTATCCATTGTCCTTTCGAGCTGAAGACGGCACATAGCGCAGAACCACAATCTCAAAAACAGAAACCTTGCGTGCCAAAGTGGCATATATTGCTCTAAATATATGGCGCTGTTTCCATAACAACACTTTTTACAATGACAGCTTGTCAAGCCATCGATCAACCTCCATAGTCGCCTCTTACGACATGCCTGGAAGGTCACAGTGTCACTATTCTTTACTTCCCTCATAATGAGGCCCCGGTAACACACAGAAACCATTACTACTAACATCAAAACAAATAACACCAGGGCTAAAATTAAGGATAGTAAAATGTTATATCTTCGCAATATTCCTGTGTGGTGCAGAAACATTGACATTAGACAAGAAAACAGAACAGAAAATTGAAGCCCTTGAAATGTGGATTTATAGAAGAATAGGTAGAATTGGATGGAAAGAAAAGAAAACAAATGAAGTTTTAAAACAACTAAAAATTAAAAGAGAACTACTAAACACCATTTAAACAAGACAAATGACATTTTTGGGGCATGTTAAAAGACACAACAGCCTAATAAAAGAAATATTGGAAGGGAATATACACAGTAAAAGAGGCAGAGGCAGACCAAGACTAACATGGACGAGTAACATCAAAAGATGGACAAACCAGCTTTTGACAACCTGCACCATGAAAGCAAGAGACAGGCGCTCCATGGTAGCCAACCTTCGATGCGGCGACGGAATTCAATGACGATGAATGATGACCATTACTACATCCAATCTACGACAAGCAACACGCAGTAAAGAGCAAGTAGCTGACAGTTATGGGGATTAAGTCTAGTGGAAACAATGACTACATCCAATCTACGACAAGCAACACGCAGTAAAGAGCAAGTAGCTGACAGTTATGGTGATTCAGTCAAGTGGAAACCATGACGACATTGTCAAATGTTTCCAAACCCCTCACGGCACTCTGCTCGGTGTTATGGCGTTCATGCATGTCCTGGGGTTATTCTCATTGATCCGGTATAAGATGGGGGGGGAGTGCTAATGGAGAATGTCCAAACATAACGATCACGATCACATCACAGCTGTTTACTTTCATCTCAATGTCACATTCTAGTTATAAGCAAATTTAGCATCAATTAGTCTCTCTTTCTCTTTTCACTGATACCGAAAGGTGTCGTGGTTATATTATTTGTTGTTCTTGAGCTGCTCGAGCTGTCTGAATTAGTGATTTTCCTTTGTTGTTACATATCTCTATCACTGAATCTATCCATCTTCTTCTGGGTCTTCCTCTTGGTCTTTTTCCATGCATTCTCGAGAAGAACGCCCTTGATGGTGATTGGTGAGGATTCATTCTGACCAGGTGGCCAAACCATTTAAGTTGTTGCTCTATATATTCTCGGCAGGGTTTTATTCCTACCATTTTTCTTATGGTTTCATTTGGTATTCTATCTCTTCTTGTGTTGTTTGTTACTTTTCTCAAGCATCGCATCTCACATGTATTGATCTTTCTTAAATGTGATTTAGAAAGGGTACATGTTTGACTTTCATAGCACAAAGTTGGTATGAAAATGCTATTTATCATTTGTTGTTTAGCTGTTATAGAAATGTTTGGATGTCTTAATAATGGTGAAAGCTGGTATATGACAGCATTTGCTTTTTGTATTCTCATGTCAATTTCTCTGTCTAGTTGTCCATTTTCTGTATCAATTAGTACATTCCATTTATTCTTAAAATTGATATTTTATGGATGTGGTTTCAATTTGTGAGACCACACACACATTTTTA
This sequence comes from Megaustenia siamemsis, assembly GCA_032433765.1. NCBI lineage: Eukaryota > Metazoa > Mollusca > Gastropoda > Stylommatophora > Ariophantidae > Megaustenia > Megaustenia siamemsis. The sequence goes on along the minus strand of JAVIAB010000088.1, from coordinate 57,348,670 downwards.
GCTGAAGTCAATATTAATCTGGGAAATACATTTGAGTAAATTATTCTCCTAACAAAAAGATCAATGATTGACAAATGTGAGAGTCTCCGGGCTACAGTCATCATCACCATCATGTGCCATACCGGTTAGCATAGGCGACCTTGTCCCTCCACAATCTTCTATCTACAGTGCATTGTATCAGTTCTGTTGTTGACTGTTTTCCATGACATGACACCAAGCTATCCAATATTTTCTCTCTTTGTCGTCCATGATATCTCTTTCCTTTTATTTTGCCAGTTGTAACCAAGTATTCCAACTTTCCTTTTCTCATGATGTGCCCCAAAAAATGTGAATTTTTCTTTGTGATGTTTCTTAGCATCTCCCTTTTAGTGTTGGCCTTTTTGAGAATTTCCTCATTGGTCTGTTTAGCTGTCCAGGGAACTTTCAATATTCTTCTGAGAAATCACATCTATGTGGCCTCTAATCGTCTTTTCATTTGTTTGTCTACTGTCCATGATTCGCTTCCATAGGTCGGAATTGGTTCTATATACCACCGATGAACTCTCTTTCTCATTTCTATTGACATAGATTTGTTGCATAAGATATTTTTCATTTTCTGAAATGCTATTTTGGCCTGAGCTATTCTGCTTTTTATTTCTGTGGTGCATCTCCCATCGTTGGACATGTGATGAGAAGAGATAATAATCGAATAGCAAAGCAAGCCCTCATATGGGAAACAACAGGTAAAAGAAAAAGAGGAAGACCCAGGGAGACACTGAGAAGAACATTGATGAGAGAGGCAAGAGCAGCAGGAGTCGGCTCCCTCAATGAGATAGAACTGCTTGCACAGAACAGAGACGGATGGCGAGATTTGATAAAATATCTTTAAAAGAAAACTGCTAGAACAAAAATTCATATAGGAGAAGGTGTATCTTGGTCTACGCCCTATGGGCCGGTTACGGCTCGAAAGGTCAATAGATCTCCCATCTGATGTTATCACTGTGCCCAAGTATTTCAAACGTTGCACTTGTTTCAGATTTGTCTTGTTTATTTTTATGCTGCATGATGGTGATAATTGTTTCTTCGATATAACCATTACTTCTGTTTTCTTACTATTCAGACTGAGATCTTTCTTGTTGCTTTCTTTTACTATTATGTCTATCATTTCTTGTAGTTCATTCTGTCTCTACTATTAAGACTGTGCCATCCGCATATCGCAAATTATTTATGGTGTGACCATTGACAGTAGTAAGTTTGTAATCACAAATGTTTAAACATGTTACAATATAGGTTGGGAGCCGCGATAGCTCAGTGGTTAGTGAACTGGAATCTACGGACAAGGGGTAGGGTTCGATTCCAACCGACGGCTTCCGGGTTCACCCAGCCTTAAATGGGTACCGGATTTTTTTATGGGAAAGTAAATCAGCACGGGCGTAATACTGACCACATTACCCCAAAAATCATGTGCTGAAGGTCTGTAAAATATAGGGTCACTAACACCATATTTCCCTATACGCCACTTGGCGTGACGGGGTGCTTTACTATTTTACTTACAATATAGGTTCTTCTAATCACATTGAATGTAAAATTGATGAAGCACATGCATTTTATCTTCCTGTATAGGCACAAATGGAAGCCGCGATAGCTCAGTCGTTAATGAACTGGACTACAAAGAACTAGAGATCGGGCTGGATCCTGATCGACGGCTTCCGGGTTCACCTAGCCTTAAATGAGTACCGGCTTTTTTCTGGGAGAGTAAAGGAGTAAAGGCTTTAAGATGCACAAAGTAGCATCACTGCTGTAAAGCTAATGATAATATTGACATTTTTTTAATGGGGAGGGAGGGGAGTGGTAGGGTAGCTTTACGTAACAAAACAAAAGTCGAAGTTTTGGCCAAGTAGGCCATCAGCTGGGACAACAACACAGAAATATATATATATAAGGATATATAGTAAAAGAAAAACAGTAAAGTGCCCCCGTCTCGCCAAGTGGCGTATAGGGAGGGAATATGGTGTTAGTGACCATACATTTTACAGACCTTCGGCACCTGATTTTTGGGGTAATGTGGTCAGTATTACGCCCGTACCGCTTCACTTTCCCAGAAAAAAATCCGGTACCCATTAAAGGCTGAGTGAACCTGGAAGCCGTCGATTGAGATCTCTTGTCCTTTTTAGTCCAGTTCACTAACCACTGAGCTATTGCGGCTCCCTATATAAGGATATATACACGAATATAATTACATGTCGATAATATGTTAGATGTACAGAATAAAGCGGCATGAGTGTAATATCGACCACATTACCCAAAAATCATGTGCCGAAGTCTATAAAAATGATGGTCACTAATACCATATTCGCTACACGCCACTTGGCGTGACGGAGCTCTTTACTTATAAACACAAATGCGCAAATAAATGAGAGCTTCTGTGACAAATGTATGTGCCGTATACAAAAAGAGAAACGAGTACTACTGTAACGCAGTGTCTGCCAAGATTTTACTGAAAGAAATAATCATATGAACTCGACGGTGCTACTGTAAAGCTGACGATAAGAGTGACAAGAAATAGAGAAGACGGTATGACTTCAGCTTTACGCTGGTAATAACCGCATAAGACTCGATGATGTGGGGGGTTTTCTGTAGGAAACGTGGCAACATGATAGCACTGACCTGCAGGAGAGAGGATTGTACTGCAGCGGGTTCTACACCTTGTGTTCACAATAGGGACGGCTACTCCAGTCTTATGGGGTTCATTAGGAAATAATAATGTTCAAAGATTTAAAAACGCACGCACGCACACGCGCAATGTAGAGTGTTTGGACTCCCGGACAATTGCCCACGCCTTCTCTTCTTCATATAAACTTTCAAGACAAGCAGAAAATGAAAGAGAAAACAGTTGAGCTGTTTCACGTCATTTGCCATACAAGCTGATAGAATCAACACTTTAATGAGGTCATCACAACCAGGCAATTAAATACAGCACGTTAGTTTACCCGGTTCTTGATAACTGTACTTTTTGGTAGAAACATTAACTTTGTAGGTTGCTTATGCGTATGTTGCTGTGCGTATGTGCCTGTTAGTGTTTGTTACTGTACTTAAGTGTTGTGTATATATACCCCACCCACCCACCCATCCATCTATCCTATCCTATCCTGCCCTATCCCATCCATCCATCCATCCATCTATCTATCTATCGACCTTTCGAGCCATGATCTACATAGTGCATAGACCCAAATACTCTTTCACTTTTTCTTAATTTTCTTTCTAGCAGTCCCAATCCTTGTAAAGATCTTTTATCAAATCTCGCCACTTGTCTCTGTTTTGTGCAAGCATCTCAATTTCATTGAGGGAGCCAATTCCTCTGCCTCTCTGATCAATGTTATTCTCAGTGTCTCTCTGGGTCGACCTCTTTTCCTCTTACCTGTTGTTTCCCACACGAGGGCTTGCTTTGCTATACAGTTATTATCTCTTCTCATCACATGTCCAACATATGACCATCGTCTTTTCTTGATTACTGGTGATGTTAGTGGTTGATTGGCAATTTATCTAATTTCCTCGTTTGTTTTGAATTCGTTCCATGCTATACCAAGTATTTTCCTTAGACATTTATTTTGAAATGCGTTCAACTTTGTTCTATGTCTCTTGTTGTTTTCCAGCTCTCGCACGCATACATAAGCGTTGATAATAACCTTGATTTGAATAACCTAAGTTTTGTGTTTGTGCTGATGAGTTTTGATTTCCACAATTTTTCAAGGCTTCTGAAAGACATTGCTGCTTTAGCTATTCTGATTCTAATTTCTTTGCTTGTATCCCCTTCTCGATCAATGTGACTTCTAAGATAGACAACATGATCAATCTCTTACACTGTTTTATTTTCCATGTATATTCTATCATCTATTGGAACCAAGCTTTTCATGAATTTAGAATATGTATGAATGCGCGCGGGCACGCGCGCACACACATATATTCTTATTTAACTTATTTAACTGTCCTGCAATGTGCTAAGACCCCAACCATCATGTCGATGCTGAGATGCCGAAGACTAAGATGGCTGGGGCGCGTCCAACAAATGGAAGAAAAACGCATCGCCAGGCAAATACTATATAGTGAACTAACACAGGGAAAAAGACAAATCGGCAGACCTAAACTACGATATTGAGATATCTGTAAATCATCTCTGAATGACTTCTCCATCTGTAAATATGACTGGGAACATCTGGCAAGTGATCGCACATCATGGAGAGCGTGTATAAGGAATGGTATAACATAATTTGAGAATGTGCTACGGCAAAACGTAGAAAGTGGAAAGACTCATGAAAAAGAATGGAAAATCCTGTGCATCAGTAGGCCTGATTTGTTCATTCTGTGGGCTTGTGTGATTGTCAAACATTAGTAGAATTAGCCACGAGAGAAGCTGTTTGACAAAAACAAAACCTAAAAAAAAAACACAATAGTCTCCACTAGACCGTCTGACAAGACGAAAAGGGCCATAGATATCTTTTTCTTCAGCATTCAAGTCTTTTGATCATGATGTTGCCCTGCTTCGTGACGGAGCTGTAAGAACAACATCATGACAGAAGATGAGCTGGTCACATGGTCAGTACTTGTATATTTGTGTTTGTGTCTTCATTTTTCCTCTAAATCTGCGCCGTGGCTGACACACTCCGTCATTGCGAGGCTGGATCTTGGTTCAACGGTGTTTTCCATTTTGTTGGATGGATGCCGGCCAAGGTTGTTGAGGTCACCCTTTCCGTGGTTTCTGTCTGGCTGTACACCCATGGCCTTTCCTTCTTGGTCTGATGAAAAAAGTACATTATTTTGTTTCTGCAATATTTTGTCACTTCATCATCATCATGTACTGTACCTGCTGGCGTAGGTGATCATGTCTCTCCACAACTTTCGATCTCGAGTTATTTATCATTTCTGTTGTTGACCTTCTGCTAAGCCATTCTCTTAAGCTGTTTGGTATCTTTTCTTTTTGCTTCTTTCTATCTCTTCCTCCCTCAATTTTCCCAGTTGTCGCAATATATTCCAGCTGTTCCCTTCTCATTACATGGCCAAAAATGATGATTGTTTCTTCCTAATATTAGAAATTATTAGCTCTCTCTTTGCTTTGGCCTCTTTCAGAATGGTTTCATTACTCTTCTTGACTGTCCATGGTATTCTCAACATTCTTTTGTAAAACATTTTTACAGACTCCAGTGATTTTTTTGTCTGTTGTCCTATTGTTCATGATTCACATCCATGTTAAGAGTAGCTCTACGTAACATTTAAGAACTCTTTTTCTTGTTTCTATTGTCAAAAATGGATTGCACAATATTTTCCTATTTTATGGAAAGCTGCTTCTGCCTGAGCCATTCTGCATCCCCCCTCTGTTGTACATCTACCATCTGAGGTTAACATTGTTCCCAGATATTTAAATTCATTTACCTGTTTTAATATTGTTGCACTTGTGTTTATAGTGTTTTCTTTGTTGTTATCATTATTTATGCTAATATATATAATAATAATACAAATAATAATATCTGTGAAGAAACTCACCTAATCTTATGGCCCTTAAAAAGAGCACTTCGCCTGGACACCTCCACTCGGCCAACATCTTTTTCTTGTTTCCCTCGGGCTGAAGAGTATATTTTTTTCACAATTTCTGTCTTGCTTTCTTGCAGTGTGTTCTCCTCATCTGAGCTTGAGTACATGTTTGGTATTGTGTCTTTAAAGAACTTCTTTTGTGTGGATCCAGAAGATGTCGTTGAAATTGGACTGAGATGTTCAGATGATTTTGATGACAGTTTTCCATTTGGGGGTATGTCTGAAGATGGTCTTGAATTTGGAAGAGGCACATCTGAAGATTGTTTCAGTTTTGAAAGAGGCACATCCAAAGATTGTTTCAGTTTTGAAAGAGGCACATCCAAAGATTGTTTCAGTTTTGAAAGAGGCACATCTGAAGATGATTTTGATGTTTCTGAAGATGGTCTAGATAGAGGATGGGAGACTTCCAAAGAAGATCTAGAAAGTGGATGCGTTACTTCTGAAGATGATTTTGACTTAGGATTTGTTGCCTCTAATGGTGACCTTGACTGTGGATATGAAGCTTCTAAAGATGACCTTGACTGTGGATGTGAAGCTTCTAAAGATGACCTTGACTGTGGATGTGAATCATCTGACGTTGACCTTGACTGTGGATGTGAAGCTTCTAAAGATGACCTTGACTGTGGGTGTGATGATTCTGAAGATGGCCTTGACTTTGGATGTAATGATTCTGAAGATGGTCTAGACTTTGAATGTGGTGATTCTGAAGATGACCTTGACTTTGGATGTGATGATTTTGAAGATGGCCTTGACTTTGGATGTGATGATTTTGAAGATGACCTTGACTTTGGATGTGATGATTCTGAAGATGACATTGAGTTTGGAAGTGATTCATCTGATGAGACTGAGTGGTTGGATGATGTAGACGATGATCTTGATGAGGAAGATGATGAAGATGACTGTCTATGGTGGTGATATCTATGCCTTTTGGATCTACCTGATGACTTCCTACCGGACCTGCTGGACATATCCCTCAGCTCATTACCTGAAGATAGTATTATTGTTGTGGTGTTTGCTATGGGAGATCCACATCGATTGGACGTGACTTTTGGAGGCAATAATGCTGATTCTGGTGATTGTGGTAAATATGTCAGTGGCGACTTTGCTTGCAATAAATTTGATGATGGTGATTTTGTACTCCTTAATTCAGAAGTGCCTGATGATTTTGAAAGTTTCCCATTGCATGTTGAATGAAGCAATGGTGAGAGATTGTCTTTAGCAGATTTTGATAAATTGAAAGAGACATCATGTATACTGCCACTTGAGTAGATACCGGGTGACTTATTAACAGAAGGGACATAAGAAAAGGCAACATTATTACAACTACTGTCTAGTGTTGGTTCCAAACGAATTAGTTTTGATGTTTGCTTATAACTTGATTTTCCATAACATTCAGCGATATCACTATCATCACTTGAATTAGATGAGAACTCTGGTGCACATCTTTTGCCTTTTCTTTCAAGATGTGGTATAGTTTGGATGTTTCTCTTAGAGAAATCTAATACTGTATTGTTAACATTGCTAGACTTATTCACATTGTTCACTGCTGAACTGATTTGTTCAAAGTGAGGTGACCTTGCATGAGGCCTTGACAAACCATGAGACACTGTCACCAAAGCAGAGGTAGCAAATGTTTTATCATTGAATGAGTTTCCACATAACAATGAAGATGTTTTATCCACGTTTTTTATCCTGGCTTCAATGTTTTTAACATTCATCTCTTTATTTTCTCTGCTTCCCGACAGAGCAGTCGATGCTTTTAGGACACCTGTGTGATTATGAGAATGTGTGTTCATCTGCGGCAAGTCAGTAATCAACAACAGGTGTGGCATGCTTTCTTCATTCTCCAGTAACTCAGTGCTGTCTACAGAAGCATTCTCTTTCATAGGCACAAGCGAGGGCATATTGTTATCACTGTCGTTAATTAAATCATCACTCTCATCACTGACAACATCACTATCTTCATCATCATCATTAACCATACATTTATTTTTATTTTCAACACTATTCAGCCCTAATCTATGATTTTCAATATTATTCGAACCTACTCTATCATTTTCATCAATGTCAACATTCTCATCATAATTAACTACCTCCACATCTGAATTATCAAGAACCACCACATTCAAGTCTTCACGATCACCATTAATGACATCAATATCTTCACTGTCAACATTAACTGTATCACACCCTTCACTTTCAGTCTTGATACTTTTCCGTGTCGGCAATATTGGCCCAGTTGCTGTAACAAACTCTATTTCAGAGTCCCCAACAAAGTCACTAGCACAATCAATGCTTTCATCGCTGCTATCATCTTCAACTTCATCCCCCAATATTATCATGGTACTATGAACTTCAATTTCCCGTCTTAAGCTATTACAAGGTTGGTCATGGGACAGACCCAAACTGAGGGGTGATAGGCTACCTGAATATGCGGGAGATACAGATGGTAATTTATCTGTCACAGTTGAGGATGATAAGTCTACATTCTTCACACCCCTCTGTGAACCAGTTGTCTTGCTTATCTTATTAGGACTTGAGCAACCTACAAATGTGCCAGCGATTGGATAATTTAATTTTCCATTTGAATGTCCATGTTGTGCAACAAAAGATGAAACATGGGAAACACTGTCAATTCCATTGCCATTGAGCTTCTTCTCCATGCACAAAATATGGGCTTTTTTATGGCCAAATTTAGCCAATCTGGCCTGTTTTGAGTCTGGTTGAAAGCTTTCCTCAGCACCAAGATGTTGTTTTGACAAAGACCTAGTTGAGCAACCATTAGACAGAGATGTATTTTTAACATCTCGGTAATGAGAACTGCCCACTTCATTTTCTTTTTCAGATGTGGAGGCGTTGCTCTGAGGTGAATCGGTCAGCAGTGAACCAGGATTCCCTGTTGTAAAAACCATGCCTTGTTTCTGTTGATGGCTGTGGCGTGTGTTCCCATTGATAGAAATTGTTCTGCTGTGGCTACAGTACCTGTCAGCAGCGGCAGCTCTTGAGGCAGGAACACATTCAAACTGTTTAAACAGAAACAACAGAACAAAAAAAGATTAGTCTCAGTGCACAAGAACATATTCTAGCACATCATCATCATCATCATCAAGTACCGGGCCTAGTGGCGTAGGTGATCATGTCTCTCCACAACTTTCGATCTCGGCAGCTATTTATCATTTCTGTTGTTGACCTTCTGCCAAGCCATTCTCTTAAGCTGTCTGTTATTTTTTCTCTTTGCTTCCCTCTATCTCTTCGTCCCTCAATTTTTCCAGTTGTTACAATATATTCCAGTTGTTCTCTTCTCATTACATGGCCAAAAAAATGATGATTGTCTCTTCCTAATGACCTCAGCCATGACCAATCAGATCAGACACCATGCAACAATATAACTCAATAGATGGTCCACTAAAAATGAAGTTTTATGTATTAAAAACTTACCAGTAGTAAAAGTAAAGGTTCCTTACACACCCTGCTAGGCGTATGGGAATATGGTGTTAGTGACCATATCTATGACTACGGCACATTTTTGGGTAATGTGGTCGGTATCACGTCAAGCCGCCGTTACTTCCCAGAAAAATCTCTGCTACCAATTTTTAAAGGCTGTGTGAACCCCAAACAGTGGAACGGTATCTATCTATCTATTGACCTTTCGGGCCTTAGCAAGCCCATAAGGTGTAGAACCAGATACTCCTTCTCTTATCTAAATTTTTATTCTAGCAGTTTTCAATCTTTGTAAAGATATTTTATCAAATCTCACCATTTGTCTCTGTTCTGTGCAAGCAGTTCTATCTCAATGAGGGAGCCAACTCCTCTAGATTCTACTGTCAGCATGCAAAAGTACGTTATCAAATCTCACCACTTGTCTCTGTTCTGTCCAAGCAGCTCTATCTCATTGAGGGAGCCGACTCCTGCTGCTCTTGCCTCTCTCAGCAATGTTCTTCTTAGTGTCTCTCTGGGTCTTCCTCTTTTCCTCTTACCTGTTGTTTCCCACATGAGGGTTTGCTTTGTTATTCAGTTATTACCTCTTCTCATCACATGTCCAACATATGACCATCGTCTTTTCTTGATTACTGAAGATATTAGTGGTTGATTGGCGATTTCTCTAATGTCCTCGTTTGTTTTGAATTCGTTCCATGCTATACCAAGTATTTTCCTTAGACATTTATTTTCGAATGCGTTCAACTTTATTTCTATATCTCTTGTTATCTTCCAGCTCTCACATGCATACGTAAGGGTAGATAGTACGTTTGATTAGAATAGTCTAAGTTTTGTGTTTGTGCCGATGAGTTTTGATTTCCACAACTTTTCTAGGCTTCTGAAAGACATTGCTGCTTTAGCTATTCTGATTCTAATTTCTATACTCGTGTCCCCTTCTCGATTAATGTGACTTCCAAGATAGATAAAGTGGTCGATCTCTTCCACTGGTTTGTTTTCCATGTATATTCTTTCGTCTGTTGGAATTAAGCTTTTCATGACTTTAGTCTTTTCATGGTTGGAACGGTATGGTAGAAATTTAATAGCTGAATTGACTGACAAAAAATTGCATAAAAAGAAGCTGTGCAGACACATGATCACCTAAGCCAGCAGGTACAAGATATCCCATAGCAGAATCATAATATTCTTGGAGAATAAAGGGCAGAACTTCAACTTCTCTTGCCCGCATATTTTGTTGTGGAGGAAGGCTCAATACCTTTTCTTCCTTGGTTGAGCTGCGATAGCTCAATGGTTAGTGAACTGAAGTACTGTGGACAAGAGGTTGGGTTTGATCCTGATCAATGGTCTCACCCAGCCTTAAATGGGTACCGGATTTTTTTCTTGGGAAGAAAAGTAGCACTGACCCCATTACCCTAGAAAAAATGTTCAAAAGGTCCATTAAAAATATGGGCACTACACCATATTTCCTACACACAATGTGGTGTAATGGGGTTATTTTCTTTCTTTTTTACTTCTCTTCTTTGAAGCAGGTCAAGCATTTCTTTCTTTCAGCTGAGTCAATAAACAAAACATCAACATAACTATAGAGGGCAGGCAACTAAAACAAGTAGAGGAATTCAAATACCTAGAAAGTCTAGTGACAAACGACAATTCACAAACAGCAGAGATAGACTCAAGATGCATCAAAGCTTGACAGATCACTGGACAGCTGTCACCACTATTGTCCAACAAGGAAATAACTCTAAGAGGCAAAACGAGCACTCTACAATACAATCTTTATCCCAACATTGTGCTACCAATACCAGTCCTGGACCCTAGATGCAAGAACAAACAGGAAAAATAACCTCTACTGAGATGAAATGTGTCAGGCGAATGACAGGAAACACTCTGAGAGATAAGATCAGAAATGAAGAACTGAGACAGAAGCTAGGAATAGCCCCTGGCATAGAATATATAAAGAAACAACAGATAAAATGGTTTGGCCATGTGACACGGCAGAAAGATCAAAACACAACACAAGCCCTCAATAAACAATTGTGAGAATACCAGACCCAAGGGTCGACCATGAAAAAGATGGATCGACGAAATACTAGAAGCACTAGGAAACATAACAGCAGCAGACGCGAACAGTAGAGCAAAAGACCGCAAATTGTATCTCTCCTCGACGCTGAAGGCAAATGAGGAAGGAAAGCTGAAGAGAGCTGAGTCAAGAGAGCATGTACTTCAAATTGTGGTGTTTTGTGTGTTTTTTAAAAAAAAAAAAAAAAAAACTTGTGTCCCTCCTCCACAAGTGCCTTTGCTAATCTATATCTGTTAAGGTGTCCTGTTATTTAAAGCTATGCATTTGGTTGAAAACCACATTACCCCAAAAATCATGTGCTGAAGGTCTGTAAAATATAGGGTCACTAACACCATATTTCCCTATACGCCACTTGGCGTGACGGGGGGTACTTTACTTTACTTTACTATTTGGTTGAAACTATCATATTATATCTAAGAGCAATCATTCACAAAGAAAGACTTCCCACTTTAGAGGTATGAAGATCTACTTACAATAAACTGGAACTCTGAGTCATGTTGGGGGCGTAGGCCCCTGCCTGTATGGAGGCACATCCTGGATGCCCAAAGGTGATTTTGTCACCTTCAAGGAGCACTTGTTGGTTGTCTGGGTAACACCTCATCTGAGGAAGAAAGTGAATTATGCGAATGCAGTACAGCTAATACTATAGAAACAAAGTTGAACACATTTGACAATAAAAGTCTAAGGAAAATACTTGGTATAGCGTGGAAGGAATTCAAAACAAACGAGGAAATTAGAGAAATTGCCAATCAACCACTAATATCACCAGTAATAAAGAAAAGACTTTGGACATATGTTTGACATATGATGAGAAAAAATAATAATCAAATAGCAAAGCAAGCCCTCATGTGGGAAACAACAGGTAAGAGGAAAAGAGGCTGACCATGAGAGACACTGAGACGAACATTGATCAGAGAGGTAAAGGCAGCAGGAATAGGCTCCCGCAATTAGATCGAGAAGTTTGCAATGTACAGAGACAAATGGTGAGATTGATAAAAGATCTTTGCACGGATTGAGACTGCTAGAAAGAATAATTAAGAAAAAAGAGAAAAAGTATATGGGTCTATACCCAATTGGCTGGCCATGGCTCGAAAGGTCAATAGATAGATAGTACAGCTAAACAGGTATTATCAGTGATGATAACTTTAAGGCCACTGGCTGATTCTAACATAAGCTCTTGGACTGTAATACAAAAGATGACTTTTCACAAAATGAGAAACATTCATCTGTGGTTTCCTCGTGTTGTTACCCGCCCGTTGGTGTCCTGAGTATATGAGATGTGATATGTAGCCCTCTTGGAATAGCGGCAATATACAGGAATTTCTGTATGTATTTATGATCTTCATCCCAACGTTGTGCTACCAATGCCAGACCTGGACCCAAGATGCAAGACCAATAAGACAAATAACCACTGCTGAAATGAAATGTGTTAGACGAATGACAGGAAACAGCATGAGACACAAGATCAGAAATGAAGAACTGAGAAAAAAGGTAGCAATAACCCCCGCCATAGAATATATAAAGAAACAACAGATAAAATGGTTTGGTCATGTGACAAGGCAGAGTAATCAAAATAAACACAACGAGCCCTCAATAAACATTGCGAGAATACCAGATCCAAGGATCGACAACGAAAAAGACGGATCGATGAAATACTAGAAGTACTAGGAAACATAGCAGCAGAGGGGAACAGAAGAGAAAAGACCACAAATTATATCTCCCCTCGACGCTGAAAGGCAAATGAGGAAGGAAAGAAGAAGATTCATGCATGTTAAACAACCACTGGTAGTTAAAATCTCCTTCCCAAGCGTCAAAGAGATGCGCCCCCCCCCCCCACGTGAGAGAGAGATGTTGCCCCATGTCAATGAGATGTGTGCCAGGCAGTTATTTCTTGAGCCACATTCTACCAAGTGTTAATATTAATGTTGACATTTAATGAGGTCTCAAGTAAGCGTTTAAGTTCAAAGTTTATCTTTCCACAGCTCGCCATAATATGATATTTTCAACAGCATAGCAAGATAATGGTGAGGATGCCAAATGGGGGGGGGGGGGGGGAGAGGAGAGAGAGAGAGAGAGGCCGAAACATTCTATTAATTTTCTTTGATGCCCTGAAGGGCAAACTTGGGTTAGGGTAAGACAGTTATTGTGACCCCCAAGTGGCTACTATTCTATTTATCTTCTTCTTTCCTTCCTCATCTGTCTTTCAGCGTTGAGGGGAGATATAATTTATGGTCTTTTGCTTTTCTGTTTGCCTCTGCTGCTGTTATGTTTCCTAGTGCTTCTAATATTCTATCGATTCATCTTTTTCGTGGTCGACCCTTGCGTCTGGTGTTCTCACAACATTTGTTCAAGGCTCGCTGTGTTGTGTTTTGTTCTTTCTGCCTTGTCACGTGGCCAAACCATTTTATCTGCTGTTTCCTTATATATTCTATGGCGAGGGCTATTCCTAGCTTTTTTCTCAGTTCTTCATTTCTGATCTTATCTCTCAGGCTGTTTCCTGTCATTCATCTAACACATTTAATCTCAGTAGAGGTTATTTTTCTTGTTCTTGCATCACAACAGTGGTGACAGTTGTCCAATGATTTGACAAGCTTTGTTGCATCTTGAGTCTATCTCTGCTATTTGTGAATTGTCATTTGTCACTAGACGTCCTAGGCATTTAAATTCCTCTACTTGTCTTAGTTTTTTTTAAGCCGTATACAGTTATGTTGATATTCTGTTTCTCCTTTGCGAAATTCATGACTTCTGTTTTGTTGATCTCCATGTTGTATTTTGTGCCTGTACTGTTGAGTTTATTTAAGTGTTCTTGTAGGTCTTCCATTTTTCCATGTATGAGTGCCTGATAGTCTACAAACAGAAGCTCATTGATCTCCTGTCTCTGATGGGTTGGTTAACTTGCATATATATAGTCCATGTATGTAACAAACAACAGCGGGGAATAGTATGCACCCCTGTCTTACACCTGATCTAACTTCGAAGTGGTCCGTGTAGCCTGCTGTTGTTCTGACTGTGCAGTTTCTGGTGATGTAGAAACTTTCAATTAGGTTGGTTAGATGTTGGCGTACTCCGTATGTTGTTAGTATCTCCCACAGTTGTTCTCTGTTTAAACAGTCGAATGCTTTTTCCTGGTCAATGAAAGCTATGTACAAATTTTGATTGTGTTCTGTCGTCTTTTCTGCTAGTTGTTTTATTGTGAATAGAGTGTCAGTACATCCCCTGTTTTTTTTCAGAACCCCATTTGAGAATCACTTAATTGTAGTTCTTTTATTGGTCTCAGCCTTTTGTCCACAGTTTTGGCTTATAATTTACTACATGACTGAGAAACGATATACCTCTATATTGATTGCAGTTTCTCTTGCTAACTTTATTTTTCCATATTGGTACGAAGATTGTCTGTTGCCAGTTTTCTGTGGCCTTTTGTTGGTGCCATGCTGCATTGAACATTCTGTGTAGCCATGTAACTCCTATTTCTCCTGCTGCTGCCATTATTTCTACAGGTATGTTATCTATCCCCGGACAGACATTGAATCAAACCTTGAATATGACAATAGAAGAAGTGGGAAATCTGGCACGAGACAGATTCTTTCAGACGGGCTGTGGTGAATACAACATTATGCAAAGGATCTGCGACCTCACTATAATATATTCTCAGAAATTTGAAACAATGATATACTACATCTATTCAACTCATAAATGACGAAGTGAAATTGATAATGTTTGTTCAAAGTAATGTGAAAAACAGCACATCCATTTTAATGCAATGATAACTAACTTTTCCACACAACAGTTCGTACACATATCAACCAACAAACAGTAAATAGGTTTAAATATCATTGTTCTTTGCTAGCAAATGATGGAAGACTACAATGAAGATCAAAAGAATAATGAATACATATAGAATAGAAACAAAACATTACACCATCTGGCAAAACATAACAGCAAAACGTAGATTTCTATTTCTATCTAGATTGTGAGTCTATATTATCTCCAAAGGAATTGAAGTCAAAGGTCACAACATAAATAATTTGCGATATGCGGATGACACAGTCTTAATAGCAGAGACAGAGAATGAACTACATGAAATGATAAACATAATAGTAAAAGAAAGCAGAAAAAAGGTCTCAGTCTGAATAGTAAGAAAAACAGAAGTAATGGTCATATCGAAGAAACAATCATCACCAGCATGCAGCATAAAAATAAACGAGACAAATCTGAAACAAGTGCAACGTTTGAAATATTTGGGCACAATAATAACATCAGATGGAAGATGCACCACAGAAATAAAAAGCAGAATAGCTCAGGCCAAAATAGCATTTCAGAAAATGAAAAATATATTATGCAACAAATCTATGTCAATAGAAATGAGAAAGAGAGTTCATCGGTGTTATATAGAACCAGTTCTGACCTATGGAAGCGAATCATGGACAGCAGTCAAACAAATGAAAAGACAGTTAGAGGCCACAGAGATGGGATTTCTCAGAAGAATGTTGATAGTTTAATGGACAGCTAAGAAGACCAATGAGGAAATTCTCAAAGAGGCCAACACAAAAAGGCGGCTCCTAAAAAACATCAGAAAGAAACAATCAACATTTTTCAGGCACATCATGAGAAAAGGAAAGTTGAAATACATGGTTACAACTGGCAAAATAAAAGGAAAGAGAGATCGCCGACGACAAAGAGAGAAAATACTAGATAGCTTGGTGTCATGGCATGGAAAACAGTCAACAATAGAACTGATACGATGCACTGTAAATAGAAGATTGTGGAAGGACATGATCCTCTACGCCAACCAGGTATGGCACTTGATGATGATGATATTATCTGCATGGCAACATATGGCTGTGTAAAAAACAAACTATCGAAAGATATGTTGACAAATCCATAAATACCAATTGAAAGCAAGAGCTACAGAACAATACAAAGAAGACTATGAATAAAGAAAGGAGCAAACATGTCAGTACTGCATCAACTTGATATTCCAAAAAATGTATTGCGAAGGAAGAAAGGAAGGAAGGGAGGGAGGAAGGAAGGGAGGAAGGAAGGGAGGAAGGGAGGGAGGGAGGGAGGGAGGAAGGAAGGAAGGAAGGAAGGAAGGAAGGAAGGAAGGAAGGAAGGGGCCCGCCACACCCCATGCGTAGCGTATAATATTGCCCACATTTTTTGTTTACCAACCACACATTTTTAGCTAATATGGTCAGCTTGACGCCAAGCTAACACGGTCTTTCTTTATAAAAAAAAAAAACTAAAAACAATCCGGTATCCATTTCAAGCTAGGTCAACCTAGACGAAGTCGAGTGGTATTAAAGTAGGTGAATGAGTTAAAGCCACATTACAAAATATGATTTCCTGGGGAAGATTATTACACCGGGAGAAGTGAAATATATTATATACATATATATAAATGGTATGGTAAAAGCTTCACTTGATTGATAGACGACACAAATTTGAACGACGTTTCGGCTAAATATGCCTTCAGCAGAAACAAACAAACAACACCATACATATGTAAGTAAATAAAACTAACCCTACATAACTAGTAATGAAACATCCCAAACAAAATAATCGAAATTGGTTCAAGCAAAGAAAATTGTTTCCCTGTGTCGTGGACCGTGGCCGGAATGAGAAAGAGTGAGTCACGGGTGTGCGCTGTAATATCCTGCTGGTCGGAGGGTTAAACCCGTGTAAAGGGTTCTAAAAATATGTCAGTGGGGGGAACACTGTCTACGTTACCTCGACTACAAAGACACCGACATAGAGAGGGTATGGTACCAGGTAGGTTAATGAGTGGAAGGGTACGAAGAATTTGGGGATAACAATCATCAAGTACCATGTCTGCTGGCGTTGGTGATCATGTATCTCCACAACTTTCGATCTCGGCAGTTATTTATCATTTTTGTTGTTGGCCTTCCGCCAAGCCATTCTCTTAACCTGTCTGGTATCTTTTCTCTCTGCTTCACTCTATCTTTTCATCCATCAATTTTCCCAGTTGTCACAATATATTTCTGCTGTTCCCTTAAGAAATTGGGAGCCGCGATAGCTCAGTGGTTAGTGAATGGACTACAAAGAACAAGAGGTAGGGTTCGATCCCAACCGACGGCTTCCGGGTTCACCCAGCCTTTAATGTGTACCTGATTCTTTTCAGGGAAAGTGAAGCGGCACGGGCGTAATACCGACCACATTACCCCAAAAAATCATGTGCTGAAGGTAAGACAAAATTTATGGTCACTAACACCATATTCCCTATACGCCACATGGCGTGACGGGGGTACTTTACTTTTTTTTTTTACTTAAGAAATTATGATTGTTTCTAAAACTGTGGCGATGCATGACTATACAAAGTAGTTGCGACGGTGGTTTTCTGTTTCATTCCGTCGGTTTGTTTACGGTTGGCTCATAAGCCTTTGACTAAAAAGTTTCATCCACAAAGCAGTGGGGTTGTATGACTTTAGGCAACCATTCATTAGCTGGTTACCCTCCCCAGCACACCTGCAAGGCAGTCGTAGTTTGTACTGTCTACTGTGTACAATTTAAAAAAAAAAAAGTAAAGTGCCCCCGTCAGGCCAAGTGGCGTACAGGGAATATGGTGTTAGTGACCATAAATTTTACAGACCTTCGGCACATGATTTTTGGGTAATGTGGTCGGTATTACGCCCGTGCCGCTTTACTTTCTCAGAAAAAAATCCGACACCCATTAAAAGCTGGGTGAACCGGAGCCGTCGGTTGGGATCGAACCCTACCTCTTGTTCTTTGTTGTCCAGTTCACTAACCACTGAGCTATCACGGCTCCTTTTAATATATGCTTTGTATATATTATCTTTGGGGAGCCATACTGCTACAAGCAGGAACAATTTGGAAAGCTGAAGGCAACAACAAGAATTTGGGTATAAGATCTAACAAAGATCTGATTAAGACATCAGGTTCCTTAAGTGTTTAACAACAACACGCTAGGCAGCTAGATAATAATGATAATAGAAATGATGATGATGGAAATGATGATGATATAGTTGTGTTAACTGGCAGTGACGTTCTTTTAGGGATTTCTCTCTCTCTCTTTCTCTGCGATCAAGACTCAATCAGAGTAGGATTCCAGACTCTATCATGAAGTCAGCTATCTTGAGTGATTCCACAGACAGAACATCATAATTAGAGTCTGTTTGATCCATTCTGATTGAATACCTGTTAAAACGTTGCACTGTGTTCTGCGCCAGTGGCCCAGTGCATCCGATTTCAGTCAGCATTTTATTCAGCTTTGCTTTCCTTAGCCCTTGATTGTCCCCAATCTTCCTGCAAGGCAGCAGATTGTCTTTTCTGTAGGGGGATTCTACCCTTAGATGGTCGGCCCTCCCAGGCTTACGAGCACCATCTGCCCAAGCTTGATGTAGTTTTAGGGATTTCAAAAAGGAAAGATAAAAGCGTATGCACAGAATTGTCTACCAGCGCCCCCCCCCCCCACCAAGCACACTTTAACACCGTTTATTTCAATTAGAACCTACCAGGAAGGGTGAGAAGTAGGGGTGTAATAAACGCCACATACAGCCCGTAAAGTAGAACAAAAGCATGTACCATAATTATTTCTATTCCCTCAAACGGCCAATTTTACTGCCAATTCGCACTGGTATTTGTAGATATGTGGTTTTACAGAGGAATACCAGTGTTGAGAATACCATGGGCAGTTAAGAAGAGTAATGAAAACGTTCTGAAAGAGGTCAAAGCAAAAAGAGAGCTAATTTCCAATATTGGAAGAAACAATCGTCATTTTTTGGCCATGTAATAAGAAGAGAACAACCGGAATATATTGTAACAACTGGAAAAATTGAGGGACGAAGAGATAGAGGGAAGCAAAGAGAAAAGATACCAGACAGCTTAAGAGAATGGCTTGGCAGAAGGTCAACAACAGAAATGATAAATAACTGTCGAGATCGAAAGTTGTGGAGAGACATGATCACCTACGCCAACTGACCCGGTACTTGATGATGATACACTGGTATTTTGTTACTTCCCCTCTATACTAAGGCAGACAATTAGCTCTATTGTGAGTTTTCGTTCGTTACTTACATCCAGGAAATAATCTTTTCTGCAGGACCAGAGTAATAGAGAAACTGGTTATTTTATCATCTGAATCCGTGACATTTGATTGGCTAAAACAATGCTATGGATTTTCGCTTAAAGCGAACATTTAAGAGAGAAATTCATACAAAGAAACAGGTTTTAGATACACAGAATGTGACGCAAATTATGGCTTCGGTAACTGAAATTTACTTGCAGGAAAACGATCCGGAAACGATAATCGATATGGGGAGAGGAGGGGAGGGAGGGGAAGATGGCTTTCGTAACAGAAGAACAATTGAGTACTGGATTTATCGTACAATGTTGATAACCGCGTGAGTACGTGTGTGTGTGTGTGTGTGTGAGGCGTGCGCTTTAAACAAATATTTCAATTTTTTAAATTTGAAATTCATTTTTGAAGGTGAAAAGATGGTAAAAGCAAAAGCAGCTGCGGGTACCACAAATGGGTGGAGATGGATGTGGACATCACCCAGCAATCTGCCGTGGTCATGGAAAAGTCATAACTAACGCCATATTCCCCATACGCCTGTTAAGGTACGGAGATAACCTTTACTTCCATATTAGGAAATTTGGCATCGTTTATGAATGAGGATGTCCTGAGTCTACAACATTCCGCTCATTCTTCAAACTGATATTTTTATGGAAGTGGTTTCAATGCGCGACACTCGACGACACACACAAAGTAAGATTTCCAGCTCATATAAATTTTGATGCATACTTGAATTGTAACCACAAAAGTTGTACAATGTTAAGATACAGCTTCTCATAATCATCATATTTCAACGTATAATAGAAGAATATGTGCATCGCATCGTTCTGGAAATATTAACAAATCAACAAACGCAACCGTGACAAACCATACATCATCATATCACATATGTTTTGTTATTGGTATGCGTAATGTGAAAAAAAAAAATCACATATGTTGAGTAACCATTTATTTGTTATTAAACCTGTCAACTTGTCAAGTGATGCACAAATCTCAACATAGAAATGCTAAAATTGCAAATTAATTAAAATAAAATCATCGCTCTCACTTTCTGCAGTAACGAACTAGGACACAGACCGACAAGTGAGCCAAGGTCTAGATAGCCGGGAAAGTAGACGCTAAAACAACTAGAAATGAGACCAACTATATCTGCGCTATGTGTTAAAAGCTGAAGACAAAAAAACGTGATGTGCTGATAATGCAACACGTGTAGTAGAGCTGAGTGGCTTGTGTGCGTTATGTTAATGAATATGTGTCAAGCTTATACATCACTTTACTCCACTTCTGTTACCCTTCAGCGTTGAAGTAAAATTAGAAAGCCCGGGTCAAGCGATTTGTTTCATTTGGATGCTTGTCCTTTAGTAGAACCTAGCACTCATCAGCACATCTGAAGGAATCTCCGTCTCTAATCAGATCGCCCACTGTCTCTTTTGACTAGGTTTTTAATGACGTCTTAACTCCCCATTTTGGAGGCGAAGGCGCGCCTCCCAGCACCAGAGCTGGAAGTTGTCAGTGATCCACAGCTGATGGCTTGCGTCAGGATCGGTGAACCAGAACCATCGAGACCCTGCTCCACCTATCCGTGGTGCCTCTAGTAACAGACTAACCTGTCTAGTCTGGCCAAGCGAGTAGAGGTCGAAGAGGGGAGACAACCCGGTACTCAAAAATGTCATGCTGAAGTCGGATGTGTTGGGCCGAAAAGCGCAAATATCACAGTTATACTGTAAACCACAACACAACGCAGACACGCCTGCTTAACGTCATTTTAAGGGCGGATGATGACGAGGTACGCTCCTTAAGTCATCGAGCGAACGCAAGCGAGCAGCAAGCAAATCCACATTCTTCTTGGTTTTCCCCAGAATCGTCTTCCTGGAACCATGTCTTCCATTGTTGTTCTTTCCAGCCCGCTGCCTCTCGTGATGAGGCCGTAGTACTTTAACTTTATCTGTAAGATATTTATAAGCCAGTTCTCTTCAGTGTTTTGGTCTTTTAATATGTTTTTATTTCTCCTTGTTGCTATCAACGGTATTCCAAGAAGTTTAATGAAATATTTTGTTACTCATTAACCAGTTTTCTTCATCGCTGTTTGCGAGATTAGCCATGATTCACAAGCATAAGTTTCTATAGGGAAGGTACATGCTCACGATAACCTGACTTGTGCTGCTTTGTTGGTGTAGCTCCATATGTTGTTCATAGTTATCACATATGTGCTGCTGCTGTTGATCTCCTAGACTTGAGACTATGTGAGCGTGTTCATATAAGAGACGAACGCCATGTTTACGATCTGTTTCTCTCATTGCTTACTGCTTTCTACATTTGACATTCAGTCCGTGAACACGGGATCTTCTTGTCTAAAGGTCGACGTCTTACCTCTAAACAACCCAGTCCTTCTCGGGAGCCGCGATAGCTCAGTGGTTAGTGAACTGGACTACAAAGGACAAGAGGTAGGGTTCGATCCCAACCCGACGAGTTTACCCAGCCTTAAATGGGTATCGGATTTTTTTCTGAGAAAGTAAAGCGGCACGGGCGTAACACCGACCACATTACCCCGAAAATCATGTGCTGTAGGTCTGTAAAATTTATGGTCACTAACACCATATTCCCTATATGCCACTTGGCGTGACAGGGGCTCTTTACTTCTTTACTTAACCAGTCACCCCCCTCCCCCAACCCGGATAGATTGATTACGTATCCTTCGTACTTTCTTTTGTCCAAAGCAAACGAGAAGATCTTCTAACGAAGGCGGTTGTGAAAGAGTTGAACAAACCAACCAGCACAGAGCGGCAGTGTAATGCCAGAAATGACGAGACAAACTAGCTAAAGCAGGTACTCATGGGAGAACAATTCTGTGACAATGTAACAATGCAGGACGCAGACAATCACAGGACTACAAATGGCAAATCAGTAAATCCCCACAAGATTCGATTTTGAATTTAAAACTAGCACAGGATACCACAAACATCCTACTCCAATCAGGGTACTGTCGTCTGAACGCCCGCCTAAAAAGAATACAAATAACTACATCCCCACGGTGTTTATGTTATGCTGGTCTGCAGACTCCAGAGCATGTCCTTCAAACAGTTGAACTGTTCAGAAATCTATAAACCAAATTCAGGTGCCAAGATAGACAATGTGTAGACACCACCATCATCATCATGTGCCATACCGGCTGGCGTAAGTGATCATGTCCTTCCACAATCTTCTATCTACAGTGCACCGTATCAGTTCTGTTGTTGACTGTTTTCCATGCAATGACACCAAGCTATCCAGTATTTTCTCTCTTTGTCGTCCGTGATCTCTCTTTTCTTGAATTTTGCCAGTTGTAACCAAGTTTTCCAACTTTGTTCTTCTCATGATGTGCCCGAAAAATGTTGACTGTTTCTGATGTTTTTTAGGAGCTCCATTTTTGTGTTGGCCTCTTTGAGAAATTCCTCATTGATCTTTTTTGCTGTCCATGAAACTTTCAACGTTCTTCTGAGAAATCCCATCTCTGTGACCTCTAACCGTCTTTTCATTTGTTTGTCTACTGTCCATTTTTCTCTTCCATAGGTTAGAATTGGTTCTATATAGCACCGATGAACTATGTTTCTCACTTCTATTGACATAGATTTGTGTTGACGTAGGGTACTTATAATTTGAAGTCTTCATTTGTTCCACATAGTTTATCATGTGAGCTTGTTTGTCGTGGGCTAAATTCTTCGTCTCTACTGCTCACAAGTGTCTTTGTGTTTCGCAGTAGCTGGCTCTGGTCTCATAATAGATGATCAGATAGTCGTTGCAGGAATCATTTCTGATGGCAGAAAGATATCATGTGTTGGGAGTAGAAGGTACCAATTTATTTACAGTCCGTATAGTTGTGTATTAGCATCTAAAGTCATCATGGAGAGGAATGTACAAGGTAAAATGAGGTAGGGACTGACAACACCAATCTGAAGTCTCTGGAAACATTGCATGCAGAGTGCCCTGATGCCTTGTTATAAGCCTGAAGATCTTGCTCTGCACGTTGAAGAGTCTGTTTACAATGTCTACCTCTTGCGTGTTCTTTAACCTGTATTTTCCTTGAGGTGCTCTACATTTCATTGACAGCTGCAATTTATATTAGTGTATTCTTTTACCTGAAGGTTTAGGGTTGATTAGACTGTCAATATTTCCTTCTATTTTTACAAGTTCAACATCATTTTCATTTCTAGAGATGTCTAAGTGGCATGGTATCCACCATAGGACCAGTTATATGTCACGTAATATAAAAACATATGATGTTCTCTATTTATTAGAGATGATCTGACTTAGAAAGCAGACCTTACGTCACAAACTAACACACTATCTAATTTAAATCAATTCATTTTACTCCTATCACATTGTGTGGCCTTCAATCGATCCCTTTTACTTCAATCACATAATTTGACATTAAATCCGGAATCAATTCCTTTTGCTCCAATCACATTATACAAGCTGAAATCGATTCCTCTTATATAACTATCGCATTATATGGCTTTACATTGATTTCTTCTCTCCAATCAAACTAAATAGCCATATATCGATTACTTATAATCCAAACACGCTATTCATCATCGAGTGCCATCTCCGCAACGAAGGTTGGCTACCATGGAGCGCCATTCTGCTCTGTCTCTTGCTTTGATGGTGCAGGTTGTCATAGGCTGGTTTGTCCATCTTTTGATGTTACTCGTCCATGTTAGTCTTGGTCTGCCTCTGCCTCTTTTACCATGTATTTTCCCCTCCAGGATTACTTTTAGTAGGCTGTTGTGTCTTTTAACATGGCCCAAAAATCGCATTTGTCTTGTTTGTATTGTGTTTTGTCTTTTCATTTTTGGTTGTTTTAAGACTTCATCGTTTGTTGTCTTTTCATACCATCCAATTCTACCTATTCTTCTATATATCCACATTTCAAAGGCTTCAGTTCTTTGTTCTGTTTTCTTGTCTAATGTCCATGTTTCTGTACCATATAGGAATGTTGAGAAGACATAACATTTTGCTATTCTTAGTTTTAGCCCTAGTGTTATTTGTTTTGATGTTAGTATGTTCTTCATGATATGGCTGTGAAACATGGAGAACAACAAAATTGACAATCACGAAGATACAGACTTTCATTAATGGATGCTTACGCAGAATAAAAGGATGGAAATGGCAGGACAAAATCACTAACATAGAATTCAGCATCGACGATTGGCTACCAATGACCGCCAATTAATTTTAATTATTGCATTGAATTTACCCTGCCTTAGGTTCTTTTCTCTATCTCTTGATGTTTTCTATCCCTACCTCATTTTAGCTTGTACATTCCTTTCCATGATGACTTTCAGTAGATGCCAATACACAACTATACGGACTGTAAATAAATCGGTACTCCCAACACATGGTATCTGTGTGCCATCAGAAATGATTCCTTCAATGACTATCAAACGACATGACTTCTTCATCAATTTGATCTGCCCCTAACACACTATCTCACTTCTAAATTGGCTCAATCTACGTCCATCTCACTATCTGCCATCTAAATTGATTCTTTCTGAGCCAGTCACATCAACTGGCCTCTAAAACGATTCTTCTACCCCTAAATCGATCTGATCTCTAATTCTCTCTACGCCAGTCACATCAACTGGCCTCTAAAACGACTCTTCTACCCCTAAATCGATCTGATCTCTAATTCTTTCTACGCCAGTCACATCAACTGGCCTCTAAAACGACTCTTCTACCCCTACATCGATCTGATCTCTAATTCTTTCTACGCCAGTCACATCAACTGGCCTCTAAAACGACTCTTCTACCCCTACATCGATGTGATATTTAATTTCTTATACTCGCCAACACAATCATCTTCACGTGGTGCCGTCTCCACATCGAAGGTTGGCTACCATGGAGCGACATTCTACTCTGTCTTAATTGGTTTGGTCACTGAACGTCGGTGCTGTGGATGGTCTAGACCAACATGCACCCACTCAGTCGCACGTTCCAGAAGCCGTTTCCACGTTACAGACTGGTCAACTCCAGTCAATCAGCTCTACGGCACGTGCAAGCACCTGGGCATTTGGTTTGCGTCGTTTACAAGTTCACAGAAATGAAACTGCTTCGTTGACAACGGACTGATGAAAACATATCGCCATCTTGGACGCCGTACATTTAACGTGTACACAATAACGATCACGGAACAACAGCTGGATGGAAGGGGAAGAACTATGACTTTTGCTGATGATATTCTGGTATATCGACAGGGAAGAGACAGAAGGGAAATCGCCTCCACAGTGCAACACGAACTCGATCGCATCTCTTCCTGATGTGGAGTATCAGGTGCATTGGTTAATCCTAATAAATTAGTAAATTAATAAATTAAATAAACGCACGGTTCTTACTTAACAATCATGTCGTTAACACGGAAACACCGGTGGTATGAATGGGGGCTGATGAGGTGACCAGGGATTGGGTGATAACATACTTCAGAGTTAAGTTTGATCGCAGCCTGTGTTTTCGGGACCGCATCAACCATGTGATAACAAAATCCCGCAAAGGATTAGCCGCCTTGAAGGTCTTGGCAGCTGCCAACATCGAGTAGAGGCTACTTGTCTTTCTGTTCCAGGGAGTAGTCCTCGCACCAATCGAGTATGCCCTGGCCATTCTTACTGTCGGTAATACGCAAACTGACAAGCTGAAGAAAATACAGAATGAAGCGATGCGCATTATCCTGGTGTGTACGAGGGACACTCCCTGTGTAGCAATGGGGCATCTTCTTGAATCTCCAACCATGGATGACAGAATCAAGATCTGGAGGGCACGAGCATATCTGAAGATATGTGAAGATAAAGAGCATACATTGCATCACGTACTCAACACAGGGAAGGGTGTCAGGCTAAAAAGAGACAAATCATGGGTGGGCCGAGCAGATCAAGCAGGTATGTGGGCTTACCAATATTAACACTGACGAGAAGTGGACACCGCTGCCTACGTCACTCAGGGGGACATTCTCGTGTAGTATCATACTCGATAGGAAATGTAAGGAACAGAACTCAATCGAGGTCAATGGTGTCATCTAGGATAACACCGATGAGAAAGATGCAGTCATCTATACAGACTGATCTGTAATACGACACCAAAGGAGTGCATGAGCATTTACAGCACGCTCGGCAGGCAGAATAGGCAAGGAAGACAGTGGTGCATACGTCATGACCACGAGTAGCTTGACGATGGAGGTGATGACAGTGACCAAATCATTCATCTGGTTACAGTCACAAGATTACACCCATGCCTAGGGTGTCCGGTTAGCGCAATCGATAGGCGGTTGGCTTACCACGACAACAGCCGGGGTTCGTACCCTGGCGAGGACACCTGAGTTTTACTAATTCTCTAAAAATTAGTACCTCTGAAGTCGGAGTAAATCTGCCTACATGGCGAGGGGCATCCTGTAATGGGATAAAACAGACTTTACACGCAAAATTCAGCCCCACAAAATTGAGTGGGTGGGACTTCGTCAGAGGTCAAAGCTGACGAAAGCGAACGAACGAACGAACACCCATGCCTGTAGTGATTCGATGAGCATGATAAGAAGAGTGAAGGCATGCAATGGTTAGAGTCGTTGCAGCAGTCAAAAATACATAAGGTCACCTTTGTCTACGTCCCTGGACATGCGGGAGTACGGGGAAATGAAAGAGATGAAGATTAATCAATCAACACAGAACTGGAGTCGTCAGTCGCTGGACACTAAAAGACTTGCTGAGTAGGGGATCTCAGCACCTATGGACATGTTCGGAGTACAATGATTACGACCGGCAAATAACTCAAAGTCTCTACTGTCTCTTACCTTGATAGTGCACGTTGTCATAGGTTCACCTGTCCATCTTTTGATTTGATCAAACCTCTCTTGTTCTGCCATTGATTCGTCGAGTACGTTTCCCTTCAAGATGACCTTTAATAGGGTATTGCGCCACTTCACATGCCCCACAAACTTCAGCTTTTGAATTGTATTAAGTAGTTCTTTTACTTTATCTGAATAAAAACTTCACTGTCTGTCTTCTGTTTTTTTTCTCCACCAAATTCTGCCCATTTTTCTATAGGTCAAAATTTCAAAGAGTTCGATTTTCTGCTCTGTTCTCTTATTTAACTCCATGTTTCAGCACTATATAGGAATATTGATTTGACATAACAATTTGCTATTTAGTTCTGGTGATGTTTGCTTTGTTGTGAGTATTTTTTTCATGTTGTTAAAACTGGTTTGCGCTATTCATATTCTATTATTTATTTCCGTCTTATATTTCCCTTAATTTGTTTTAACATGTCCAAGATAACTATATTCTTGTTCTCTCTCTAGGTTTTTGTCACCTACCTTGATATCAACATGTATATTTAACGAGATTTATTTGATTATAGGGAGCTGCGATAGCTCAGTGGTTAGTGCACTGGACTACAAATGACAAGAGATAGGGTTCGATCTCAACCGACGGCTCCCGGTTCACCCAGCCTTTAATTGGTACCGGATTTTTTTACCGGAAATTAAAGCGGCACGGGTGTAATACCGACCACATTACCCCAAAAATTATGTGCCGAATGTCTGTAAAATTTATGGTCACTAACACCATATTCCCTATACGCCACTTGGCGTGGCGGGGGTACTTTACTATTTGATTATAATCACAAGTTTATTTTGCCGTCTATAGTTATGTTGATGTTCTATTTTAGTTGTCTGCCGTCTATAATTATGTTGATGTTCTATTTTATTTGTCTACCGTCTACAATTATGTTGATGTTCTATTTTAATTGTATGCCGTCTATAGTTTATGTTGATGTTTTGTTTCTCTTCTGCGATATTCATGATTTCCTTTTACGCCTAACACACTAGAATCGGCAGTATACAAATAAAAGCGTGACAGGAATTCCCGTATCTAGTTTCTAATCATTGAATGGCCTCATCATGACTGCCCTAACGGGATTTACCGACCCCGCAACAGAAGTTCAATCTAAATAGGGTGTCTTACCTTAAGATCGTTGACATAGGTGCCGTTGAGTCCATTATTGATGATAGTGAACCGCGGATGCCCACCAGGTACTCTGTCCCCTCTGATAGTGGCGTGAATACGGGAAATCAAGCGGAGTGTTACTGCCGAGTCTAGAAAGTAGTCCGCCGCTGGCCCCCTGCCTATAGTCACTTCTCCGTCTTCAAGCAATCTGAAATATAAATTATTCATTGATAGTAAAATATATAAGAAACAAAAGATCAAGAGAAAAAGACGGAATTTAGAGATAGACATTATAAGAAAAACTATTGTCGCCTATGCAGTCGACTTGGCCTCCACTGGACTTCGACCTTGCTAACGCCGACAATGCAAATGGCTGCAATTCGCTCTGTTTTTGCAGACTAGCGCAGTGGCTTAAACCGTTTCAATTGTTTTAGTTGTTTTAAATGTATGTTTTCCAGCAAACTGGAATGAACAAGTGACTGTGCACTCTCCGTTCGATGGAAGTCGTTTGGAATAGTCGCCTGCGCCGTGTATTAGGGCTGCATGGTTGTCAATCTTGTAAACAAAATTGGCAATGCGCTTCAAACTTGTCCTCGCCTTTACTGTCTTCGAAATAATGAATATCATCAAATGGTAGGATAGAAAAGTCAACTCGATCAGATGTCACCATTCCATCCCTTCTCTCAGGTGTTGAGGATGACGGTGGCTGAGACAAATAGACAACAATCACATCCCCAAGCAAATATTCTACTTCTTTCCTTCCTCATTTGCCTTTCAGCGTCGAGGGGAGATACCATTTGCGGTCTGTTGCTCTTCTGTTCGCCACTGTTGCTGTTATGTCTCCTAGTGTTTCTAATATTCCGTCAATTCATCGTTTTCGTGATCAGCTCATGGGTCTGGTGTTCTCGCAACGTTTATTTAATGCTCGTTGTGTTGTGTTTTAATCTTTCTGCCTTGTCACGTGACAAAACCATTTTATCTGTTTTTTTAGACATATTATATAGTGGGGGTTATTCCTTGTTTGTTTTCTCAGTTCTTCATTTGTGATCATATCTCTCAGACTGTTTCCTGTCATTCGACTAACACATTTCATCTCTATAGAGGTTATTTTTCTTTTTGTTCTTGCATCTACGGCCCAGTACTGGCATTGGTAGCACAACGTTGGGATGAAGATTGTATGTTAGAGTGCATGTTTTGCCTCCTTCCTTGTTAGCCAATAGGGGTAATAGTTGTCCAATGATTTGATAAACTTTGTTGCATCTTGAGTCTATGTCTGCTGTTTGTGAATTGTCGAGCAACTATTGTACGAAATCTTACATTATTGATGGGGAGAGACCTGTTGTTGAGTTATTAGCGGGTCATCATCATTGCACTCCGAATATGTATATAGGTGATCGAATCCCCTCCTCAGCAAGTCCCGTCCAGCGACTGACGACTCCAGTTCTGTGTTGGTTTATAAGTCTTCTTACACGCCCACTAAGTTTCTCGCTTCTGGCTGTGCCCATCTTAACTCCCATCTCTTTCATCCGAAAGAGTGACGTGGACTCATTGCTGTCGAAGTCCTGTGCTCTTCCCACATCTCGGAGGGCATTGTTGACCGTCCTCAACGATAGCGCAGCTAGCCAACCTGTCACCTCTTTCATTTCCCCGTACTCTCGCATGTCAAGGGACGTAGACAAAGGTGACCTTACGTATTTTTGACTGCTGCAATGACTCTACCCATCGCATGCGAATAAAGCCGGCCTTCACTTTTTTTTTTTATCATGCTCATCGAATCACTCAGTATACAGGCGTGGGTGTAGTCTTGTGACTCTACCCAGATGAATGTGTAAAGATTTCAAGGCATCCGTGAGTGAACTCGCTTTGTTTGTTTGCATGTGATTGCTTTATCATCATCAAGTACCGTGCCGGCTAGCGTAGGTGATCATTTCTCTTCACAACTTTCGTTCTCTTCACAACTTTCGATCTCGACAATTATTTGTCTAGCTTTATATTTGTAGTGATTTCAATAGGGAATAAATGTTGCGTGAATATCACTTTGTTTCCCTTCTCCACATCGGCAACCCTTGTGATATTGCCATACAACAGGTAATCTTATTGTTTAACGGGGAGAGTTTTTGATGTTTTTGGGCAAATGTTTCATTTAATTTTTGCCTTACTCTTTTCGATATCCAACTACCAAGGGTACTTTAATGTTCGCACATTGAGACACGTTTTGAGATGACTGTAGCACATGGAGATGATGTATAAAAATGGCATGAGAAGACTTGATGAAAAAAAAAAAAAAAGAGACGGTTAGGTTCAAAGTCAGTTAACCGGATGTAATACAATTTGAACTCTTCTTCCGGAAGTGATTATGGAGGCAGACAACGGCCAAGCGACGAGACATAGACGAGGGCAGCCACAGTGTGGGTTGGTACACACAAAATAAGATGTAGAGCCGATTGCTCTACAGGTGCAAACATGGGAAGCGAATGTGAGTGAAGCTTAGAGAACTGGTGAATTACAGTAGAGGAGCAACAAATGAGAGTGAAAAATAGTGGTGTCAGAAAATTTGAAAATAAAGACGAATTAGAGAGTGGAAAACTGAGAAGTTGGAAAACGAAAAAAAAGGGGAATTAAAAAGTGGATAAATGAGTAGTTGGAGCGTGTAGTTAGAAAGTGGAAAACTGGAAAATTAACTGAAAAGTGGGAAACTGAAAAGTTGACAGCTGAGAAATTGGAATGTGGGAAACTGACGAATTGAAACGTGAGAAAGTGAGGAATTGGACAGTGCGAGCAAAGAACATGAAGCACACACTAGAAATAGTGAAGTCGAATTGTAGAAAAATAAATGAGCTGTTTATATATTTATTTTTAAAAGCCATGTTTATTGATTCTGGAACAAACCAAGACGCTATGAGAAGACTTTAAGAAGTTTAATAACAGGTTTGCTCTCAAATATTGAACCACGTATACGGTGACGGAAAGGTGAACGCGCTGAAGCAGGTAATTAACTCTTTGTCTCGAATTATTGAGTATGTATTAACTAGTTACAACAGAATAAATAAAACGTGAAATACGAGCAATTTAGTGATATCAAGATTAAAGTTATAACATCACATTTGGTTGAAGTGTTGAGAGGGAAGGGAAACAATGGAACAAGGACAAGGACACGCTCACAACAAAAACAAAATAAGCAAATGAATTATACATGCGGACGGTTTCATATCAATTCTTTGACATTTGAAATAAGAAGCGATAATGTATGCTCATAAATTATTGGATGTAAGTCAAATGAGACCTACTCGAAGCTCAAACGAATTAATTTCCCATTCATTCTGACACACATTAGGAGACCGGGTGGTCGAATCGCTAAACTGTCAGGCTCCAAACCTGGACAGCTCGGATTCGTGTCCTGTTAGTGTCAAAAGTTTCTTTCTATCGGGGGTGAAATAAAAACTCAGACCTGAACACTATGCAGCGACTGCACCGAACAAGCGGCCTTTATTCTGTGGTCCTATAAGTCTGCCACCCCCTCCACGGCAGACCATAACAATGGGAAAATGTCAGTAAAAAGATACAAAAACCTTATGTTAGAACACCACAGAATAGAGACGGTTGTGCTGCCGGCTCCCAGGGAGGTTGCCTTGTGTTGCTGTCCCAGAGACAACACTGAACAATTCTTTTTACAGGAAGTGTCACATCCTCTATTTTCAGTTCCAAATGACTTCTATAAAAGAGAATAGCTGTAAGTTTGATAAAGAAAAAAAAAGGGGGGGGGGGGATAGTTACTGCTTTACGTATGTGGGGGATGGCATAAAGTCAAACCGATGTTGCAGCTCAAAAGGCCATCAGCATGAACAAAGGACAACACATACACAAATATGTCAGTAAATAAAATTAACAATACACAGGCAAATTATAAGGAAATATCTGGAAAAAAAAATAATAATATTAGAAGAGAATTAAGAGCAACTTATCTGTAGTGCTTGCTATGACCCTGTACCGCCTAGCCATACTCATCCCATCTGCCGTTCTGATCAACACATAGCAAGTACTAAAGAGAGGTTTATTTTAATTCACTTCTAATATTATTTTCTTTTTTTCCCGACATTTCATTATCATTTTCTATGTACTGTTATTTGTATTTGCTTACATATTTGTGTATGTGTTGTCCTTTGTTCCTGCTGAAGGCCTACTGAGCCGCAACGTCGTTTTCATTTTGTGTTGTCCCTTGCTGCAAGTTAACAGGACGTTAGAAAAAAAAACAAATGCCTACTTCGTGGCGTTCAACCTCATATTAAGTCTTCTGGTTCTATTAGAATATGCCATTTTAAAAAAATGAAAGTACAAATTTACTTTGGACTGGCATTCACGCGCAGGTGACCAAAGATAGCCGCGTGACCAATAATGTTTAATGTGCGATGTGAATAATGTGACCAATAATGTTTAATGTGCGATGTGAATAATGTGACCAATAATGATTAATGCGAGATGTGAATAATGTGACCAATAATGTTTAATGTGCGATGTGAATAATGTGACCAATAATGATTAATGCGAGATGTGAATAATGTGACCAATAATGTTTAATGTGCGATGTGAATAATGTGACCAATAATGATTAATGCGAGATGTGAATAATGTGACCAATAATGTTTAATGTGCGATGTGAATAATGTGACCAATAATGTTTAATGTGCGATGTGAATAATGTGACCAATAATGTTTAATGTGCGATGTGAATAATGTGACCAATAATGTTTAATGTGCGATGTGAATAATCGTGTATGTTATCTTAGGGTTTCGCCTACTTCTAGCCGGGTACGGTCTTCAACCTCAGATTAAATCTTATAGGTTATATTAGACCAACATCTAATTTGATTTAAAACAGCTTTTAATTCGAAACATTAGACAAGAAAACAGAATAGAGAATTAAAGCCTTTGAAATGTGGATATATAGAAGAATAGGTAGAATTGGATGGAAGGAAAAGAAAACAAACGATGAAGTCTTAAAACAACTAAAAATGAAAAGAGAACTACTAAACACAATTCAAACAAGCAGCCTATGACAACCTGCACCATCAAAGCAAGAGAGCAGAATGGCGCTCTATGGTAGCCAACCTTCATTGCGGAGATGACACTCGATGATGATGATGATTCGAAATAGAAACATATAGACTGTGCAGAAAGAATGTTGACACAGGATGCTCACACAACAAACGTGCCGTCTCTATCACACCAGATCTACATTTGCTTTATACATTTTGATGCGACACCCACACTTATTCTAACTTGTTCTCTCGCTCTTTCACTCCCTCTTATTTTCTCCTGCCGTGACATGATAAAAGTCACAATCATATGTACATTTCATTGAGAATCCCCAAACATCAGGCACATTCCATATTTTTTGTCCCTGTATGTATGTGTGTATGTCTATCTTAAAGCATGAAAATGTAAACAAACATAGAAAACTTTATGTTTGTATGGTGTACACAAGTTATATAAACAGATTTCAGAAGCGCAATGACAAAACTCCCGATCGCTCTCCGTCACATATACGGGATGTTTATAAAGTCGCAGTGCAGTGAAAATATGTGTGAAATCACAGGAAATTGTAACGTGTATTTTTTATTAATCATCTAGACAATACTGCTCTTGTCTGGCTTGTTTTGGGTAAAGTGGGTCACAAAACACAAACGAGGACCTATTTTAATATAAATTAATATTTGCATTTTTTAAAATGAGATATGATGCAGGCTACACATCATGAGGCTGCTCATCATCAATGGAGATGAGCAATAACCGTTATTTTTTTCGACTCTTTTTTTTCTCTGTTATGAGACATTAAAAAAAACGTGTTTAGTTTAGTCGACAGGTCATCCTCAGGCACATCGAAGAAGTCGATAAGTGATCATATCTCCTCTAAAGAATATCCGCCAACATGTACCGACTAACGACAATGGTATTGTGTTGCCTGACAAATCTTCTTTGGATTCCTGCGTAGCTCTCTCGTCTAGCATCTCCCACCATGAGATGATTTTTGTTAAATCTGTTCATGGCTACGGATTCATTGTTATTTTGAGCTGTCTTTCCGTCCAGCGTTTATAAGGGCACTCAGAATGTTAAAGCAGTCCATTACCCTTGCGCACTCAACATCAGCCAAATTGGTAGGTCTGTCATTACCTTTTACACCCGCAACCTGGCACGAAAAAGAAGCAGACACTTGTTAGAATAGACCTCCCCAGAGATTCTATCCACTCCCGATTGGATATCCTATTTTTTAAAAAAAAACTTGTTATAGCTTAAAAAAGGGCGAAAAATTAGAATTATTGAAATTAACTTTCGTCATTATATATTAGCAAGATCAATTATTATTTATAAATTGAATTGATACAGAACGTTTGCTATGATTTTACACCATCCATTATCATAGACATTTAACATTACAAAATTAGATCGCTTCGGTCTATATTCTAATTGTATTCAGTTTAATTCGTGCGACTTAAGAATTTACAATTTATTTTAAAAAATTATACATTTTAAGACAGATGTTCGACAAGGGGTAGGGTTCGCTCCCAACCGACGGCTTCCGGGTTCACCCAGCCTTAAATGGGTACCGGATTTTTATGGGAAAGTAAAGCGGCACGGGCGTAATACCGACCACATTACCCCAAAAATCATGTGCTGAAGGTCTGTAATAATTATGGTCTCTAACACCATATTCCCTATACGCCACTTGACGCTCTTTACTTTACTTATTTAGGGCAGATGTTCAGAGAGCTGATTTAATTTCCTAGAAGTAGAGAAAAGACAATGAGAGAGGGCGGGAGCGAGGTTCCACAGATAGTTTGATGTTAGAAAATCTCGTCGCAGTGTACATATTATTGTACCGCTATTTCCTCCTGTCAAAAGGAATATACTGCTCATTAGATAAAATAAAGGTGTAAAAGAGAGAGAGAGAAAAGTGAGAGGTCTGAAAAAGTGCAACCGTAAGAAGAGAGAGGGGAACAAAATAAAAAAAATAAAAAACAAAGAAAAAATATCCTAGGACACATATACCATATATGAGGGGCGTTCAAAAGGTAATGCACCACATCGGTTTTCTCAGCTAATAATTAACATAGAAGCATGACATTGTGCACACTAAAAATATGGCATCAAAAATTATAAATATTAACAAAGACATGTATGATGGCTACACGTGTGCAGTTTGTACAGAGGAAGGACTGAGCGAATGTTTCACAATAAAAACTGAGGTTAAACAATGATGTATCTTATCGCCCTTGTTATTTAGAGTTGCTATGGACTTCACCGTGAACAGTGCATGCTGCACTGGTAGCAACGGCATCGAATAGATAGGTAGAGACCAGTTGGAGACCTCGACTTTGCTGATGACACAGCCCTGATCAGTAGACGGATAAATACGATGCAGGAAAACACAAATGAACTATCATTATTAGCCAGCAAAATTGGGCTTGAGATCAATCATGAAAAGACTAAAGTCATGAAAAGCCTAAATCCAACACATTAAAGAATATCCTTGGAAAACAAAATAGTGGAAGAGATGTATCATTTTGTCTATCGTGGAAGTTACATTTTTCAGGAAGGGGATACAAGTAAAGAAATTAGAATCAGAATAGCTAAAGCAGCAATGTCCTTCAAAAGCCTTGAGAAGATGAGGAAATCAAAACACTATCAACCCTTACATATGCATGCGAGAGCTGAAAAACAAGAGACATAGAAACAAAGTTGAACGCATTTGAAAATAAATTTCTAAGGATAATACGTAGTGTAGCGTGGAGCAAATTTAAAAAAAAAGAGAGAGAAAATTAGAAAATTCGTCAATCAATCACTAGTATTATTAGCAATAAAGAAAAAACGACGGACATATGTTGGACATGTGATGAGAAGAAATAATAACCGAATAACAAAGCAAGCCATCTTGTAGGAAACAACAGGAAGGAGGAAAAGAGAGACACTGAGAAATACTGAGAGACCCAGAGAGACACGGAGAAGATCATTGATCTGAAAGGGAAAGGCAGCAGGAATCGGCTCACTTAATGAGATTGAGATGCTAGCACAGAACAAAGACAAATGGCGAGATGTGATAAAAGATCTTTGTAAGGATTGAGACTGCTAGAAAGAAAAATTAGAAAAAGAGAAAGAGCATCTGGGCCTATGCACTATGGGCCGGCCACGGCTATAAAGATAGGCAGATAGACAGACATAAAATATGACATGTGTCGATTGAGTGCATTAAATTGCACTGGAATCGGTCAAATAATACGATTGCAATAAACCGTTGAAATGGAGCATGTTAGCAACTTCCGTTATAAGCAGCGAATTGTAATAGAATTTCTCGTTTTAGAGAAGGAAACTGTTGTGAACATTCACAAGCCCCCTATGTGATGTGTATGGAAGTTTTGCAGTTGACAGGAGCACAGTAAGTAGCTGGGTTCAGAGAATAAAAGAATTGGAAAGTGGAGATATGGAGCTTCTTGATCGACCTCGCTGTGGACGGCCTGCCACAGCCACCAATGCAGAGATGTTGAGATGAGCTGAGGGCATTATTCTTGCTGATAGGCCCATCACTACTCAACAATTGGCCTTAAAGTTGTCAGTCAGCATGGGTAGTGCAAATGCAACTCTTCGATTCTCTAAAGTTTGTGCAAGATGGGTTCCACGAAATCTCACAAAAGAACACCGATTGAAAAGAAAAGCAATTTCTTCTGAACTGGTGGAGCATTTCAATGTTGATGCAAAGAACATTTGGCTGAGATTGTTACAGGTGACGTAACCTGGGCACATCATTTTGAACCTGAGACAAAAACACAGTCAATGGAGTGGAATCATCCGAACTCCCCAGGAAGAAATATTCAAGACATCTTTAGCTGAAAAGGTCATGGTCACTTTCTTTTTGGACATTAAAGGTGTGATTATTGTGGATGTTATGTCAAGAGGAGAGACAATCAATTCACAAGCGTACACTAAGACATTAAAGGTGTGATTATTGTGGATGTTATGTCAAGAGGAGAGGCAATCAATTCACAAGCTTACACTAAGACATTAAAGGTGTGATTATTGTGGATGTTATGTCAAGAGGAGAGACAATCAATTCGCAGGCTTACACTTAGACATTAAAGGTGTGATTATTGTGGATGTTATGTCAAAAGGAGAGACAATCAATTCGCAGGCTTACACTTAGACATTAAAGGTGTGATTATTGTGGATGTTATGTCAAGAGGGGAGACAATCAATTCGCAAGCTTACATTAAAACATTGACAAAACTCAATCAACGTTTTCGCAGAGTTCGGCCGTACAAGAATTCAGAAGACCAGCTTCTGCTTCACGACAATGCGTGCCCTCACACAAGTCTGGCAACACGAGGAACATTTGGTTGGTCTGTACTCCCCCATTCAGCGCTGATTTGGCACCCTCTGATTTCCATCTCTTTGGTCCACTTAAAGATGCCCTCCGTGGAACAAGGTTTGAAGACGATGGAGTGATTCATGCAGTGAAGAAATGGTTACACGATCAAGACAAAGACTGATACTGGCTAGGAATACATGCACTTGTTGTGCGCTGGCGTAAAGCTGTACAAGTGGATGGAGAATTATGTTGAATAATACCAATGTTTACATGAGATATCCATATATACTCTGTAAAAATGTCATACTTTCTGAGTTAGCGGTTCCCGAGCAAATCGATGTGGTGAACTACTTTCTGGGTGGTCATATTCTATAATAATACAAATGGTGAATACTTAGGTAAATAAAAAATATATTTAAGAAACACAATGCCCTGTTTGTACCAGAATTCCTCATCAAGGCCAGCTCCTTGTCGCGGGGATGGGGCTTAACAGTCACCAGGGACTGAAACTATGAGTGGCCAGGAATTCCTACAACCGAGCAAGACCACAGTCTGCTCTACCAAGTTTAAGTGCTGAAGTCGGAGGCAACCAGCCAAAAGGCGCACTACAACAATCAAGATGCCACGCACTCACGCCAATGGGAAGTATGTCTATAACCGCAAATCAATATGGCACTCGCCATGTGATGGACACTCAGGCAGGTGCAGCGCCGGGCCCTCAGCCTCGAAAGGGCCCAGCCTCTATTACTGGATGTCCTTCTCAACCGCTCTGTGGAGTCAAGGGGCGAGAGAATAGAGCTACTGGCCAATCCAAAATAAGACCACTCAAAATAATGCACTGGAATGCTGAAGGCATTAACAGCAAAAGAAATGGGTACAGTAAAAAGATAGAATTAGAAGATATCCTGCATGAAGAACAAGTAAGCATATGCTGTTTGCAGGAAACCCACCTAAACAACGACATAGCCTTGAAGATCACGGGATACCAGTGCTACCGATCTGACAGAAAAAAACAGACAAAAGGGTGCAATATTGACACTTGTAAAGAACATCAATGCATGTCAGATTGAAGTGTATATAGATGGGACGGAATATCAAATACTGCACCTCAGGACAGAAAAATACAGACTTTCACCTACTTAACTACTACTGACCGAGTGACCGCCCATTTGCACTAGACACAATTACATTAAAAGAAAGAATAATTGTATGTGGAGACTTTAATAGCCATTCACAGAGCTGGGGCTATGAAGATATGGACAAGAGAGGTGAAGAACTTGAAAATTGGCAGGATGACAATGGGCTTATACTATTAAACCTGGCAACAGATCCACCAACATTCTACTCCAGATCATGGCATACCACATCTACACCAGATCATGCTTTTTATTCACCAGACCTGGATTGGAATATCACACGTATTGCTGGGAAACAACTTGGAGACAGCGACCACAGACCTGTCTTTTTAGTGGTGCAAAATGAGGCCGTCAGGGAGAGCAGCACTCTCTCCAGATGGAATTACAAAAATGCAGACTGGAAAATGTATCAACATTACACCAGTGTACTGACTAAAGATCTAAATACAGATAGCGACATCAACAAAATAGTTGATAAATTCAATAGACTAATAATACAAGCTGCCAGTGAAACAATACCTAGAGGGGCACGGAAACACTACAAACCATACTGGAGTAGTGAACTAGAGCAACTGCACAATGACATGGAAACATCTCGAAAGCAAGCAGAAAATAACCCCTGCCAGGAACACCACAATAACTATCAGCATGCTAAAGCCAAATTTCAATGGGCTAAACTACAAGTCTGACGAAGAAGCTGGAAAGAGAAAACAGAGTCCTTGAATCTTGAACGAGACACAAGAAAAGTGTGGAAGCTTGTAAAACAGTTGAATGATGAGGGTACAGAAAGGAAGAGGGTACAGAAAGGCAGGCAGGCAGACAGACAGATAGATAAATGTACCAGAATTCAGAAATTGTTAAAATATTTGTATAAAATTGTCTAGGTCTATAAATAGTCCATCCCACCATTTTATTTTTTTTTCAGCCTCTTGAGAATCATTGCATATGGCGGTCACATGACACCACAACTTCCGGTTTTGGGTTATCTTTTCAGAAACTGTGTCTGTTATTTCCGGCCTGTCTACATCTCCTGTCTACTTCAGCAAAATCTCCTCCGAATTTTGATTACTGTTGAGTGGTTTTCACTTCCCCGTCATGAATATTCATAACGATTGAGGTTTCCATTTCGGGTTAAATCTCGTCTAATCAGGAGAAGCTGCTTACAACGGTGTCCCAATTTTGTCTCGTTTTCTCGTATTTGTTTAGTATCGGGAAAGATTGCTACTTTTTTCTTATCTCAATTTTGTTGGGCATTCCTTTACTAAGAAGTATTAAGCTAGCAATGTTCGATTGTTTGTTTGCCAGTAAAACTCTGCCAGTTTTAGCGAAATCGCGAGAGAATGAATTTTGCGTGAACATCATTATATCACACCGACAGCCGTGTGCGTAAATGTCCCTCGCCATTCAGACAGATATTCTCTCACTTCAGAGATACTCTAATCTTTTCTCTTTTTATACCGTCGAGAGTTGTCACGTTTTAGCTAGATTTTTTCCCCATAAATTGTGTCGAGGCAGCGGCCATTTTGGTCCTAGCGCTTTCGATTTCCAATTGTCAAGAGTTCTTTAACATAATGGACATGGGACCTTCTGGACCGTTTCACCGCTATACGAGAGGGCCAGACAACGTATCTCACTACCCAGAGAGGGCTAGACATCGTATCTCACTACCCAGAGAGGCTAGACATCGTATCTCACTACCCAGAGAGGCTAGACATCGTATCTCACTACCCAGAGAGGGCAAGACATCGAATCTCACTACCCAGAGAGGCTAGACATCGAATCTCACTACCCAGAGAGGGCAAGACATCGAATCTCACTACCCAGAGAGGGCAAGACATCGAATCTCACTACCCAGAGAGACTAGACATCGTATCTCACTACCCAGAGAGGCTAGACATCGAATCTCACTACCCAGAGAGGGCAAGACATCGAATCTCACTACCCAGAGAGGGCTAGACATTGTATCTCACTTCCCGAAAGCAGTCTAGACATCGTATCTCATTACCCAGAGAGGGCTAGACATCGAATCTCAATACTCAGAGAAGGCTAGACATCGTATCTCACTACCCAGAGAGGGCTAGACATCGTATCTCACGACCCAGAGAAGGCCAGACATCGAATCTCAATACTCAGAGAAGACTAGACATCATATCTCACTACCCAGTGATGGCTAGACATCGTATCTCACTACCCAGAAAGGGCTAGACATCGGATCTCACTACTCAGAGAAGGCTAGACATCGGACCTCAATACCGAGAGACCAGGGGAGGGTAAAGCCACGAAGCAACCATTGATTTAAAGAGAAACAAACTGTCATCGCCTATGACGGGCTTCGAGGTGTTGCCTCTGGACCATTCAGCACCTCAGATTAGGAATAATGTCCGCTAATGAATATTGCCCAAAGAGACAAGATAAAATAGTTATAGTTAGGTAAATAGGGACGCGACAGAATAAACTAAATGTGGCGTAACAAATCACCAATAAACGATATGGGAATAACAGATCAAGCGGTGGAACACTAAAAGGTTGGATTGCTGGAATTTTACAGATATTATGTACCGTACCTTGGGATTTGTTAGAGAGACAGTAAACGGTCTGGAAAATTCTCATTGACAACCAATTTAAGAGTAGAAATATGGGAAAACAGAATAGGACAGGATAGGATAGGATAGGATAAGAAACGTTGCAGCGGGAGAGGTCAAAGAAGGTAAAAACATCAAATTATATCATACCTCGCTTCTGAAAGGAAGAATGAGAAATGAAAGAAGCAACTCCCTTATTTATGTTCTCCAATTCGTTATTTGTCATGTGTTTCCCACCCCCTTGTTAGTGATTTTTCCTCATCAATCTCTTGATGAATTCCAATTTCAATTCGTGATGTTTCCAATCTCTTTCTTTATGATTCAGATTTTCTTGATGTTTCCAATTTCTTTCTTTATGATTAAGTTTTTTCATGATGTTTCATATTGTTTTCTTTATGATGTTCCTAATTTGATCCTGGTAGCCGCGATAGCTCAGTGGTTAGTGAACTGGACTACAAATGACAGAGAGGTAGGGTTCAATCCCAACCGACGGCTTCCGGGTTCACCCTGCCTTAAATGGGCACTGGATTTTTCTGGGGAAGTAAACCGGCACGGGCGTAATACCGACCACATTACCCCAAAAATCATGTGCTGAAGGTCTGTAAAATGTATGGTCACACCATATTCCCTATACGCCACTTGGCGTGACGGGGGCTCTTTACTTGTTTTTTTTAATTTGATCCTATAATATTTCCAAATACAACTTGTGTACTTCCCATTTCTTTCTTTATGATTCAGTGTTTTTTTTTTTTCTTATTTCCTTTGCGTTTCCCAATTCTTTCTTCGTGATCTTTTCATTTCTCTGCGATGTTTTCTTCATGTTATTTGGATTGCAATGTTTTTTGTTCAACTATTTTCATCATGTTTCTTACGTTGTCATTAATGGTCTTCCCATATAATTATTATTGATGTTTCACATAATTTTTCTGTATATTTACGATTAATGAGGCACATACGTTGACAGGTCCGGTGATATCAATACGATAATAACCTTCAGAGTAATATGATGGAGAGCAGTTAATAGGCATTACGATACATTGAGAAATTGATAACATCAGTTCATCGTAATAGTTAGTGATAAACGCAACCCCTATATCAATGCTATCATCTGCTTATACAAGTAGAGTTGTGAAGATTATTTATTATTTTGCATTGCTCTTTTATACATTTTATTTTCAATGTGCAGGAGCTGATACACAGCTGTGCTTATGTTATGGTCATGCACATATTTTGTTGCTGTTTTAGGTACTGTGTATTTTTTATTAGCGGCCATGAGGTTTTATTAGCGACCTTGGCTTTTCAGTAGTGGCCTTGACCACGGCGGAAAAAAGGGGGGGGGGGGGGAGAGATAGAGAGAATAGAGACACTGTTACCTGCCACGAATGTCGTAAGGACATAGGAGGCGACAGATTTGACTAAGGAGGTTGAGGTCAAGGTCTTCGCTGCAGCTAGGAAGTTGGTGTATCTGAGCTGACGCCATCTTCAGTGCCTTCGTTAGTGTGTGACAGGTATGCTGCTCACTGGAGAACGCGCTGCGGGAAGGGTCATAGAAAAGTCGATGTGACCGTTGTGCATTGAAAATGATCTGTCGACTAAACTAATCTTTTATTATTTTGTGTACTAACTGAAGTAAAACAATCGACATTTTACGGACACATCATGAGATGAGGAAAGTTGGAATACATGGTTACAACTAGCAAAATACAGGTAAAGAAAGATCGCGGACGACAACGTGACAAAGATACTGGATACTTTGATGTCATGGAATACAAAACAGTCAACAACAGAATTGATACGATGCACTATGGATAGAGAATTGTGGAAGAACATGGTCCCTTACGCCAAACTGTATGGCACATAATGTTTAAAATGATTTTAACTTAATACAACTATTGCATTAATCTTCACTAGTAATTATCAACATCACCCTACCCCAATCTAAATATATATATATATATATATATATATATATATATATATATATATATATATATATATATCAATAATGATACCAAACTACACACGTAATTCTTATATGTTACGACGATGTTCTCTGCACCTAACAGGAAGCAGCACTTTTGAAGGTGTCGTGCTGCAGAATTCTCCGCGTGCTAGTCTTCACGTAGCTATTATCCCGTGTACCTTCAGGCCAACTCCAACACTGAGCAGTATTTGTCACTGATCGATAAGACGACTGCTTATAAAATAAATCAGTGCCTACCAAGAATGTTTACTAGTTCACACGTCGTTAAGTGGCTAGGAAGGTATGGCCATATGTTGCACAACAGATAAATAATAATAATAATAATAAATAGCCGACCATAGTTAAGTCATCGTGTGACGCATCCCTAGGTGATTGATGGGAATATTGGAAAATTCAATACAGACTTATTTGTCACAGATGGAGCACATTTGGGTTGTCGAAATTACATATGCATCTTATCTACTCTGTTCGGTCAGTGGTTTTTACCGTGTTCTCAACAGCTTGGCGCTTCTACGCGATGAGCTGGACTCTGGTGATGTTAGTGCGCTATAATGGAGCGTCCCATGTGATAATATAGATCTGGCTTATTAGGGAAACTTTTTGAGGAGGGCCAAGATGTTGATTGGACGTTGTTAGCGACTGATCGCTGGTCTCACCATTTACCACCCAGAACTGATGAAGATCTTACTACATCTCTTCGTGGCAGCCCAGGAAATAAATACATTTCACAAGCAACAAAAGGACAAAAAGTCTGGTACTCAAAATGTTTGCAGAAGTCGGATGTGGCGAGCCGAATGCAGCGATACCGTAGCTTAC
This sequence comes from Megaustenia siamemsis, assembly GCA_032433765.1. Taxonomy (NCBI): domain Eukaryota; kingdom Metazoa; phylum Mollusca; class Gastropoda; order Stylommatophora; family Ariophantidae; genus Megaustenia; species Megaustenia siamemsis. The sequence goes on along the minus strand of JAVIAB010000088.1, from coordinate 57,304,698 downwards.
AGTAAGCAACAGCCAACGCCCACTTCATGTGCCTTTAGGGGTGAGAGAAGAAGCACGGTAATTGTAATGTGAACGCAGACAAACTATTCTATTTATTTCTAATCTCTTCTTTTCGGTTATTTTCTATTCTATTCTATTTATTTCAAGTCTCTTCTTTTCGGTTATTTTCTATTCTATTCTATTTATTTCAAGTCTCTTCTTTTCGGTTATTTTCTATTCTATTCTATTTATTTCTAATCTCTTCTTGCCGCCTCTATTATATTATATCCGATTCTTTCTATGGGAGCATACTTACTGCAGTCAGGGCATCCCTGGTCTACTCCCACGTTTCCAGTCACATCATCTCTCAACAGGTGCTCTAATCTAGCGGACTGCCCGCGAGTAAATGTGACTTCTTGACGGTCACTATATTTGACATGGTCGACTATTCGACTTTACAGGTCTAGATTCCGAAAGACTTCCATCTAAAAATGTGTGCACTTGTATTTCAGTTAGATAAAGAAAAGGAAAAAAGAAAAGCGCACAAAAAAAAAACGAAGACAGCAACTGAAATGTTTAAGTGACTGCACTCACTGCAGGGGTGGAGTTGTTATCATGAATCAGTCGCACAGGCGACGAAGCCGAACAACTTCCAGTGAACAGAGACCACATACAACTTTTTATTTACTCTAGTTCTTTGGGGGAAAAAAGGGGGGGGGGGACGAAGAATGAATGCAGCAACCAAAACCACTTGAAGCCATCCCAATGCATGATTTTGAATTGGATGGCTCTGCATGCATGTGAATTTGTCTACCTGTATCAGCACCTCTGTGTCCCTCCGTTCTCTCAGTGCTGTATCCTCCACAATTTCTCCATCTCCAGTATTGGTGTTGATTTCATTACTCCTGAGATGACCTTAAGTGCCTGGTTTTGTACTTTATGGTCTAGCCTTTAAAAGTTTCATAATGTGTTCCTTTACAATATACTAACAGGACATCCTATAAGAGGATAAGTGGACGAGTTAAATCTCGTTCGACAGTATCTAGGTTCACAAATCCTTAAACCTGTATTGAAGATTATTTGTGAGAGGAAAAAGTGGTTCTGGTGTAGTGCTGACCACATAACCTAAATATAGCCGGTGGTTAATTAACATATAGTCACTAACACCATATTTCCAAAACGCTTCAGTTGAGCCTCGACCACATCATTTGTTTTCCTTTTCTACCGGGCATGCGCACAAGAGCGTAGACACCACTAGTCGCTGTAACTAAACAAAGACAAGCCTTGCACTTATTCAACAATAAGTGGCTATACGTTTTAGTGAGTCATTCAAAATGGACGTCAATACAATTACAGCTTGTGTGCAAACAGAAAGGGGCCACACAAAAAAAACACAGCATGTATAAGTAGGGAACAGACAAATAATTGCAGTGCTGCGGTAAAGCTAGAGTAGCAGAAGCAAGTAGTGGGGTGTAACGTACATTCCTACAAGGTATGGTGAGTTTACAAAAAATGAACACAACAAAATACTGACGTTTCAGCCTACATGCGGCCTTACTCAGAAAACGAGAACACAAAAGAACAACGAAATGAAGATAAACTCTACAACATCTAAGATGAGCGTGACAGATAAATCAAGGAGAAATAAACAAGGAGGGATAAGAAATGAAATGACAGAGAGATGTGCAACACATCGAAGGATAAAAATTGATAACATATGAAAAATATGAAGCTAAAATATACATAAAATTAAAGCGAGACTTAACAGATGCAGGTAAGCATGTAACGGCACAGCTGGCACTTGGCTGCTATGTACTGTAAGTGCACGAGTATTTATGTGGTTACTGCACTTTCGACTCGACAAATCCGAATCCGACAGGCAATTAGTTTGTCAAATGAGGACGGATTTTCTTCTATAGCTCACTTTAGTCGCGTTTTGTGACAGCGCAGCTCCAGTTTAACCACAATAAACGCATGTAAACATAGAATATTGTTCTACTACATCATCATTTTGGGAGCCACGATAGCTCACTGGTTAGTGAACTGGACTACAAAGGACAATCAGCAGGGTTCGATCCCAACCGACGGCCTCCAGGTTTACCCAACCTTAAATGTGTACCGGATGTTTTCTGGGAAAGTAAAGCGGCACGGGCGTAATACCGACCACATTACCCCAAAAATTATGTGCCGAGGGTCTGTAAAATTTATGGTCACTAACACCATATTCCCTATACACCACTTGACGTGACGGGGTTATTTTACTTTTTACATCATCATTTTGGAGGCCTCTGTAGCCTTGGGAAAGCCACCTGACTGGGCAACCGACGTTCGTACAACCGGTGTTCGATTCCCGCTGGAAGCAGTGTGATTTGTACTCTTGGTTGGAAAAAAATACCCCCCCCCCCGCGTGGGTAACAGGGTAGTACTTTGGGAAGGTGAGGAATGCCGCCTCGCATCGTGAATTTCGATGCTAGAAGCGACACTATCCAGAAGTCTACGAACACTTTTGGATAGGCGGTCGTGCTCCATTTGGGTAAAAACTGGCGTGCTAAGACGCTGATTTAAGTCTCGTACTTGACCTATAAACATACAAGAAATCTGTTCATTTGCTGCCACTCACAGAAGACACTATTGCCACAAGAGCATAACACCACGATGTGTTAGACAATAAACTAGTGTTAGGTGGCTTATGTACTACTGCCAGGTTGATTTAATCTGTAAAGTGGGTGGTTGGGTAGTCTAGAGGTACGACGTCGGGCTCAGGACAGAAAGGACCACGGTTCAAAACCCACTAGAAGCTGTGATGGCTTTAAAAAAAAAAAAGGACAAATTATTCCGTAGTTTCTTTATGACGTTACCCCCCACCCCCCTAATCTCTTGGGTAGTGAGATCCGACACCTAGCCCTCTCGGATAACGGAAATAAACAGAAGGTCTCGTGTGCATTCCCGCACGTTAAAGAACCCTTAGCAGTTATAATCTAAAAGAGTAGGTCATAAATTTGGCTGCTGCTCAGATCTAATCCTTACTATGCCCCTTCTTCTACCTTTCAGCTCCCTGTGGAGCATAGGTCTTCAACAAACACCTTCCAAGTCGTTCTGTTTCTTGCCATTCTTATAAGATTATTCCATGTCTTCCCCATCATCTTCATCTCAGCTTCTATCTGTCTTCTCCAATAATTCTTTGGTCTTCCTCTTTGTCTTTTCCCTTGAGGATTCCAAAAAAGGGTCTGTTGTGTAATACTCTCAGTTGGCTTCCGTATTGTGTGTCCTATCCAGCGCCATCGTCTTCGTTGTATCTCTTTATCCACTGGTATTTGATCAGTACATTTCCATAATTCTATGTTAGTGAATTTGTCCAGCCATTTCCATCCTTTTATTCTGCATAAGCATCCATTAATGAAAGTCTGTATCTTCATGATTGTCAATTTTGTTGTTCTCCATGTTTCACAGCCATATAATAGGACTAACTTAACATTGGAGTTGAAAATTTGTATTATACTATGCCCCTTAATATGTTGAAACAGACAACTTCAGATCTATGTTGATTTATTGTTGACCGCTATTTGCTGGTAGCTACATTACATGTCCAAATCATTTAATTTGTATGTAGATGAAGCACACGTCTGGTGTTACTCTAACCCTTCTGATTTCTTCATTTCTTATTTCGCCTCTTCATGTAACCAACCATGTTGGTTTCCATATGGCATCATCTGGTTTCTGGGTAGTAAAATCCAATGTGTAGCCGTCACAGAATACTGGAAACACGAACCTTGTTTTCCTGTTGTCGTAAGGTTGGTGGATAACATATTTTGTTGTTTTGAAAACAAAAACCTGAGCTTTCTTTTCGTGCTTAGTAATTTTGATTTTGTTTATATTATAGCTGAGTTGGATACTATTTTAATTCATTGCATCATCGTATACCACATCGGCTGGTGAAGGCGATCATTTCCTACCACAGTGATCTGTCATTAATGGATCGTATCAATTCTGTTGTTGACTGTTTACTACGACACCAAGCTATCTAGTATCACCGCTCTGTATCGTCAGCGATCTCTTTTTCCATGTATTTTTACAGTTGTTACCAAGTATTCCAACATTCCTCTTCTCATGATGTGCTTGAAAAATGTTGATTGTCTCACTATGATGTTTTTCTATGAGCTCCCTTCTTGTGTTGGCCTCTTTGAGAATGTCCTCTCCGTTCTTTATAGCTGTCCAGGGAACGTTCAACATTCTTCTGAAAAATGTCATCGCTGTGGCCTCTTATCGTCTTTTTAAACTTTTGCCTACTATCCATGATTCGCGTCCATATATCTATATAACAGCGATGAACTCTCTCATTTTTACCGTCATAGACTTCTTGAACACAATGTTTTTTTTTTTAATTTTCTGAAATACTACTTTAGCCTGTTCTATTCTGTTTTTTATTTATTTTTGTGGTGGATCTTCCATCGGATGTTATTATTGTGCCTAAGTAATTGACGCTTTGTACTTGTTACACATTTGTTCTGCTTGTTTTGTGTTGCATGATGGTGTTGGTTGTTTCTTCGACATGCCCATTACTTCTGTTTTCTTCCTGTGTAGGTTGAGTCCTTTCTTGATGCTTTCTTTCACTATGTCTGTCATTTAACGTTTAAGTAAATGAAATACACTCTGTCCTTCACGTAACCAGAAAGGAAAAAGTCACAAATAGTTAATCCTGGTGATCTCTAGGTCCACTTGTAGAACGCTTAGTAATTTTGTCCAACGCGAACAGTCCATCTGTGTGACAGGTGCTCGTTGAGCGGACATAGGAGACTCCAGTGCGGACGGTGCACCATCTTTATGTGGAAAACAAAATGTAATCACCGCCCTCTGCGGCTAGTTGTGGAATCAACCAGTTGTTTAACATTTCCAGGTAAATTCTGCAAGTCGTGAGGAGTGTTTTTGTGCTTCACCTTCTATTGTCTACTTCCAAGCTGCCCAGTGTCTCTAATATAATATACAAATGTAAAGGTTACCTCTGTAACAGTATATGGAGTGAGATAAATTAAATTACATAATGGGAGATAAATATATAGCATGGATCGGATAGCTTGGTCGGTACCAATGTCACAACATATTATAACAGTAACAGAAGAATAACAGTCGCTAGTAGTTAGTGAAGGAATTGGAGGCAATGGAAATTTTCTAGCTGTTATTGGAAAAGGTGTGGGGATGGTAACATGAGTTGATCCGTCAATATGTCCAGGAATTAGGTTGACAAACAAACTCGGGGCAGGTTAAGATGGCCAGAGAGATGTTACTTGTAAGAGTTGTTTTGGAACAAATTAGTAAGGTCAACTAGGTGTCAAGATGGTCACCTTGTTTTGGCAATTTTGACATAATTCATATATAATTTAACATCGCGTGCAAGATAACTGCACAAAGCCTGCGCCAATAAATTATGCAAATGAGACAGGTATTTGGCCTCACGCACAAGAAGATGTTAGTTAACAATTCAGATGAGAATCCGAATGAGCAATGTAAACTAGACGAGCTTAGTTCGGCTTCGCTGACACTGCTAAAGGCAGTTTTGAAAATAGTGTGGATTTCTACAGTTAGTTAACTTAGGAAGAGAGAAGCAATTAAAGGCAAGATCAGAGAAGTTAGTTAAGAGCAATTAGTAGAGAGAACAGCAGTTACTTAGGATCAGTTAGTTGAGAAATATATAGAACAAGAACAGGAGAAGTAAAATTAGAAATATAGAGAAGCAAAGATAAGTCAGCCAGTACTAACATACTTGAGATGTGAAGTGTTTTCAAGTGAAATTTAGAAGTTTGTGCTCCAGAGACAATAATATATATATTACAACTGAAGAGTAACACAAGACAGTTTTGAAACTAAAATATAATTTTGTCACAGACAATAAGTACTATACTTCGTTCACAAATTCGTGCCCACAGAGTTGATCAATTATCTCGAAAACTGTTTGATGAATTTCTGTGATTTTTTTCCATGAAATCTAATTTTTTTTCACCGACCTTCAGATTTTATAACATTTAATACAAAGGTTTAAAACAAGGAGAACTCTACACCCATGGACATAAAAAGAGGAGTAAGACAAGGATGCATCCTATCACCAAGCTTGTTCAATCTATACACTGAGCATATCTTTAAAAACATCTCAGAGATACCAGGCCTAAACATTAATGGAAAGATAATCAATAACCTAAGATATGCTGATGATACTGTTCTACTAGCAGAAAATCCTAAAGATCTACAACAATTGCTTAATGTGTTAAATATAACAAGCAAAAAATATGGACTAGAAATGAACATCAAAAAGACTAAAACTATGATCATAAACAAAGAAAATTCTCAAGACCTACAATTAAATATCACAGTTGAGGGAATACATCTGGAGACAGTCCAGAGTTACAACTACCTAGGACATACTATAACCAATGATGGAAAATGCAAAATTGAAATAAACAAAAGAATAGGTATGGCAAAAAGTAATTTTAATGCCATGAAAAATATACTAACAACAAAACAAATATCAGCAGGGCTGAAACTAAGAATGGCAAAATGTTACATCTTCTCAATATTCCTGTACGGTGCAGAAACATGGACATTAGACAAGAAAACAGAACAGAAAATTGAAGCCTATGAAATGTGGATTTATAGAAGAATAGGTAAAATTGGATGGAAAGAAAAGATAACAAACAATGAAGTTTTAAAACAACTAAAAATAAAAAGAGAACAACCAAATACAATTAAGACAAGACAAATTAAATTTTGGGGCATGTAAAAAGACACAACAGCCTAATAAAAGTAATATTGGAAGGAAAAATACAAGGTAAAAGAGGCAGAGGCAGACCAAGACTAACATGGACGAGTAACATCAAAAGATGGACAAGTCAATCTATGACAACCTGCACCATCAAAGCAAGAAATCGAGTAGAATGGAGATCCATGGTAGCCAACCTTCGTTGCGGAGAAGACACTCGATGATGATGATGATGAATACAAATGTAGTCTGAAATTTGCACAATTCGTTTTTTTTTTTTTTTTGGTTATATAATTTCAGGAAAATATCAAACCGCGTGCTCTAACCATTAGAACTTACTGTAAATTATGTTAATTTTCTAACAATGCAAGCCAAAGGCGTATCCGTATTACACTGAATAATTACCGACCACTTTTAGATTCCTTGCAAAAGTGCATGCACAATAACACAGTTACATTTTGCATAGTGATGAATGTACACTTTAAACTCTTTTTGGTTTTAAAAATCAAGTAGTCACTTCACAACAGCTTACAAATTATCACACATACTGGAATATTCATTGATAGTAAATATTTTGTCAAAATACGCCTCTGGACCAATTTAACAAGAAACCGGAAATGAAATTACCAAAAAAACCTCGGAGTGGCCCTCGTCTTACAAGTTAAGAGTGCGAAACGGTGCTAAGATTGTGTGGTGTACACGTGAAATTTGCCTTTTTAATTGGTGAGTTGATTACAACAACTGTGAGTATTGTAAAATCCTAAAATATAGGACAAGTAAGAAAATCATATTTTATATACCTCAAATAACCAAAAATCTTTCCCTAAATACATGACAGTAGTGCAAAAAATCAGACTGAAGGTCGGTGAAAAAATTAAGATTTCGCGAAAAATAATTACCGAAATTCACCAGTTTCCGAGATAATTAATAAACTCTGTGGGCACGAATTTCCGAACGAATGATTTAGCTCCATCAAGATCGGCGTTTGCCTAGAGAGTTAAGCTCAATAAAAAACATCATTGATAATGTGAGTATTACCACTAATCATCACGTGCTAAGAGAATGATTCAATAAACTTGAATGAACGTGATTTGTATAGTCTGTGATTGTTGAATACATCAAAACTTTATTACAACTTTGTGCTGTTTTATAGGTGTGATCCGTGTCTGATCACAAACAATTATAGTATTATGAAGAACTTAAGATAAGAAGCGAAATATATAAAACCCTGGAACAACTCCATGCCTTGCTTGACGTAAGGAACAGTTTGTGTTTCATTCATTCATTGGGTGCAGTCTTCAGCTCAAGGTTGGCTACCACGGAGCGCAATTTTACTGGCTTGATGGTGCACGTTGTCATAGGTCTGTCCATCTATTGGTGTTATCAGTCCACTTTAGTTTTATTCTGCCTCTGTCTAGTCTACCTTGTACCTTCCCTTCCACAAACAACTTTTAGAACCGTTTTATGTCTCTTCTTTTTACGAGAAAAAATAATTATTATTATTAAATTATTATTATTTAGTACTGAGTGCCGTCTCCGCATCGAAAGTTGGCTTCAATAGAGCCATCCGCACTGTTTCTGGTTTTGATAAAGCAGGTTTCTATATAGGCTGACTTCTCCATATTTTGAAACTGCTCTTCCATGTTAGTATTGGTCTGCCTCTGCTTATTTTACCTCGTATTTTACCTTCAAATATTACTTTTAGTTGGATTAGGACTTTTAACATGCTCCAAAAATCTCATTTGTCTTGAGTGAATTGTGTTAGTTCTCATTTCATTTTTAGTTGTTTTAAGATTTCATCATTTCTTTTCATCCAATTCTACCTATTCTTCTATAGATCCACATTTCAAAGGCTTCAAATTTCTGTTCTGTTTTCTTATCTAATGTCCATGTTTCTGCACCTTAAGGAATGTTGAGAAGGTGTAACATTTTGCAATTCTTATGTAGCCCTGGTGTTATGTGTTTTGATGATAGTAGATTTTTCATGGCATTAAAATTACTTTTTTGCCACTCTTATTATTCTGTTTATTTCAGTTTTATATTCCCCATTACAGGTTATAGTATGTCCAAGGTAGTTGTAGCTTTGAACTGTCTCCAGGTCTCCTTCAACTTCGATATCCACTTGTAGGTTTTGAGTATTATATACACGTCTCTTCACATGTTCAAACAAATCTCAGTTGTCTTTTTCGAATTGCGTTAAGTAGTTCTTGTTTTGCATGTTCAGCTGATTCAGAACTTCTTTGTCTTCTTTCCCTTCCACTCAACTCTCTCCATTCTTCTATAGATCCACCTTTCAAAGGCTTACATTTTCTGCTCTGCTTTCTTATTTAAAGACCATGTTTCTCCTCCATACAGGAATGTTGATTAAATATACAGCATTTTCATATTCGAAGTTTTAGTTCTCATGCTATTTGCTTTGAAGTCAGAATATCTATATCATGTTATTAAAAATATTGCTTTTTGCAATTCCTATTCATTTTGGGTTTTGTTCTGCCTTACATTTCCCATTATTTTTTATATGTCCAAGATAGCTATATTCTTGAACTATTTCTTGGTTCATTCCATCTACTTCAGTATGTTGTTAGAGACCACATTTTTCCATGACCACAGCACTACTTTTGATGATGTGGTCGGTATCACACCAAGCCGTCTTTACTTTATGTCTTTTTTAAACATCATTTAAAGTTGGTGTGATAGTTAATGTAATTTTGACATCTCACGAGAACCAGGCTGTTAGTACAACACGAGGACGACACGAGTGGGGTCCACGTGTGACTACCCACTTTCGAATGTCAAGTAATTGGGGGGGGGGGGGAACACTTGAATGAAAGGGAGAGGCGGGGACGATCACTTCACAGCTTGTGGTAAAACCTCTGTATAAAAATGGCCATATCCCTTCAAACAACTCCAGTCTGCGCCATCTCCTAGCCTTCCCACACTGCCGATGTGGACGGTGACAATAACACTACATCCAAGTTGCAACAAACGGGCATGCTTGAAACTGTGTCATCAGAAACGAATCTATGACTATTGAAGACACAGATCACAGCATTGGAATGTTCCACGGTCGAACAGCGAACACACGTCAGAGAAGTTACAGTGTGTTTACAAAATGATCGTCGTTGCAATTTCTTACCAATTACTTATCCCAGAAATTTCTTCTATTTGTTTTTTGCACGGAGTTCTATTTTTGTCTCAACCGTACTACTTTATACACAGATGTTAAGTCGACAGCTCAGAATTATCAAAACAGTCATTTTATCTATTATCAGCTTCTTAATTACGGTTGAATCAACAATTTTATTTTACAGTATTGCTATATCTATACACTGGTATAAATGATATAGTTACAGTATATTTACTCTATTTCACAAACCGGAGGCGTATATGCAGTTGTTCATCATTAGATAATATTCCATAAGGTGGTTTTGGACATGTCAATCAATATCTTGGTTCTGCATAAGTACAATTTTCAATTTCTTTAACATCAATAACTCTTTTCCGACCAAAAATATATAAATCTCTCGTTTAATCATTTCTTTGTCAAATTTATCCACATTACAATTTCGTGCAAGCCCACTTTCGTTATCTATAGAAACGTACTAATCTTCACTCAACCATCCCGATAATGACTGTTCACCGAGGCCATGTTTTGTTTTCTCTGAATTTGATATACAAAGAAACAGCTCTCCATGTTTAGCCTCAGATTTATACCAATGTATATAATTTCAACGTAACATTCTTGAGATTAACGATTCTAAGTTTAAACGCCATTTCAATTCAACCACAAATGTTAAGTTATGACAGACATCTGAACACTGTTCACAGATTCCGAAAACGAGAGACCGGTGTAAATTTTCAGCGCCTTCTTAAAATTCACGTCCATTATGTTCAAGTTCGTTCAGAATTTTTTGTACAGAAACGTGGCATGAGTTTGTATGAATGGCCTGATGAATGCTACCACAATATGGTCTGTAAAACTTATAAGTAGTAAACTAAGCGAGGGCTAAGATATCGGCAGAGAATTATAGAAGGGTAAGGTTACTTGTGGCAGCCGATATGACCCGTGATGATATACTGCAGCCTAGTTAGGTCAAGTGTAGAACTTTTTTGTAGATGTTCTATATTAAGTTTCATATCATTGGCTGAGCTCGTAAAATCGATGATTTACACCCCCCCCCCTGTATTCATCTGGAGCCTTTCGTTTTACAAAGTGATGGATTCGATGCACTTTATCTGAATCATCCGTATGCGTTGATCTTAAGGCCAGATCATATGCGAAACATAGGTTTTCTAACATATTTAAGTTTGTCCATCTCATGTCTAATTGCTGTACCCGTCTGAATTGTCGCTAAATCTAGGCGATTGCTACTCCGGAGGAACAATGAAAATAAGACTTTCTGGAGCATTCCAAATGACGGCCACTGATAACGAAAACTGTTGAAACACCAACAGTTGGTTGTGTCATTGATCGAATATGACCTGAGAAGCATCACACTGTCATAGCTGCAGTGCCAGTACAAGGGGAAATGGATTGATCTGGGCTGTACGAGTGACACACCCATTATGCTAATGATATGGATGATGTTCACAATGACTTAAAAATGGCATCTCTTCCCCAGGGGTTGCACATTTATCTGAATGAAGGAAACAAGAAACCGCTAGAACATATGAACGTATACAATACTGTAAGACTGGCAGGTGTTTACACATCGCGAACTTAAACTTAGACAAATCAGAAAAAAAGTGTAGTTAACTTCTGATATAGCCCTCAACATAACGATTTTAACATTAGATACAGTCCTCATGTATAATAATGTTAACTTCAGATATAGTCCTCAACTTAACCATATTAAGTTCTGAAATACCCCTCTATAATCATATTAACTTCAGATATAGTCATCAACTTAACCATATTAACTTCTGAAATACCCCTCTATAATCATATTAACTTCAGATACAGTCCTCAACTTAACCATGTTAATTTCAAATGTTAGATTTATGAGCGTGAGTCACAAAGTAGTCTTTGTTGATTTTTTTTATTAACAAATTACCAATACATGACAGTGAAAATGCATAAACACGTGTCAACATAATTCCCTCCCCATGATCCCGACGTCCCCCTGCATGTACTCCAGCGTTTCAATTACAGTAGGAAAAAAAACCCGATCTTTGATTTACTGCACAATTATACAAGCACCGCCGCTTACACCTCGCATGAAGAAAATTTCTTGAGGCTCTCAAGACTCTCTCTCTCTCTCTGTCTCTCTCTTGGGGAGGAGGTCCAGAGATACAATAATCACTCGGCGCAAGGTCAGGCACATGTGGAAGACAATGCAGAGTCAAGGTCTTGTCGACCGAGTGATATACTCAACCAGGTATTGCTATGCTGCAATATGACGCCAGAAGAGGGCAAAGGGTGACGTTCGGACCTTGATGCATAGCTCAAATGATTCAGGAAACAGATACGACTCATTGCTGACCCTCTGAGCATGTCGTATTGGACCATTATGATGTCAAAACTGCGTGAGCAATACTTTGACAACCGATGGAATTGCACAAAAATTGTCTCGGTTGAAAGTAAAAAGCAAAGGTTCCCTCAACGCCTTGATAGCGGTATGGGGAATATGGTGTTAGTGATCATATTACTCTATGACCACAGCACATTTGTGGGTGATGTGGTCGGTATCACGCCAGACCGCCTTTACTTCTCAGAAAAATCTCTGGTACCCATTTTTGGAGGCTGGGTGAACCCTGAAGCCTTGTTAGTCCGAAAACAAATCTGCCACTGCTGGGGATCGAGCCCGGACCCTTCTGGTCAGGAAGCGAGCACACTAACCACTCAGCCATTGAGGCTCCCCAAGTCTTCATGTAGGCTGGTATTATTTGAAAAAAAAAAACAGACAAATAATTGAGTGCTGCGGTAAAGCTGGTGTGCAGGGAACGAGTTGACCTCAGTGTATGGTGACAGCTTCTTCAAATACAAGGACAACACAAAACTACTGTAGATCTATATATAGCACATGTATCTATTACATATATACAAGAACTATAGTTTGGTTGTGTTCATATAGCACATGTATCTATTACATATATACAAGAACTATAGTTTGGTTGTGTTCATATAGCACATGTATCTATTACATATATACAAGAACTATAGTTTGGTTGTGTTCATATAGCACATGTATCTATTACATATATACAAGAACTATAGTTTGGTTGTGTTCATATAGCACATGTATCTATTACATATATACAAGAACTATAGTTTGGTTGTGTTCATATAGCACATGTATCTATTACATATATACAAGAACTATAGTTTGGTTGTGTTCATATAGCACATGTATCTATTGCATATATACAAGAACTATAGTTTGGTTGTGTTTATATAGCACATGTATCTATTACATATATACAAGAATTATAGTTTGGTTGTGTTCTCCTATGTCAAGCTGTCACTATGGGCACCTCGTTCCCTGTGTTCTCCGATGTCAAGCTGTCACTATGGGCACCTCGTTCCCTGTGTTCTCCGATGTCAAGCTGTCACTATGGGCACCTCGTTCCCTGTGTTCTCCGATGTCAAGCTGTCACTATGGACACCTCGTTCCCTGTGTTCTCCGATGTCAAGCTGTCACTATGGGCACCTCGTTCCCTGTGTTCTCCTATGTCAAGCTGTCACTTTTTGACCATGTAATGAGAAGAGAACAACTGGAATATATTGTAACGACTTGGAAAATTGAGAGACGAAGAGATAGGGGAAAGCAAAGAGAAAAAAATACCAGACAGCTTAAGAGAATGGCTTGGCAGAAGGTCAACAACAGAAATGATAAAATAACTGTCGAGATCGAAAATTGTGGAGAGACATGATCACCTAGGCCAGCAGGCTCGGTACTTAATGATGATCTGTTATTTCTGAAGTAAGCTGCCTCGGCGTCCATCTATGGAAGAATTTGTGAAAATAACACGTTACAGATGGTGTAATGCGCTGAACCGTAGCTGACAGCTGTTTCAGCCTCCTCGTCGAGGTAGCTCACCCGCCCCTGTCTTCTCTTGTCTATTGCAGCAACAATGTCAAACTTAGACTCCGTTTGAGGTCGACCAGTCGTGCTGCATCAGTGACGCGCGTCCACACACGTCGTCTTTAGAGCTATGTCTTTGCTTTCATGTGACAGCTGGCGTATTTGCGCGCCAATCATGTACACTAAAAGACACAACTGAGTACAAATACAGTTCCCAACACGATTTAAAGTTTCCTTTTTAAAATCATATTATAGTTTTTTTTTTTTTTTTTTAATGTTCCGTCATTTTCCTTTTGGCCACAGCGCTATACACAGGGAAGACATTTTTAATTGTCACTCTAGTTCGAAATTATTGCGTTTTAGATGCTTCATTATTAATTTGCTATGTATGGCTAATTGTATTTACTTACGTATATATGTAGGCGTTATTTATTGTCCCTGATGAAGGCCTAATGAGCCGAACCGTCGTTCAAATTTATGTCCTTCATTAATTACTTAAAGCCTTGACCATGCCTTTTTTCTATTTTTATTTTCTAATTTCTCCTATACAATCAGCTTTACAATAAGCTTTACTGCAGCTTCGCATTTTTATGCATTTTTTTGTCTTGATACCCCCCCCCCCCCCCCCCCATTTTTTTTTTAAACCCAACCTCGTACAAATGATGAGCTGTGCAGAATAGCTCAGCCAAAGTCTTGATTCTATAGAATTATACAACCCATTTTGATAATGGGAATATGAGAATGAGCCTCTCAGGATTACGTGGAGCCAGTCTTGACAATAATACTTCTCTACGTGATTTAAAAATAAGTAAATTCTCGACAAAATCGGACAACAGGCAAGGAAATCAAAGTAAGCTACAAAAATATGATTAGAATGGAGAACTTTGGGAAAACATGACAGCTAAATCCGAGTAACAAGTGTATTCTAGAAGAGACAGAGGTAACAAGAAAACTAACTGCATCAGAACGAGAACAATCATTGCATTTTGTCACATAATTAAACAAGAAAACAGATGGGATATATTGTCCCAAAAGGATAAATCAAGGAAAGAAGGGGTATAGAGAAACAGAGAGAAGAAATAGCAGAGAGATTTGAAGGACGGGTCTGGTAGGTAAAACTATAGAGATAAAAAAAATGTGAACAGGACATGGTCATCTATGCCAGCAGGCACGGTACTTGATAGTGATGAAAGTCATCATGAACAAAATTGAATGAGCAAGAGCAGTTTAAAATATTGAACACAACTTGGCCCCCAACAACATAGTTGAATAAAACGTGTTTAACAACAATGAACACAACTTGACCTTCAACAACACAGTTGATGGAAACGTATTTAAGAACAGTGAACACAACTTGGTCTCCAACAACACTATTGATGAAAACGTATTTAACAACAATGAACACAACTTGGTCTCCAACAACACAGTTGATGGAAACGTATTTAACAACAATGAACACAACTCGGTCTCCAACAACACAGTTGAAGGAAATATATTTCTCTTTAAGGAATTTGTACCCTATTTCGTTCGTTGTAGGCTGCATTCACTAGAGTAATAGGGAACCTATGGGCGCAGCCATTGTTGTGTGTGCTACGTCATTATAATGACTCATCGCATATCCCTAGACCGGCCATACGCTAATCTTATGGTCTGTTGTTTGATGTGCGACGGGGATAATCCGACGACTAACTGTGTATTATATGTTCGGAATTGGAGACAAAACCGATGTCCTAACATCATCAAGAGCTATGCATTAAAAAAAATATGACGATCATCATTTTCAAGAGGACGTGAACTTCTGGTCAATATGGTGGATATGCGGCAGGAACCATTGAAGGCTATGTATGAAAAGTGTACCTTGTTGCAGTTTCCTCATATTCCAAGTCCGGCTTGTTGCATGAGCTACTGAGTTAAGTGCTCTGTGCACACCGTGAGCTGTGTGTTTCATCCGTTTTTATCATGGTTCGATATTCAATTGTTTTACGATGAATGATGATATCGTATGACAAGGAACAGTTGGCTGTGTTCACTTTCTGCTCAGTTTCGCCTTATGTCTCTTGGCGTATGCTGAGACTGCTATGATGGGGACTACAGTTACCTTTCTTTGTTTGGGAGATGAGTTAGTAATTCGGATGATTCCACTAGCACGGGCGGTTGAGCATTTATGGATTTTAATTCGTTTGCAGTGATACTGGGGCCTTCCATACCATAACCATATTTAACAACAATGAACACAACTTGACCTCCAACAACAGAGTTGAAGGAAACATATTTAACAACAATGAAAACAACTTGACCTCCAACAACACAGTTGAAGGAAACATATTTAACAACAATGAACACAACTTGACCTCCAACAACAGAGTTGAAGGAAACATATTTAACAACAATGAAAACAACTTGGCCTCCAACAACACAGTTGAAGGAAACATATTTAACAACAATGAACACAACTTGGCCTCCAACAACACAGTTGAAGGAAACATATTTAACAACAATGAACACAACTTGGCCTCCAACAACACAGTTGAAGGAAACATATTTAACAACAATGAACACAACTTGGCCTCCAACAACACAGTTGAAGGAAACATATTTAACAACAATGAACACAACTTGGCCTCCAACAACAGAGTTGAAGGAAACATTTAACAATGAGCACAACTTGG